>CM064527.1:18793604-19216104 GCA_032716605.1 Paralithodes platypus | reverse complement strand
GTTGCGTTATTTGCTCGGATACGTATATAACTGTATGCTATCACCGGGTGGCGAATCGGTAAAATTTGTGCTCTTTCCAAGTGGTGAAACAAAATAATATAGCATA
Organism: Paralithodes platypus; assembly: GCA_032716605.1. Lineage (NCBI taxonomy): Eukaryota > Metazoa > Arthropoda > Malacostraca > Decapoda > Lithodidae > Paralithodes > Paralithodes platypus. The sequence goes on along the minus strand of CM064527.1, from coordinate 19,215,998 downwards.
ATATTGGTTCGCGAGGTATGCACAATTGTTTCCATGGCAGTGACCGAAAAAAAAAAAATCTGATTTTGATTGATATGGTTATTATAACATTTTCGATTTATTTCGTTGCACGCATACGAGAAGTGTATGGTTTTAAATTTAAGCTGAATGAATACGGCAAAATACTGCTAATGAGTATAAAATAAACTAGAAGTTCCTAGCGACAAATCACCTCTTTTGCGACTATGAATATTTGAAATGAAAGAAGCCAAATGCGAAATATTTACGACTTCACCCGTCTCACCCCCCAAAAAAATGGGGGAGGGAGGAGTGGGTTAATGGGGTGCGGAGGGAGGGGAGAGGGCATTAATCCAATAGATAAAATATAAACACAAATAATATTATATATTATATATATATTATAGACTATAGATAATATACGAGTATATAATCTACAATTAGAAAAATAGAAATAAAATAAAAATACCCTCTCCCACCCAAAAAAAAAAAAATAAAAAAAAATTAATATCTATATATATATATCTATATAATATATAAATAGGGGGGGAGGGGGAGGGGAGGGGAGTCGGGCGTCTAATGGGGGGGGAGGGTAAGGGAGGGGGGAAGGGGCCGGAGGAGGGAGGGGGGTAGGGAGTGTATAATGGGTGGGGGGGAGAAGCGGGGAGAGGGAGGCGGGGGGCGGGGGATAACATAGATATAACTACATAACACGCTTATATTATATATATATCTATAGATATATTATTATATATATATATTATAACAATCTACAATTAGAAAAATATAATAAAAAAAAAACATACACCCTCCCCACACCCCCCCCCCAAAACAAAAAAAAAGGAAGGTCGACGTATATATCTATATATCTCTCTGGCACTCTATATATATGGGGAGGAGGTGGGGGGAAGGGGATGGGGGGGGGATGGGAGGGTGGCATAACGTCTTATCAGAAAATACATAAACCCGAATTTCTATATCTATAGATATTATATAGAATCATATATTATATTAATATATAGTATATATAATTATATCAATCTACAATTAGAAAATCAAATAAAAATAGAAAAATAACCATCTCCCCGCTCCCCACCCAAAAAAAAAAATAAAAGAATAAAAAAATCATATAATATATAATATATTGGGGGAGAGGGTGGCAAGGGGGAGGGGGGAGGAGTAATAATGGGGTGGGGGAGGGAGAGGGGGAGGGAGGGGGAGGGAGGTAGTATAATGGGGGGCGGAGGGAGCGGGGAGGGGCATAACATAGAAAAAAAAGAAACTAAATAAATACTACACATTATATATATATAATATATGATATACTATATGATATATATATATATATTATATATATAAATTATATCACGATCTACAATTAGAAAAATAAAATAAAAATAAAAATAATAACAGCCAGCCACCTCAAAAAAAAAAAAAAAAAAAAAAAAAAATCTATATATATATATTATATATGGGGATGGAGGGAGGGGGGGATGGAGGGGGGAGGGGAGGAGGGGAGGGGGGGAGAGGGAGCGGGGGGAGGTATAATGGGGGGGGGAGGGTAGGGGGAGGGGAGGGGGAGGGAGGGGGGGGCGAGGGGGGAGGGAGAGGAGGGGGAGGGGGATGGAGCGGGGGGGGAGGTGGTAGGTGAGGGGAGGAGGAGATGGGAAGCGTATGGAGGTTAACTGGGGGGGGAGGGAGGGGAGGGGGGGATAGGAGTATAATGGGGTGGAGGGAGTGGAGGGTCATAACATAGATAAATACATAAACAACGAATTATATTCTTATATGATAGATTATAGATATTATATATAATTATATATATATAATTATTATATATAAACGTTATATAACATGATTATACTTATATATATATATAATATATCTATATATATATATATACATATATATAGATAGATATTTTAATATATACTATTGATACATATATCTATATATCATAATTCTCTCTAACTAAGATTTGTGGTGGGGGACATTTCTGTGGGATAATAATAAATAATTAATCGAATACTCATAAAATAATCCAATAATAATAATAATAAAAAATATACTATAATCCTCCTAAATTAAGTATATATAATAAAGCAAAAATTATAAATGAAATACAAAATATAAATACGTTTTTATGGGTGATCCTTGAGTATACACCCGGAATAACAGGCTATAAATAATTAAATAATAATAATAACAAATAATTTAAAATAGGCCTAAACACAAAAATACATAAAAATAATAACTATGGTGGGTGGTGGTGGTTGAGATGGGGTGGTGTTGGGTGGACGATGGTGGTGGTGTTGGACACAAATTGGGTTGGGTTCATTTTTCTGACGCTGGCCCCACGGTCAGAAAAGGGACCCTACCCTATTAGGTGTCAACACCACACACCATCCTCCACCCAACCACCAACACCATCTCCACCAACTACCACCACCATCTCCACCAACACCAGCAACCATACTCCACCCACACGCACCACACCATCCTTCACACCACCACCACCACCCGACCATCACACCACCACCATCAACATCACCACCACCATCACCACCACCACCACCACCACCACCACCACCTCCACCACCACCACCAAAAATGTAGATCTGTACTTGCTCACACTGCTGAGAACGCACTCGTGGCCACCAAGCGCCTATATAAGAGTGCTTTTGCCCCCTATAAAAAACTTACCTCCCAAGCACTTTACCACCAATACTTATCGAGCAAAAATGCAAGCACTTTCCTAACACTAAATTATCGAATCAAAAATGCACAGGGCCCTGAGGGAGCATGGCGACATATGCTCGACCAGTAATGATAGTTTTTTCACTAAGAAACACTAATACAAGGTAAGATACACTACTTGAACGGATAAATAGCAATATAATTGACTGATATTTATATGAAAGTGTTCCACAAACAAGCAAAACGTTTGGCAAAAAGCATGGCCCCTCCCTCCACCACCTTGGTCACGTAGCCTACACCAGAGTGAGCTCGATCAGTAATAAAAGTGTTTTCACTATAAACACTTATACAAGTAAAATACACTACTTCAAGTGATAAATAGCAATATAATTGACTCAATATGTATGAAAGTGATCCACAAACAAGCGAAACCATGGTCTTCATGGAGCCCTCCTTGGTCACGTACACCAGACTAGCAAAACACTTCACTAACATGGGTTTTATACCCTAAATAAGAATAACACAATAATCCATCGATAACCCAACGATATAGCACTTCGTTTGGGTTATATTAGGGCGGTAATACCAGCCAGGCTGGGCAAAATGGAGGCCCCTTGGTTTAAAGGGCTGCACACACCCACCTACTAGGCTGGCTGATGGGAAGAAACTGACTCTCTCTACCACCGCGGGGCCCTCACAGGGACGCTAGGGGGTTGCTAGATTTTTCCACATGTACATCTAACTTATCGGACTTACCAGCCAAAAAACCGGCTCAATTGCGTCATAAACTTATTTTCTAGCAATATAATAAGTCCATATGACGCGATCGCGTCATATGAGTTTTTGGTTCACTCTGCCATATGACTCGATCGCATCATATATGTCTGATCATTATGTAGTGGTAGCTAAGGTTAGGATACAAAAGAAGTGGGTGAGGAGAGCGGGAGGGAGGCGAGAGGAGGGTGGAATGGTGAGGAGGGTGGAGAGGTTGCAGGAGGAGGAAATCAGGGAGGAGTACAGGAGAGCAGTGGAAAGACGACTAGGTGGGTTCGACCTGGAAGTTATGGAGGAAGTGGAGGAGATGAGCAAGGTGTTTAAGGATGAGATCTGTGCAGCATGTGAGGAGGTGTGTGGAGTGAGGAGAAGAGGGAGGGGAGTAAAAGGTACAGCATGGTGGACAGAAGAGGTAAGAATAGCTGTGGAAGAAAAGAAGAAGGCATATAGAGAGTGGTTGGGTAGTAGAGGGAATGAAGATTCCGAGAGACAGAAACGAGCGAGGTACGTGGAGAGTAAGAGGGTGGTGAAGAGAGTAGTGAAGGAAAGTAAGAGAAGAGTAGATGAGGAATTTGGAAGGAATCTGAGTGTAATATGGAGGGAGAGTAAGAAACTGTTCTGGAAAGAAGTCAAGAAAGTTAGGGAAGGTAGCAAGGGAAACAGTAAGGGTGTGAACGATAAGAATGGGAGAATGCTAGCCGAGAAGCAAGAGAGAGTCGAAAGATGGAGGGAGTACTTCAGTGAGTTGCTAAATGTAAGGAATGAAGAGCCAGCAAACATTGCTGGATATGGTATGGGAGGAGAAGAAGAGAAGTAGTGGAGGAGGAGGTGGGGATCAGGAGGTCAGAAGTGTGGGAAGCCATGAAAAGAGTCAAGTTGGGGAAAGCACCAGGAACAGATGGAGTGTGTGGGGAAATGTTGAGGTATGGTGGTGAGATAGTGATAGAATGGGTATGGAAAATGTGAAAACTAGCATGGGAGAAGGGGAGTGCACCCGATGACTGGAAGACTGGCATAATATTCCCCCTATATAAGGGGAAAGAGGAGTGTGTGGTAACCACCGAGGAATATGTCTTCTAAGCGTAGTAGGGAAGGTATACAGTAGGGTAGTGATTGAGAGAGTGAGAGTGAGAACGGAGAAATGGATAGGCGACGAGCAGGGAGGTTTTAGGAAGGGAAGAGGATGTGTAGATCAGATTTTTACCCTGAATTGTGTTGTGGAGAAGTATCTGGAGAAGAAACAAAAGGTGTATGTTGCCTTTATGGACTTGGAGAAGGCCTATGACAGAGTGGATAGAGAAGGTTTGTGGAAAAGTACTTAGATATACGGAGTAGAGGGCAAGTTGCTGAAAGCAGTGAAGAGCATGTATGAGGGTGCAAAGGCGGCAGTACATGTGGAGAGTGAGCAGAGCGAGTTCTTTGACCTGAATGTTGGTTTGAAACAGGGGTGTGTGATGTCCCCATGGTTGTTTACTGTATATATGGATGGAGTCATGAAAGAAATACTATCAAGAGCAGTGGATGTTGGTGTATCGCTGAAAAGGGAGGGAATTGAGTGGAAGCTACCTATACTGCTGTTTGCGGATGATACAGTTCTGATGAGTGATAATGAATTGGAGTTGCAGGGTCTGGTAAATGAGTTTGAAACAGTGTGCGAAAAACGGAATTTGAAGGTAAATGCGGGGAAGAGCAAGGTAATGGTCTTTGAAAGGGGTGAAGTCACAGAGTGTGAGGTGAAGCTGAACGGTCAGGCGATGGAGATCATCAACTCTTTTAAGTATCTGGGAAGAGTGTTGAGTAAAGATGGGACTATGGATGAAGAAGTGCGGAAGAGGGTTGTAGGCACGCTAAAAGCAGTAACAAGAAATAGGGTGGTCAGTATGGAAGTAAAGAAGTCCTTGCATGACAGTGTGGTAATCCCGACACTAACTTACGGAAGTGAAGCATGGACGTTGGTTGAGAGGCTCAGACCAAGAGTGAGAGCAGTGGAAATGAATTACTTAAGGAGTGCGTGTGGAGTTACATGGAGGGATAGACAGACTAATGAGGAAGTAAGAAGGAGGTGTGGTGTGGAGGTAGATGTGCTGGAAAGTGTGAAAAGGAACAACTTGAGATGGTTCGGCCATATGGAACGTATGGAAAGCGAGAGAATGACTAAGAGGGTGTACGAGAGCGAGGTGGAGGGACAGAGGGAGAGGTAGACCGAATGAGAGGTGGAAGGATGGAGTGAGGAAGTACATGAACGAAGGTGGTGCTGGTTGGGGGGAGGGGCGTCGACTGACTGGGGACAGAGGTGCATGGGGGCAGTTCGTTCGTGGCCACCCCTTCGGGGATCACGGCGTCAGGCAATAGATAGATAGAAACCGATATGTAAGTCCAATAAGTTTTGGAAGATAACAATCAGAACATTGAGGAATAACGAAATAAATAAATGTACTATTACATTTAGGAAAGACAAACATGAATAAATGGTACTAAAGAAAAAAGAAAAAAAAAAAAAAAATAATAATAATAATAATAATAATAATAATAAGAGAACGACAAAGATATTGGGCAGCCCAAGTGGTGGGAAAAGGACAAATATAAAGAGGTGGAAAATAATGACGCAATATTATGTAACAAAGAAGGCTGCTGCTTACTCTAGGATTCTAGGAAAAAAAAACAGTAGGAGAATTAATAATGTCGGATACAATAAGACAAATGAAGAAAGAATAAAGCCTGGATAAATACAAACAATGCAGGACGACTGGAGATAAAATGCAAATGCTGTATAGAGAGTTGGCTATTTTAAAACAAAACAATGGAGGAAGACTGAAGAGAAAATACTGTATAAAGAGTAGAAGGAACCGTCTTATTCCAAAGGGACTATCGGGCACTATAATCCCACTAATGATGTACACAATATAATATAAGGAATCTGTACTGGGGTTCCGTAGTCTGGATCTATATGAGGTAGACGGCCAACCATAAACTTTCCTATATCATTAACTTGTTTAACAAAAAAAAATAAAAAAAATAATCGAACATCATCTGTCTATCTATTTATCTATCTAATTATTAGTTGTTTATTCAGCTCTCCTTTGTTACCACACTTCCTTCATTTCCTCGTGTTGCTCTCTTCTTCCTCTGGTCTTTGTTCCTTCTGTCTTGAACTAACCAAGACGTAATACATTTACCTTCTTACCAGCGTGCCTCACATCATTTACTCTGCCTTTATTCTTTCACTCTCACTCTCTCTCTCTCTCTCTCTCTATATATATATATATATATATATATATATATATATATATATATATATATATATATATATATATATATATATCCCCTTTTCATACACATACAACAATCTAGCGAAGTGGAGAGTAAATACAATGCCTATTTATATATGTAAGAACAGAACCAACAATATAATCATTGACTTTCACTGCCCGAACTACAGTATAAGAATATACGATATACAGTATATACATCTCGCTCTTATCCTATCTACACAGCAATAGTCTCCCTTCAAACTGCGCTATCCTTTAGGAAGGGACTGGAGTTCGTGAAAAGAGCACCGGTACTGACGTGATTCTTGACATAACCCGGCCAGCCCCAGCGACGCGTCTGACGAGTCACCTATGTATGTAACGCCAAACCCCAGCGACTCGCCTGACGCGTCACCCTAATAGCTCAGTCGTAAGGCTCAGAGTGGCTCTACCTAGAGGGCTCAGATTTGTATGGGAACTATGTAAGTATCCCACGCACCCATGACGATGGTTGAAAACTCTCAAAGTCCAACCGCGTGCGCGTGAGCGCGCAAAAACATAAATTTTTGGGGAAATTGCCTTCAATTTTTTACTCTTGTAAAATCCGTTTTCGGGGGCTCTGTAGGACCATTTTTTGAGCTTTTTGATCGTTTTTTTGTGGTTTTTCCTTCATTCCTAACCCATTCGCTATTGTTTCTGGAAAAAAAAAAACGGCTGGTTTCTGGTGGTACATTTATTAATAACTAGCTGGGGCTCACCGGGTTAAAGTGTGCTGGTTATATAATCCAGAAGGGTTGATAGCCTCTGAAGTCCTATTTTAACTAAGTAACAATCCTTTCATTTCTTCTATATTAACTAACACTCTTTTCATTTCCTCATCACAGACTCGATACATTTTTTTTATTTTTATTTTTTTCTATATTCCAACTTACTCCCTCTCGGGCATAGGCTGAGAGCCTGAACATTCACAGATGTACAATGAGCAGTGAAGCCTGTGAGGTCTTGTTCCAGTCTAGGGAGTGAGACATGTGAAGCATGTAGAGTACAACGAGCACCTGCCATCTTGCCTTCACATGAGGCACGGTGCTCACTCATGGCCCGAAGCGACCCCATCTCTGAAGCCACCTCGTTCCCGTGATTCACTGTCTCACCCCCTACACTCGGACTCTCACTCTTACACACACACACAACGCCACCTGTTGAGCAGATAACTCACCAGGCATTGCACCCCTATAGCATATTTTGAATATGGGAATATTCATACAGTGCTATTTAATCAGGGAACAATGTGGGTATTTTATTTGCGTTTCGGTGGGCTTTGTGGTAATGCACTGATACTAGGTACAGCACAAATTCCATCGCAATAATATCTTTCCATTGATACATCGGGATTTGAACCCGGGACCTTTGGATTACCAGGCCAGTGGCAAGACCACTCCGCCATACCTCCCCTTCTCCATCTCCGTAATAATAACAAAATAACGTACTTGTCCATAGCGCCAACGAACTTGACAATAATCTTGACCCCTAAACATCTTATAACTCGAAATGAATGAAAGCGATCGGGAGACATCTTTATAATTTGGGAAGAGTCCACCAGGAAATAGGTGTGGATATTTACAGCCAGTTTGCTATAGGCCCTATTGAATTACAGAGAGGTCAGGGATCAAGATTATTGTCAAGTTCGTTGGCGCTACCTATAATACATCACACACGTCGCCTTCCGAGCAGGACATATTGGGTCGGCATAGTGGTGGCGGACCGTGAAACAAGAGAAGAGAAGATGGAGTGGAATATATCTCACTGGGCTCATATTTTAAAATTCCCTCTTGTTCATTTTATCGTCTCTACTCCCTCATTTCACGGCCCGTCACCATTGTCACAATCCTCCTTGGGCCGAAACGGGTGAGGGATAATAGCAGACCTTAGTTCTAGCTATCTATTGCCTGACGCCGTGATCCCCGAAGGGGTGACTACGAACGAACCGCCCCCATGCACATCTGTCCCCAATCAGTCGACGCCCCTCCTTCCAACCAGCACCTTAGCTACAAATGTTTAATAAAATTATCCCTCTTTCTGAGAGATACACACACATATTATATATATATATATGCCACTTTTGCCAGATATTATATCATAGAAATTATTAACCTGCACCAACCTCCTTTCACAACACACCGGTAGCGCAACAGATAGAGCACAATCAACGCTTATCCAGGCTTTCTCAGGTACTTAGGTGCAACTTGTTCCCTGCACACTCCCTCAAATACTATACTCTGTATTTTGAGGCAAGTAAATTGTTCCATAAATTTAATCTTTTTAGGGTCAATTATTGTGACTGTATTCAAAAATTTGACATCAATAATTTTAATCAAGCATTTTTAACTTGAAGTTTCTTGTATAACCTCTGCTTACTTTTTGTCTGTATTTATTGTTTTTTGTCTGTATTTATTGTTTATCTTTTTCTTTTTCTATTATTAATATTAATATTGATGATTTTTAAAATTTATTGTTCTTGTTAAAAGAGTACTCTTTGTTTAAATCTGTTGTTACTTCATATTTTGCAATTATTTGTCTTTATATTATATGTATTCATTGTCGATAGTATCAATTGCTTACTTTTGCGATTTCCTTAGTTTATTTGTGCTATAAATGTAGGTTATTTGTAGGGTAGTTATTGATAGGGGTCACTTGAGGCATGCTATGCTTACAGGTACCTACCCGATAGCACTATCGCTAGTGAGTGCTGTACTGTATTTTATTATTATTTTGTAATAGTATAGATATCTATCAATATTTGTATTTTGTACTATTGTATGTCTTGTCATGTTACAAATTTGATTTAAATATTTTGACATTTAACATGTAGTTTCTTTATTCATGCAGAGTTTAGTAAAATTTGCCAGAACGTCCCGGACTTCCCAAACTTGACTACTTCCTTTAACGTGACGATAGTGCGTTGTTATATGTGCGATTAGTTTGCTTGGGAAACAGATTAACTTGCTCATGTAGTAATGTACACCCTATGTGGTGGATTGTGTTCTTTTATTTAATAATTTTCATTTTAGTAAGCGTTGTTTCCACATAGCGATTTTGATAATTTAATTTGACTTTATATTGTCCTTGTCCCAATTTTGGTTTGTTTAGTTTGCAAGTTTTACATTTTAATTTATATAGGTTCAGGGACAGTATACTGTAGATGTGAGGCCGGTCTGTACTAGTGGCAACATTAGTATACGACGTGTTCCCCATGTACTGTCCCTTCCTTTACTTGTATTCGTTGACGAACCAGGACCGGCCACGGACTATGTGTTAGAATAATTCTCTGTACCCTCGCACCCGGCAAAATTACAAAAACTTAAACATTATTAATACTAATGAAAATAACCGGCGTCTTTTCGATGATAACTGTAAATGTAAACTCTGTGTGAATGAATTTGATTTTGAACATCAAACATTTTTTAAAAGTTACATTACCAATACAAAAAATTTGTTTTTAAATTCTTCTGTTAATGTAACATCTCCATGTAAAGTAAAGAATGTTATCTATTTAATAACCTGTGATAAATGTGATATACAATATGTTGGAAAGACGGAGCAATGTTTAAGAGAAAGAGCCTACAGGCATAGATCAGAAATTAAGAACAGCATCGACTCCAAGATTCTTCTATATAAGCATTTTAACACAGATTGTACTAAATTTGATTGTAAATACAAAATTATAGAAATTGTTCAAAGTAATCAAAATGTTTTAGATAGAGAAAATTATTGGATTGGAAAATTAATGACCATCTATCCATTTGGACTTAACAATCAAATAAAAAATGTAGGCAACATTTTGTATAAAGATTTATTAAAAAACGATTTTAATAACCCATATTTTAACTTCCCTGTTTTAAACAGAAGACCTGGTAGACACGGTAATAGAAGACTAAATACATTTAATCAAAAGAAAAATAGGTCTGATATTAAAATTATTGTTAATAATTTATATTCATTATATCGAAATTTCGGAATTAAAAAATTAAAAGATTCATTGAAAGGCCTACAAAAGAAAAGTTTTGCTCCTTTTATAGAAAATATTCTAAACAATAAACATAATTTCACAAATAAATTTAAGAATATAGTCTTTGCTTTTATGGGATATATTAGAGCTAATTCTAAGAAATCCAAAGATAACCGTATTAAAGATAAAGTCATGTCCACTTTAAATTATTCCTCTAAAATTTTAGACAAAATTAATGTTAACAGTCTTATTAATTCAAAGAAAGTTAAGTCCATGTTACCAGATGGTTGTAAAGATTTAAAACCATTAATAGTGTATTCATATGAACGACCTGTTGGGTCTATTATTTGTAATTATAATAAAGTTTTAGGAAATCTTTCAGATAATGATATTTTCAATAATAATAAATGTGTGTGTGAAAGAGTCATGGATATGCCAGCTAGCAGACGTGATGCACTAGCAAAGTTCATTTATAGTCCGATATGTCACATATTAACAGGTGATGTAGAACTAGTTAAACATTTTGCAAACGACAAATTAGCGGAGCTATGTCGTAAAGGGTTTAAATTTAGAATAGGGAGTAATAAAGTAACATGGGACATAATTTTAAAAGATATTGTTTTTTCAGTCAATAAATTAAAAGATAAATTGTTAAAAATTGCGTGCTGCGATGCGAGAAAACTAGAAGCATGGTCTAAATTATTAATTAAGTTAATTAGAAATAAAAAAAAATCGCTTAAAAATGAATTTAATCTTTCAGATTTTATAGACTATAATTATAATAAGCTTAAAGCTAATTTAATAAATTTACATAAACATTTTGTAATCACTACAGTAGATAAAGCCAGCAATAATTATAGCTTCACATGTAAGAAATTTTATCTTGAAAATATGAAAAAAGAATTAGGTATTAAGGGTAACATATTACATAAAAATATTTGCGGTAATTCTGTTTATGAAATTCAAAATAATCTGAATATTGATAACTTAATCGATGAACATACCAAGAAAAATATAACATTTGATATTAAACTTTCTGATAAGAACAAGTGCATTGCAAAATTATACATGTTACCTAAATTTCATAAAAAAACTTATAAATATCGCTTTATTGCCGGAGCAAAATTTGCTACCACTAAAACTAAATCAGAACAAGTCGTAAATTGCTTAAAATACATTAAAAGTACTCATAAAAGATATTGTAATACCATCATGAGAAGAACTGGCATTAACTATTATTGGAGTGTTGACAATTCGTTAGAAGTTATTGATAAAATAAATACCATGCCGAAAGTTACCTCGGTACATAGCTTCGACTTTTCAACTTTGTATACCAATTTGCCTTTAGATTTAGTATATTCAGAGCTTTGCTTTATTATAGATTTGCACTTTGACATGTTCGTTAGGAATGGTAATTATTTCATAAATGTTTATACATATTTTAATAATGCATCACTTAGCTCTACTCCCACTAGTTCTGTATATTTTGATAGAACTACACTTAAAGATGCCCTTAAATTCCTCCTTTTCAATACTTATGTTAGATTCGGGCCGTACATTTTCAAACAAATATTAGGAATTCCTATGGGTGGAAATGCTAGCCCTTTAATTGCAGACTTATTCTTGCTTGCTTTAGAATTTAAATATATAAAAGACTTAGTTGACAGTAGCAAGAAAAATAAAATCCCAGAAAAATTAGCACTTGCTAAATTGTTAAGTAATAATAGTAGATATATTGATGATATTCTTGTTTGCAATTTGTTAAATTTTAATCAAGTTGCTAAACTTATATACCCTAATTCTATTCCCCTCACACAACGTAACGTAAATTATAAAGTTGAAAATGTTCTTGATATAAATATAGAGATTGTTAATGAACAGTGCATACTTAAAGTATATCACAAAGTTGATGATTTTAATTTTAACGTAATAAACTTTCCTTTCCCTAGTAGTAATATCGATAGTAAAATAACTTATAATTGTTTTTATTCCCAATTAATAAGATTTTGTAAAATCTGCACTAAAGTAGATGACTTTTGGGCTAGAGCTAGGTTACTATACAGACTCTTAGTGGACAGAGGTTTTGAGGCAAGTAAATTGTTCCATAAATTTAATCTTTTGAGGGTCAATTATTGTGACTGTATTCTAAAATTTTACATCAATAATTTTAATCAAACATTTTTAACTTGAAGTTTCTTGTATAACTTCTGCTTACTTTTTGTCTGTATTTATTGTTTTTTGTCTGTATTTATTGTTTATCTTTTTCTTTTTCAATTATTAATATTAATATTGATTTTTTAAATTATTGTTCTTGTTAAAAGAGTACTCTTTGTTTAAATCTGCTGTTACTTCATATTTTGCAATTATTTGTCTTTATATTATATGTATTCATTGTCGATAGTATCAATTGCTTACTTTTGCGATTTCCTTAGTTTATTTGTGCTATAAATGAAGGTTATTTGTAGGGTAGTTATTGTTAGGGGTCACTTGAGGCATGCTATGCTTACAGGTACTGTTATGACTGGGGTTTAAATATATCAGGGCTCTTATTCATTGGACTAGTAATGGCATAAATGCTACAACGGAAAGCGCTAGATCCAACCTCTGATGTATATTCCCAGTGAACAAAGAACACAAATACTCTACAGAGTTCTATATGCAATAATAGGCTATCAAACTCTCAATAAATGTGCGTCTACTCTAGGCTTAATGTTATGTGAAAACAGCCTATTACTACCTATAACCGAAGGTGCTTGGTTATGGTATGCAAAGTAAGGTGGTAAGAGAAGTTACAGCTTACGTTACTTTAATCAATAAATGTCAGGCACTCCTGCATGAAAGAAAGTGCACTAAAGTCCTTCAACACTAACAAGGAATCTTCTTTAAATGTTAGATGCTATAAAGATGCTCGTATCGGAAATGGAACCCAAAAAGGCAGGCAGCGGAACAATGCTCGTGCAGGCTATGCACACAAAAAGGCAGAATATATAATGCCGTCGGAGCCAAGAATATCCTAAACACTACAACAATAATAATCGCCACAACAATGCAGTATTCCTATCAACAAAAAGAGCCTAAGTCATTTGTGTCTCCATACATCAAACTAGGCTGCGAAATGCTTGTGTAATAATAAATGGGTATGCATAAAAAGAGTAATTAGGTTAATATACTTAATGTCTACTTTGACTGATAAAGTCTAGCTAGAGTCAATGATACGAGATACTGGTGCGCATGGCATGCCGCATAGCCTAGTGCAAATCTCAAGTCTGTGCGTCAAATATTACGTTATAGGGAAGGGTAGCTCTCTTGAGAAACCTTAATACCGAAGTATTAACCTAACAAGTGCGCATGGGGGTAATTGGAAACGTCCCCCTGTGCTGACGTATTTGAGGTGTTTCCGTCACTAAAATATTCATTGTACCATTAATAGCATTAATACTTATCCATATGCGCCTATTATGGGTTGATTATAAAGGTATTAACCTGAAACAACAATAAAACGAGTGAAAACAGCGTTTGGATGGTCAAAATCGGAGATATAGCCCGCGAGTTGTATAATGTATGGGTGCCGCCAATTTCCCCCAAGGCCACTGAGACACAGTCGATAGATACTCTCTCTCTCTCTCTTGCACTCGCTTGCCATCAGTGATGACACACCCGCTTGCAACTCGCTAATGTTAGCGAAAATACCTCAGAATAAGGGAATAACAGGGAAAATAGGTGATAACTGAAGGAGAGGAGGAAAGTGGGGAAGGAGGGGAGGTAGAGGACTGAGATTTTGCATGGCCAGGGCAAACAAAATAAAAAAATAAAAAAATAAAAATATATATTTTTTTTTTCGATGACAAAAGTTGATTTTTTTTTCACTCACTCTTAAGAGTCTCCCCGCAGTCCGCCGGGGGAACTCTTAAGAGTCTCCCAGCAGTTCCCGGGTTAAGCGTTCTCCTGGCGTACCTCAAAGACAAACAATCGAGACTAGAACAGTGCAGAATGGTATAGGCAAAAAGCCCTCATTCGTGCATGCTCTACTCTCAATGGCACACAGACTAGAATTTACTCAATCAACTCCAGTTCTCAAGTATGTCGTGCAGCTTTTAACTAAAGCCAGCACTCATAGGAAACAATACCTTATAATATCAGACTCCTAGTCTAGCATTATCTAATCCAGCAGAACACTAATAATTAAAGGAAGCAGTACTAAACAATATGAATGCCAACCAATGCTTCGTGATCAACTTATCTTAACAACTAACATACATGGGTTATATCAGACCTTAACGCACAATACAACTGGCCAGCATGAAGCTGATTTTGCAGAGTTAACCAGAGGGGGTATAATATTAATAAAAGGTGGTGAAAGATATGGAAAATGAGAGAGATAGGCAGAGGAAAAGATTCTCAGGTGCAGAGCAGGGGACAGGTAGCAAGGGATAAAGATGAATGCGTTCTAGAAACCAGATCTGAGGGAGAGAGTGGCGAGGAACTGTATATATACTCGCACAAGCTCGAGCCGCGTGGGAAAAAAGCGGTTGCAAGTCCTCTAGCCACTAGCAAGGGAGCTAGCAGCATGGTAAGGACCTCTCTTCACCAACCCCCATGAGGCAGCCAGCCGTGACGTCATCGAGCGGGACAAAAACACTGCGCGCTCCCTCTCACTCTGTTCTACTCTCTCTCTCTCTCCCAGATCCCATCATTACTAGTTAATGATAAACATATACTTTACAATTAAATATATAAAGCCTTGACATGGGTGAAAACAAAGAGCCTTTCTGGACTGCCCATGACACAAGCTTTCATATGAAATAAAGCACACTCTAATACATAAACTGTAGCCCCATCCACTGCCCTGGCGATCCTAGCGAGTCACTGTAGGACAAGCCATGCGGTTCTACGGAGTGGTTAACGTCACACCCCCCCCCAAGATTTTTCTCAGAGGCCCCAAGGCTCACAAAAATCTGATGGTTAGAACCCATGCTATATCTCCACTTCCCATCACCCAGCGGCAGTAAAATCTCTGGCACAGTTCTTCAACAAAACATTTTTCAAAATTATAACCCTCCCAAACACCATAGGTTAAATTATATGTAGTTATGCTCCTCAAGAGCGAGCTTCTCTAGCCCAGCATTCTGAGAGGAGTGCAACTCAGAATTACTGCTATAACATACTCCAAAAAAAATCAACTATCAAAGAAAGAGTTTTATTTGATTTTTATGTTTATAATTTGTTTATTTCGGCTGCACTATAGGGGCAAGCCTAGTTTTTTTCTTCTATACCAAACGCTCAACTCCTGCTTTACGACCCAATACGCTGGGCTACAACCGCGAGCCAACAAGCACCAAGCGCAAAATACTATTCAAACTAAAGCAGGAGGCTACCCGTGTGTCAATCTACCCAGGATCATATACCCTTGAACGACCATCTGCAACCACGTTGTCACAACCGGCAATATGGCGTATGTCCAGGTTATATACCAATAACCTTAGTGACCACCTGGTCAGCCTCATATTCCGATTGTGAAACTGGTCCAAGAACTTGAGAGGGTGATGATCTGGGTAAACTACAACGACCGACCGGACCATAGGCTGGAACACAGACCTCGAAATGCCTCAGAGCAAGTACAACCGCCAGCAGCTCCTCCTCGACAACATTGTACTTCTCCGAGCAGAAACTAACAGGATGCTCCAGCCCATCATCGTCCTTTTCCACAAGGACGGCACCAGCCCCCACACCACTAGCCTCCGTTGCTAGTTGGAAAGGTAGGCTAAAGTCAGGGGCCCTGAGGATCGGGTGAGTGCACAACAGGTGTTTTACTTCCCTAAACACCTTCTCACACTCAGGCGCCCATTTGAACTTCTTATCCTTCCAGTTATCCTCCACCTGAGCTTGACTGTCCCGTTCTCCTTCTCCACCTTGACTGCTAAACGTCATCACAGGCACAGTGAGAGGCTCAGGGGGGTGCCTCCCATACTCCTTCATGGGATTAACATGACATAACTGATTGCGCTTTCCGTCTGTCTGGAGTGGCTACCAAGTAATCCAGGTCTGATAGCTCCTCCACCACCCTATAAGGACCAGCGTACTTCGCGGATAAAGGGTGACCTACAAGGGGCAGTAGAATCAACACCTCCTGACCCACATGAAACTCCCTGAGTTCAACCTTGAGGTCGTACCTGTCCTTCCTGAGGGCCTGAGAGCTAGTCAAATTATGGCCAGCCAACTCCAGACTGCGCAACATCCGTTCTCGACTGTTGAGGACACACTTGAGCATAGAACAAGGTTTTTCTGCGCCCTCCCATACTTCTTCAACCATATGGAGAGGCCCTCTGACACAGTGTTCAAAGACGAGCTCATTAGGGCTGAATCCCAAACTCTCCCCAGGTACCTCCCACACAGCAAACAAAACACATGGCAGGCCAAGATCCCAATCCCTCCCCACTCTCAAAGCAACAACAACGAAGCACAGATTTCAAGGCTGAGTGCCATCGCTCTAACACACCCTGGCTCTCCGGATGATACGCAGATGACACAACCCCAACAATCCCATGCTGCGGCATTGCTTGAACAAAGAGGCTAGAAGTGAAGTTGGGTCCCTGGACTGACTGAATCCCCTGCGGGTAACCATACCGGGAAAAATACACTAGCAAGCTTCGGACCACCGTCTTCGCCGACCCATTTCTCATAGGGTACGCGTCAGGGTACCTTGTTGCCACATCTCCCGACTGTGCATCACTGTCCTCCTTCAACTCTTTCGTCTTTTTAAGCCCATCCTCTGCCTTTTCCACAACAGTTACTGGGTCTTCTTCAGACTCGATATTTGGTCCTAATACTGAGTCCCTGAGAAGGTCCGTTGACACTAAACTCTCAACCGCATCAACTTTCAACCCCTTCTCGGTACCGTTCCTCCGCTGATCTAAAGATTGCTGACCAGAATGTGACTCCCTGGATGCAGGATCTCCGGTGACAACACACGCCATAGGCTGCACCGGACACTTCTCAACCCACTCCTGCTCCTCCCTACTCACGTCGGCTGGCTTCTCGGCAACGACCAAGGGTGGAGCCTCAGAAGTAGGTCCCGCAAAGTCGTTGCCGAGAAGGAGGTCGACGCCCCCAACAGGTAACTTCTCCACAATTCCTACATCCAGGTCTCGAGTCACACCATCAACTTCCACCTTCATTCTTACAAGCGGTATGACCATGTCGCATTAACTCCCTGAACCACAACCACCCGCGCCGTATTGACAGGTTTACCAGTGAAATTTCTCAACAGTGTTTGCGATGCCCCAGTGTCACGCAAAGTTCTCACCTCATGTCTTCTACTCCACACAACCGAGTCCCCTGTGGTCACTAAAGGCATCACGGACAGGGAATAAGCCTTCCGGATCCTTCTGCACTGGCAGTGTATTTACCTCGGAAGAAATGCCTCTAACAAACTCCGATTTCCTCTTGAACACTCCAATGCCGTGAGCAAAAGACACAGCTGCCGGAGGAGGTCGACTAGGGCACTCATTTGCCTTATGACCCTCCTGGTGGCAACTAAAACACATAAATTTCGGTTTCGGCTTATACTGTGATGTAAAAGGCCCCTGACTTTTCACATACGGTGTGGTGTAAGGTTTGGATTCAGTTTTAGTTTCATGGCTCTTCTGTTTAAATGTGTCATTGTTACGGGGAGGGGGAGGATAACGGTCCTTAGCACTTACATCGTACTTCTGTGAGGACCCGCAACCCCGAATAAACGACAGCCGTCGATCAGCCATTTCTGCTGCTTCGACTAGAGTTCTTGGGTTTTTCTCCTTTAAGTTCAAAGCTAGATCACCGCCCGTGCTCTTAAAGAACTGCTCCAACATCATTAACTGCTTAATTTCATCAAATGTTGTGACCTTCTCAGATCGGAGCCAGTTCCCCATAGCATCGGACAAGTCCCGGGCGTGTTCCAAAAAGGTGCTATCTCCTCCCTTAGTTACACCCCGGAACTTCAAACGGTACGTTTCTGGTTGCAGTTCGTAAGCCCTCAGGACAGCCTCCTTGAGATCCTCGTACACAATACATAACTCCAAAGGTAACGCATCGTAGGCTTTAAGACCCTTGCCTATTAATCTAGAGGATACAAGTGCTGCCCATTTATTCTCTGGCCACTGGTGTTCCTGGCACTTCTTCTCAAAGCGTGTGAAAAATTCTTTTACACCACTCTCATCAAACACCGGAACCAGTTTCAATAAGTGCGAGAGAGACTGCTCATTAACACGGTTACCAGCCCCAAGTCGCTGTCCCGTTGCCTCTACTCGCGACTTCTCTACGTCCATGTCGGCACAGTACCTAGTCGACTCTAATTCAGCTTGGATTTTTGCTAGCTCTATGTGCTGCTGACTGATAGTTTTTCTCTCATCTATCTTGGCTAATTCTAATTGCTGCTGAAGCTGAAGCTCAGATACCCTAATAGCCTTTCTCTCTTCGATCCTAGCTAATTCGAGCTGAAGCAATAATTCTGGAGATAACCCTTGAGGAGGTGAAGGTGCTACAATGTTTGAAATTACCGGTGGTCCCCCCAGGGGCAACCCACCCTGCCAGTCACCACCCAACTGCGGAAGCGTACCCGGGGTCGGCAAACTACTGGGATGGCTGGGAGTCGAGTGTAGGGGAAGCATGGCCGAAGGGCTCTGAGCACTCAACCCATCTCGCTCACCAGTCACCCTGCCCAGTACACACGTTATCAAGTTATCCTTGGTCATGCTGCTAGTAACCGCATGACCGATAGCTGTGGCCAGGCATTGAAGACCGTACCGATCCATACCCTCCAACCGCTCGGCAGTAACAGGCCATTGCAAAAATATCCTAGCATCCTCCTCACAGTTCACCCGATTAACCCTTTCATCATGCTGCTGTTCCTCAGTTTCGACATTACGTACTGTGTCTCCATTCTCCTCTGATCCGGTATAAGACATGATGCTCACAAAAATTTCCCACCTCAATATTCAGAAAAGAAGTACCCCAAACTCTTATACCTCAATATACACACAAACATTCTCGGAAATACTCAAGGGCTATACTATGTTGCAAAAAAAAAATTATTCTTGCTGATCTCCGCAAAATATTCTCCAAAACAACAAATGTTCCCTGCTAATAAATGTAGGTTCACCAAATCCTAGGTAAGGTCGCCATTTGTTATGACTGGGGTTTAAATATATCAGGGCTCTTATTCATTGGACTAGTAATGGCATAAATGCTACAACGGAAAGCGCTAGATCCAACCTCTGATGTATATTCCCAGTGAACAAAGAACACAAATACTCTACAGAGTTCTATATGCAATAATAGGCTATCAAACTCTCAATAAATGTGCGTCTACTCTAGGCTTAACCCCTCCAACCCGGATGGGCTCTTGAACGCCCATAACAACCTCGGCCCGCGCAACCCGGAAGGGCTCTTGAACGCCCATTGCTTGCATGTGTGCTTTCGAATGCCGCGCGTACATTTTCGGTATCGTGGGACGGTAGGTGGTGCCACCAGGCGTAAACTCCGCCACAGCAACAGTATCTACCCCGACGCCATCATGGACAGTACGCCAAATAGTGATTCCGCTGTGTCCGATACCGTGCTTCCTACGACGCCCTTGCTTGTTCGTCGCGCCTTACCCCGACGCCATCGCCTAAATGTGTTATCTCCTGGAGGTATTGAGACGACATTGAGACTTTATGAGCGAGCTGATGCCAAGCATAATGTTGATGATGAAGTCAGTGACGACTCTAGTAATTATAAGTCGAGTGATTATGGCCATGAGAGTGATAAAGAAGAGCAATTCCTGGGATTTGCGAGAGAACATGACAGTGATGAGAGTGATGAAGGTGATGTACCAGTTGTTGAGGAAGCTGGTTTACCTAAAGACAGTGAACTTGAGAGAGTGAGCGAGTGGGAGAGTTCAAGGTCACTCACCAAATTTCGCTTAAGTGACACGACGCCAAGCCCTTCCCCAGGTAAATCGCCTTTCAAGCTACATTTGTATAAGCAGAAAATACTTGAGAAGGCGGCCGCGGCAGCTAGGGAACAAGCAAAACTACTTGGTGAGGATGAGGCTGTGAGTGAGGGTCAGCGTGGTGACCCTTCTCATCCGCCATTGTCTCCCTTATCTACCCACGCCACCCAAGATGACCCGGATGCCCCGCATTCTTCCCCACCACCCCCACCATTGCCAAGGGTTGAGGACCCCACACTTTCGGCCTATTTGCCTCCTAGGTCCCCCGACAGGAGACATACTGCTGCCGAAAAGGGGAAAGGTAGGAAATATACCAAGAAAATTAAGAAAAGTAAGAGAGTTTTGTTCGAGGCTCCCGCGGCGTCCACCCCGGCCGGCCCCAGCCATACATCCCCGCAACTTTCCCCACGGTCCTCCCCACCTCTCCCGCCTTCAACATGTCTTCCTGAAGAAGTCTTTGAGCTCGCATCACCAATACCTGGGCCTAGTGACAGTGAAACATTGCTTTCTGTCACTCGTCGCAGGCCAAGGAGCCCGGGACCTCGGGGGGACACAGCCTCACCTGCCACTCCTTCCCCACCTCGCCCACCCGCACGCCGCCCACGCATCACTGGTTCCCCGCCAGATTATGTGGGGGCCACTGATGATGAAGGGCACCTCTCTGAAGACTCTGGCCATGATTACATAGGTCCACCGTCAGGGCAAGATGACCACTCTGACGATGACTATATGGACATCGACGACCCTCGACCCATCCGCTTGGCCCGGCGTCGTGCTGCCCGTCGTGCTGCCCACCGCCCTGGCCGCCGCCCTCGCCGCCCTAGGGCGCGCGCCTCCCGAGTTGGCCGTGGGCGTGCTGGGCCACCAGCTGGAGCTCCTCGTCAGCGTAGACAAGACCCATTCTACGTTTTTCAGTGGCAAGACGTAGTTGATGAGGATGCATACAACCCTGATGTGCCAGCTTTTGATGAGGTACTGGAGGGTTCAGGCGTTACCCCCAATTTTCCTGCAGGCCCCAATGCTCCACCACACGAACTGTTTGAGGCCTTCTTTGATGAGGACGTGGTAGGCTATGTTGTCAAAGAGACAAATAAGCAGCACCAATTCCAGGTCCACTTTTTGGGAAAGGTGACCAAGGGCCACATGAGGCAGTGGACCCCAGTGACTCATAAAGAGTTCATGGTGTTCCTGGCACTCACCATGCTAATGCCTCATGTCAAGAAGCATAGGTTGCCTGACTATTGGATCACCAATGATCTGATATCCACCCCTGCCTTCGGGAAATATATGTCTCGCGACCGGTACCTTGATATCCTCGCAGCGCTCCATCTTGTCACCAACCTTGACGTCCACCTCCCAGACAAGCTGTGGAAGATTAGGACGTTGTATGAGATGATGCGAGAACGCTTCACCTCCTACTTCAAGCCCTTCCGCAAGGTCGTCATTGATGAGTCTCTTGTGCTGTTCCGGGGAAAACTCAGCTTCCGGCAGTACATCCCCTCAAAAAGACATCGCTTTGGCATAAAATTCTTTGTGCTGTGCGACTGCCAAACTGGCTATGTCCTGGACTTCCTGGTCTACAGCGGGAAGGAAGGGGACTTGCTTGTGGACCCCCTCATTGGCTTTGGCGGAGCAGTGGTGCAAGCCATGATGGACCGCTACTTTCATAAGAATCACGTCCTCTACACGGACAATTATTACACGTCCCCCACTCTCTCACAGTACCTGCATGAGCGCAAGACGGGGACTGTAGGCACAGTACGAGGGAAAAGGAAGGGCATGCCACCTTTCCCTCCAAAGACCAAAAAAGGTGATGTGTTCAAGAAGAAGTCGGGACCCATTCTGGCTATCCACTGGCACGACCAGCGGAAGGTCAACCTCCTGACCACCATCCACAAGGGGGAAATGGTGGAGACTGGCAAGGTGGATCGCCGCACCCAGGCCAGGGTGACCAAGCCCGATGCTGTCCTGGACTACAACATCAACATGAGGCTGGTGGACAAGTCCGACATGCAGATAGGCTTCATTGACTGCCTGCGTACCTCGTGCAGATGGTACAAAAAGTTCTTTCTGCATATGGTGGACATGTCAGTTCTGAATGCCTACAACATATACAAGCTTCGGAATGTGAACACATCCATGAAGTTCAATAGCCTGCGGAGGTTCCAAAAGCAGGTGTTGACGGAGCTCCTGGAGAAGTATGCTATGCCACAGAGGGCAGTGGCACATCCTGGGCCCGCCGTTATTGACCGCTTGCAGTTTGCTCAATACTTGATTAGGCACAGGCTTGGTTCCCTGCCTCAGAATGAATCCGGAAGAACACAGCAGAAGCGGTGCCATGTCTGCTACAACAGCAGGGTGAAGCCGAGGTCAGCTAAAAAGTCAACCCTGGAGTGTGTGGAGTGCAAGGTGGCACTCTGTGCTGTAGATTGCTTCTTTGATTACCACTCCAAGCTGGAGTTCTAATAATCATACTGAAATTGCCAAATAAAATGACAATATGTACACTATAATTATATATAGGCAAAAAGTGGAAGAAAACCAATGTATTGTAATACAAAAGTCATGTATTATGAGAACATTGATACAAATACAATTACACCATAATAATATGTGAAAGTGACACATATGTATATACCAAGTGACATTCATATGATTAGAACCTATAGAAATATATAAATCAGTGAAAAAAGACACAATAAATTGTATATAAAACGTTTACAAATCATATAACTAAGTGAAAGTGACACAAGACCTAATATTTGATGGCCAAAGTATAATAAACACCTGTGATAACGAATAATCAGTGCCTAATACAACAATAACCTACCTCAATTACTAATAAAATGTACGGTATCGAGTGAAAATGAGCATTATCAGTGACAGTGACACTCTCTAAAGCATATTTGTCAAAGTGAAAGTGACACAAGACCTAATATTTGATGGCCAAAGTATAATAAACACCTGTGATAACGAATAATCAGTGCCTAATACAACAATAACCTACCTCAATTACTAATAAAATGTACGGTATCGAGTGAAAATGAGCATTATCAGTGACAGTGACACTCTCTAAAGCATATTTGTCAAAGTGAAAGTGACACAAGACCTAATATTTGATGGCCAAAGTATAATAAACACCTGTGATAACGAATAATCAGTGCCTAATACAACAATAACCTACCTCAATTACTAATAAAATGTACGGTATCGAGTGAAAACGAGCATTATCAGTGACAGTGACACTCTCTAAAGCATATTTGTCAAAGTGAAAGTGACACAAGACCTAATATTTGATGGCCAAAGTATAATAAACACCTGTGATAACGAATAATCAGTGCCTAATACAACAATAAGCTACCTCAATTACTAATAAAATGTACGGTATCGAGTGAAAATTAGCAATATCAGTGACAGTGATACTCTAATAAACATATTTTATAATTGGCCTCAAAATAACTAGAAAATATCAAATAAACATCACATTCTCAATATCAAACACTAAAATCGTCTAAGGGAGATAAATACTTTGGCGCGGCGAGCGGCTAGGTGCGTCGTAGCCATGGCCGGGGCGACGCGTCCGAACGCGGGAAGAATTTGCCGCCGAAAAGCACTCGTCTTCCCGCGCTCACCATTATGCAACCAGAGGGGCTAGAGACCTCTACTCAACGCCATTCGACAGAGGAAGGTTTGTGGAACATTATTCTTTTTTATTCACAACATTACATGACATATTCATTGACTTACAGAGTAGTTAACATAGGCCAAAGATCGTCAAAACACCCGGTACCGGAGCACAGTCGTAAGCTATAGCCCCCGGGGCTGGAGGGTTAATGTTATGTGAAAACAGCCTATTACTACCTATAACCGAAGGTGCTTGGTTATGGTATGCAAAGTAAGGTGGTAAGAGAAGTTACAGCTTACGTTACTTTAATCAATAAATGTCAGGCACTCCTGCATGAAAGAAAGTGCACTAAAGTCCTTCAACACTAACAAGGAATCTTCTTTAAATGTTAGATGCTATAAAGATGCTCGTATCGGAAATGGAACCCAACAAGGCAGGCAGCGGAACAATGCTCGTGCAGGCTATGCACACAAAAAGGCAGAATATAATGCCGTCGGAGCCAAGAATATCCTAAACACTACAACAATAATAATCGCCACGACAATGCAGTATTCCTATCAACAAAAAGAGCCTAAGTCGTTTGTGTCTCCATACATCAAACTAGGCTGCGAAATGCTTGTGTAATAATAAATGGGTATGCATAAAAAGAGTAATTAGGTTAATATACTTAATGTCTACTTTGACTGATAAAGTCTAGCTAGAGTCAATGATACGAGATACTGGTGCGCATGGTACGCCGCATAGCCAAGTGCAAATCTCAAGTCTGTGCGTCAAATATTACGTTATAGGGAAGGGTAGCTCTCTTGAGAAACCTTAATACCGAAGTATTAAGCGTTCTCCTGGCGTACCTCAAAGACAAACAATCGAGACTAGAACAGTGCAGAATGGTATAGGCAAAAAGCCCTCATTCGTGCATGCTATACTCTCAATGGCACACAGGCTAGAATTTACTCAATCAACTCCAGTTCTCAGGTATGTCGTGCAGCTTTTAACTAAAGCCAGCACTCATAGGAAACAATACCTTATAATATCAGACTCCTAGTCTAGCATTATCTAATCCAGCAGAACACTAATAATTAAAGGAAGCAGTACTAAACAATATGAATGCCAACCAATGCTTCGTGATCAACTTATCTTAACAACTAACATACATGGGTTATATCAGACCTTAACGCACAATACAACTGGCCAGCATGAAGCTGATTTTGCAGAGTTAACCAGAGGGGGTATAATATTAATAAAAGGTGGTGAAAGATATGGAAAATGAGAGAGATAGGCAGAGAAAAAGATTCTCAGGTGCAGTACAGGGGACAGGTAGCAAGGGATAAAGATGAATGCGTTCTAGAAACCAGATCTGAGGGAGAGAGTGGCGAGGAACTGTATATATACTCGCACTAGCTCGAGCCGCGTGGGAAAAAAGCGGTTACAAGTCCTCTAGCCACTAGCAAGGGAGCTAGCAGCATGGTAAGGACCTCTCTCCACCAACCCCCACGAGGCAGCCAGCCGTGACGTCATCGAGCGGGACAAAAACACTGCGCGCTCCCTCTCACTCTGTTCTACTCTCTCTCTCTCTCCCAGATCCCATCATTACTAGTTAATGATAAACATATACTTTACAATTAAATATATAAAGCCTTGACATGGGTGAAAACAAAGAGCCTTTCTGGACTGCCCATGACACAAGCTTTCATATGAAATAAAGCACACTCTAATACATAAACTGTAGCCCCATCCACTGCCCTGGCGATCCTAGTGAGTCACTGTAGGACAAGCCATGCGGTTCTAACGGAGTGGTTAATGTCACAGTACCTACCCGATAGCACTATCGTCAGTGAGTGCTGTACTGTATTTTATATATTATTTTGTAATAGTATAGATATCTTATCAATATTTGTATTTTGTACTATTGTTAATGTCTTGTCATGTTGCAAATTTGATTTTAAATAATATTTTGACATTTAACATGTAGTTTCTTTATTCATGCAGAGTTTAGTAAAATTTGCCAGAACGTCCCGGACTTCCCAAACTTGACTACTTCCTTTAACGTGACGATAGTGCGTTGTTATATGTGCGATTAGGGTTGCTTGGGAAACAGATTAACTTGCTCATGTAGTAATGTACACCCTATGTGGTGGATTGTGTTCTTTTATTTAATAATTTTCATTTTAGTAAGCGTTGTTTCCACATAGCGATTTTGATAATTTAATTTGACTTTATATTGTCCTTGTCCCAATTTTGGTTTGTTTAGTTTGCAAGTTTTACATTTTAATGTATCCAGCTGATGGTAAGATTGCTATCTCTCCATCCTGATTACTCGGCTAAAGGCCGCGTCATACAGAAATTTTCAGCTGGTTCGGGTTAATACGGGTCAACTCGGCCAAGGATCTTGATTATTCTGGGGACGTTCTGGGGAAGTTCATGGGTGCAGGCGAACATTTTGTGGATCGGCCAAAAGTTAGTGCGTGCGTTAACTTTTGGCCGACATTCTGCTACAAAAACCGTTAAAAAAAGGTCGGCTTTCGTTCGACTTACATTTGTGTTAATATCTTCTGATTTGGCCCTTGTTCTGCTCTAATTTCCATTGACGACGAAAACACGAACTACCCGTACATGGGTCGAACAAAACCTGAACATAATAATCCGAATCACATGACATTAAATCGATTACCAGCAGAACGATATACGAATTACTTGATCAAAACACGACATTCCCAAGATAAAGAGACGAATAAGACTAGATGAATCGGGTCTATAGACGATATTGCCAAGAACATGAGTCGAATCAGTCGAATAAAATACGATCATGAGAGGAATTTTCCACGAACAACAGCAGAATCGTCGGCTTGGGTGCGACCGACACACGTGGGCCCACGTGGGAAGGCCTGAGCCTGCCCAGATGTGCATATGGCACAGCACACAGAGAGTCGAGAGACGCGCGAGTGCACACGACACGCAAGAATGCGAGGCGAATCGTACGTTGGCAGCCACGCACACAGGCCCCAATATATAGCTGCCGGCGCCGGCATCGGTCTCACTATCCCCCGCACAAGTTCTCCAAGCAAGTTCTCCCTCTCCACACACCACAGCAACCACCAAGATGCCCAAGGGCAACAAGCTACCACGTCGCCTACCTACCAAGAAGGGCAAGGAAGCTTCCGTGGACCTCTTCGCCTCCCAGGATCCGACGCCAACAGGAGGAGATGAGCTGACTATACGATCATCAAGCTCTGATAGTGAAACAGATGACGGCGAAGCAGAATTTTATTTAGGACAAACCCTTCACGAGTCACAGGACGTGACGCAGATGGAGTCCCTTCCCCTGGTGAAAAGACAACGGCATGACCTGATTCACAGCTACCCTGAATTGGGTGAGACGCCATCCCACAACGTGGATGATGGCACCGCCGACGTCAACCCTTCACCAACGCCACCCACTCAGTCACCGCAGGCAAGCACCTCCAACATCACCACGCTGCCCAAGAGCCCAAGGCCGCCTTCCAAGAAAGATGTTGTGAAAAGGAAGCGTACATACGCCATCCTGCCAGAGAAGGACGAAGTGGATGTGGCTGAGTGGTACCGGGATATTGATTTCTCTTACAATAAGAAACTCCGGGCTCATCGTGACAGGGACATCCGGGAGCGTGCTATGAGCAAGAAGGCCGTGGAGGTCAATGTTACAGGTGGGTTGAGTGCAGTAGTTATGTATACTTAAGTGGCCATATCAAACAAATATTGCTGTTCAGTGTTATTATAAAGTGCCATCTAGAGTGTTGAATGTTTAACCCTTGTCTATCAGGGCCCGACTTAAGTCCGTATCGAAAAAGTTTGGACTATGTGGCGGGGCCCGACTTAAGTCGGAGTGCAATTTTGGCGCAATATTGGCTCTGAGAGAGAGACGAGTGACGGGAGGAGCATGGGTTACCTCATGACCGCTCGCCAGGGCCGCCGTGGACCAACTGAGATGTACTCCACTTACATCCACCCTCACTCCCTCGCTACATACATAATTATATAAAGAAATTACCGTATTTTACCGATTTTGCCCTTCGGTTGCACGATCGTTGCAAGACAACCAATGATCGTAGAAGGATGGTTCGGGTGTCATTGGAAAGCTCAATTTATACCCTTTCAGGGATACATACTTGTATTACGCTCTGGGTCTTGTTTATGCATGAAAAAGAGCACGGAAACAACCCCATTTATGGTAAAAAAAAAATCGCTGAGCGGCACAGTAAAATATACTCCACCACCCGCTCTTAAGGTGTTAATGCCAAATATTGTTGTGTACTGTGTGCTTACCTGACCAGGTGATTCGTCCACTTTGGATGTCTAAAGTATGAATAGAGAGGTTCGATTTTTATATATGTACTGTGCGCTTTTGAGCTTAATTGTTTGATATTATTTTTGTAAACGGTGCTTATAATATAGGTTTATTTTTTGCAGTTGAGGTACTTGGGAAATGGATGGAGGGAATGAGGACCAGGTACGTCAAACTGGTGGAGATGCGGTCTGGTTCTTGGGCACGGGAGCCGACGGAGAGGGAGACCTGGATAGCCCAGGCGTTTGCATTCCTGCAACCCCACAATGAAGAGCAAGGTAAGTTATACTACAACCACTTCAAAATAATTGGTTAAAAAAATTATAAAATCAGGGAATGTACAGTAATAGGTCAAGTATTATTTTTCAAGTGAATAGTTTTTATTTATAATAATCATGAAATACAATTCCGCATACATTACATAGTTATACATGATTTTGTGGTAATTTATATATACTCGTCACGTTGCATGAATTATTAAAATTGTCAAGAACATTGTATTACATTTGAAAATATTTAACATATCTAATAACTGTAACCACTGTTTCCCCCACATTATGACTCATTATTTTATATCACAATTGAACATGTAGAGCTGATAAATTAACCTAATAATTAACATAATTTGAGATATTAAATTTGAATAATTGTCACCATTCTGCTGATAAACTAACCCCCCCATATATTTCACAAATGTACAAAAAAAAAAAAGTGCCCTTCGCCCGAAGGCCACCCAGATCTCTGCTGCGGCTGAGGAGGAGCTGGTCGACGACCCGATGGTGGAGACGACCCAGGATCCAACCCAGGAACCTACTCCAGCCACGCTCCGTCGCCGCACGAAGACGCCTGCTGGAGATGGGCTGAAGAGCGACCTGTACGACAAGGTAAACATTAGTATTTAACCATCGAATGCTTATCATAGTTTTTATTATTTTATGTGATTTTCATTTCAGACACGTATGTAATTAGAACAGGAGAGGGAAAATGACGTCCACATTATTCTTGTTTCCATTTTTTTTTTTTTTCATGGGCGTTTCAATATTCATATGGTCCCCAATACATTCGTTATTTGAATTTACGTCTTCTTCATTAATTAATGCCAAACCTCTTTCCCCACAGCTGCGCCAAGGGGAGAAGTACCTGAATGAGCTATATAACAGGTGGGATGCAACAAAGAAGGCTGTGACCCCAGCCCAGCATTCCTTCAAACTATTCCATCGTTATGTCCAAGACAATCTCTCCCACCTCGACCCTGCACTTCTGGACCACTACCAGATGGAGGTCATGCGCTACATGCACGCCATGGGTGCCCACAGCTGTGGGACAGGCCCCCTCCCACGGATGGGTTCTTTCGAGGGATCACCCAGCATCGCACCACATCAACGCCTTGTGTCGTCTCAGCCCACCCCTCAGAACCCCCAGCAGTACTACGAGACACTTCAACCTCCAGGCCCTTCCTACTACGGTGGGAAGCACATCACTGCCCCTGCCACGCCACGAGGATGGAAGTCACACCCACCCTTCAGTGGACGGCCTAAGGCCACTTCGGTGGACATGACCCGCCCCAACACCCCACGGCTGCCTGACGTTTCTCCAGGATTTGTGAGTCGGATTATTGACGATTTTCAGGTATAAACCCCTCAAGCCATCCCCCTTTTAATAATTCGTTTAGAATTGTATTTTATATGTATAATTTGATCTCATTACTCCTAGTGTTTTGTGGGTGTTGGCTGTGTCTTTTATATGGTGCTTACTAGATATAATATTAGTCATATTATTTTATTTATTAATTGTTTTTTTTTGGGGGGGGGGACGATGGTGTAAACAATGGGATTTTGATAGTAAATAACTAGTTTATAAAGTTTAATATTTTTGATAATAGTCATAGTTTTTTTTTGGGGGGGGCAAGATAGATTTTGATAGTATTTTAAAATGATCACTACTATACAAGTGTGCAATAATTAAGTGTACATTTCTATATTGAATACAAATATTATGTGTATATGCTGGTTGTATTATTCCTTTTTACACAATACAATTAATAAAAATAATGACACAATACAATGATTAATATTATGGGAGACTTAATAAATGGAGGGAACAATTATTGGTTGAAACAAAACAAGACTATCAAACTGAATAGAGAATAATAATAATGACACAATACAATGATTAATATTATGGGAGAGATAAATGGAGGAAACAATTATTGGTTGAAACAAAACAAGTTTATGTTAAACTTAATACATAATACAATTCTGACTGGATATATGAATAAGCTTTACGTTTTAACCCCTTCTCACGGGATCGTGTCTGAGATATATATAGCTAGACATATTAGAGAGTCGAGGGGGGTGCGGGGAGAGTATAGAGAGAGAGAATAGGGGGAGGAGCTATATGGTCAGTAGCTATATGGTCAAGAAGGGTCAAGAAGGTTCGAGAAGGTGCTAGATGTTCTTCCTTTCTCCAAAGTCAAGAAGGGTCTAATTTTGGGTCGGAACCGAGGGTATAAATAAAGCGGGAGAGAGGTAAACAGCCCTTAGTGTTCCTGCTGGCGCCGTGACGACAAGTGCTAAGTGTGTGTGTGTGTGGTGGCGAGCGTGGTGACCTGGGTGATGAGTCACCACTCCTTCGACCATGTGTAAAGGTTAGTATATAGTGTTATTATAAGTAATCTGATGTGCTAGACGCGGTCATTAATATGCGATAAGGGTAAATTCAAGGGAGGATTAATTGTTTTACCTGGTATATAGGACTCCGTTAGGCTAGTGGTATCAGATTAGTGACGGGTAAATTTAGGAGTGAGTTTGACTGAGTGTGGCTCAGTCAAGGCTCTAGTTAATTAAATTAGAGGGGTTAATTAAGTTAGTTAAACATTTGGATAGAAGGAGCGAGTGGTGTGTGAACGTAATTTTCGGATTCATTCTCATCAAATTGTGTCTTTTATTCAATAAACCGTTTTAATAGAATGTTTGTTTAATTTATCATTGTTAATTATTAAATAACAGTTTTCCAATTATACATTCAATTTTCTAATAACATAGTCCCATCGCGTCAATAATTGAACAGCCTTTATATATCTATATAAATCTATATATATACACACCGTTAATCCTGTAAGGTGGCCGAACAACAAAATATTCTGTATCGATCGGTATAAATATATTGGATAGCCGTGTCTTTGATTTGTATCCCGGGTAATTAATTAAGGAATATTTTCCTACGAGATCCTATATCTTAGTGGCCCAATTTATATACAAATCAGGGAGGCGACCTATTACACCCCTCTTTGGCGGCGCCCGCCTTAAGTCGGTTAGAGAGCCAAGGCCTAAGAAGCGGGGCACGCCTCAAGTCGTATGCGATTTTTAGCACATAATCGGCTCTGAGAGAGAGTCCGAGCGGTGGGAGGAGCGCGGGTGGGCTCTGACCGTTTGGCATGGACCCAGTTCCGCCACTGACGGTTACATTACATCCCACCATATCTCTGGTCCCGCAATACAGGGTAAAACTGACGAAATTACTGTATTGTAGGGATTTTCCCTTCGTGTTGCACGATCGTTGCAAGAGAACCCTTGGTCGTACAAGGATGGTTCAGGTGTTATTGGAAAGCTCAATTATCGCCCTTTCACGGATACATAAATTGTATTACGCTCTGGCTCTTCTTTATGCATGAAAAAGAGCATGGAATGAAGCTCGTTTAGAGTAAAACTTCCCGCTTGGCAGGTAGTAGCGTTACAAAACTAGACGCCCGTTGAGTGTTAAAATGCTAATGATCTCATTATACGAGAATATTTTATGATCATTTAAGACTGAATACATAATACAATTAAGAGTGGAAAAATTAATAACCTTGACATTTTCAAATGCTAATGATATCCCATTATTATAAGAGATATGCTATAGATGCAAGCAAACAATAACATTTTGAATATTAATAATTGACATCTTATTTATGATAATTACAAAATAATGAAATAGGAATGTGACCGGGGTATTAACACTTAAAGAGCGGGGCCCGACTTGAGTCTGTATCTAAAAAGCAGCAAGTTAGGAGCATTATTAAGGCTTTTAACCCGGGAACTGCGGGAAGACTCTTAAGAGTTCCCCCGGCGGACTGCGGGAAGACTCTTAAGAGTCAGAGAAAAAAAAAATCAACTTTAAACATAAAAAAAAAAAAAAAAAAAAAAAAAAAAAAAATGTTTTGCCCCTGGGCCATGCAAAATATCACTCCTCTACCTCCCCTCCTTCCCCACTTTCCTCCCCTCCTTCAGTTATCACCTATTTTCCTTGTTATTCCCTTATTCTGGGGTATATTTTCGTGCTAACATTAGCGAGTTGCAAGCAGGGCATTGACATCACTGTTAGCAAGCGAGTGCAAGAGAGAGAGAGAGAGTATCGATCGACTGTGTCTCAGTGGCCTTGGGGGAAATTGGCGGGAAAGCAGGTTGCCTCACCCATACATTATATAACTCGCGACCTGTATCTCCGATTTTGACCATCCAAACGC
Source organism: Paralithodes platypus (assembly GCA_032716605.1). NCBI lineage: Eukaryota > Metazoa > Arthropoda > Malacostraca > Decapoda > Lithodidae > Paralithodes > Paralithodes platypus. Next base: position 19,182,856 of record CM064527.1, on the reverse strand, counting down.
TGTTTTCACTCGTTTTATTGTTGTTTCAGGTTAATACCTTTATAATCAACCCATAATAGGCGCGTATGGATAAGTATTAATGCTATATATGGTAAAATGAATATTTTAGTGATGGAAACAGCTCAAATACGTCAGCACAGGCAGAGGTGTCTAATTACCCCCATGCGCACTTCTTAGGTTAAAGGGTTAAAATCGAGTGTAAATGGCCGGGAGCGCAGCAGGCCACACGGCCAACACCCAGGGCTTACTGCCGCCCACTGACTCACGCTCCCTCTCTTCTCGAGAGACCGGCAGTGTAGCCAGTAGTGAGCGTAGCTGGAAAAAATATGCCGCTATACGCTAAACTCCCATGTTAGTGGTAGCAGTGCATGAAAACGACGAGTGCTACGTAGCTCGTTCTGGTCTCATTTTGAAGCTTGTAGCGCCTAGTTTTTTTGCTGAATAAATTTCTTTTCATGCAGATACTTGATTGATCATTCAGGAGGGCCTGAATATGCCCAAAATAGCCCCAAAAAACCCGCTAGACGAGGGTTAATGACATTGTAATATGTCGGGCCTATCAATTAGGTGGGGCAGGTGTCGTGAATCCTAGCTGGTATATATACCGTAGTTTGAATTTCCCGGGTTCACGACAGCTGGTTCCTTTTTGTTTATACACATTACTTTATTTATCTTTGTGGATAAATATTACTGTGGTTGCACCAATTATATCTTAGTTTATTTTCCCTTATTATTTAATCACGGGAGAACCCTTAAATATATTTATATTGTTACGATAAAAGGGTATCTCAATACACTTCACACAGAGACTTCGTCCCGTTCACAACAAACCACCAGTTGCTGCCACATAACAACAGAACTTCACTGATCTACACCTACCGACATGTCCATCACCTAACCTACACTCTTTGCATCACAGCTAAGTTCCTTTAATACTAGAAGTACTTCATAGATATTACTGGGACTACCACAGATATCCTACATATACAATTTAACACGTAAGTCCAACGCCGACCGGTATCATATTTATAGCCTAGGCCATTTCATCTTTCCAGGTCTGAACATTTACTTTATATCCGTTTCTACTCTACCCCCTAGGAATAATATTCAGGATATATTTGGTGCCGTGTGACCAGGATACTGGGCCATCTGTTATACTGTATATTGATAGTGATTGGGGGGGGTATTAGGCCTGACTTGTCTGCCTTTGTGTAGAGCTGGGCGATCCAGTGGACAAATGCCGAGGGGCACACTGGGGAGGGCTGCAAGGGCAGGGGGCGTTGGCCAAGAGTTTGTGCCATCGTCCGGATATTACCCTGTGCCTTTGCGAAAGGTGGCCCTCTTCGGCTATTCCTATGTGCGTGATTTTCCGCTGGTTCGTCCAGTGCAGTGCCCTGCTTTTTTTGTTAAACAACTGCATAGACCAGGGGCAAGGGTAGACACTGTCAGGCAGACCTCAGCCTGGGATGAGCTCCTAGCCTACAAGCCGGATCTTACGTTCCTGATCCTCGGGGGAAATGATTTGTCCCTGCAGGCTGACCTTCAGGGGGTGGCCCTCGCGCTCCAGTCTCTAGCTGAAGAGATACAAGAGAGGACTGGGGGTCACTGTCTGGTGGTCAGTCTGGAGTCTAGGGTAAGCCCTAGGGGTATGACTCCCGAGGAGTACAATAGGGCGAAGAATGGTGTGAACCTCCGCTTGCGAAGAAATCTCCCATTTACTAAACAAAGGTACTTTGCCATGGGGATGAGTAAGACCGACTTGTGGGACGGAGTCCAATTAGATGCGCCAGGGAGCCGGAAGGTGTTAGATAGGCTACTGAACAGAGCGCGTGCCTTCTTTGAGGAGAAGGACGGGGCCGAGGAGGAGCAGTCGACGCAATAGGCTAGATCTCAAGACTAGAACGACGGCTGCGGCTGTTCCTCCTTCAGAGGAGTCTTGATCCTTCTCTTTTCTTTTTCTTTGTAATTTGTTAAATTTAATATAGCCTAGTAAAGTAAATATTGTAAAGTAGAGTAATATGACATAGGGTAATTTTCCTTTTCTCTGATCATTTGTAAACTCACAGGGGGCACGCGATCTGCATGCTTCAATTTGCTTGGTTGCTGTTGTCATCAATGTAAGTAGGTTAGCCTAGGCTTAGAATAGATTAGAAGAGGTTAGCCTACAGTGACGATTAGTATTGTTGTTCCTTAAGCTTTAGTTACCGTAAACTTTTAAGAATGGAGGATAAAATAAAGTCATTGCGGCGGTTCAGAGCCGCCAAGAAGGCAGGGATTACTAAGCTTACCTCTAATCTGTCTGAATTTAGTGAACATGCTGCTACACTGCATGATGTAAGGGGTGTGAAAATCACTTTAGAAAAGGCCCTAGCTCATATCGAGTCGTATAACGTAGAGTTGTATAGCTTATATTCAGATGATCAGTTAGAGGATGAGATGGTGAAAGATATGCAGTATGTTAATCAAGTACACAGTCAGTTAGCTGAGTTAGATAGTGCTCTACAGACAACCACTACTGGTAGATCTCATGATAGTGCAGCAAGTAGGAAGCAGAAGGGTATTAAGCTAACCTCCCTGAAGTTGCCATTTTTTTATGGGGATACAACACAGTGGGTGGGTTTCTGGGAGCTCTTTGATTGTAGTGTTCACTCCCAAACAGACTTAACTGACATTCAGAAATTTACATATCTAAAGGGACAACTTAGTGGTGAGGCTCTACAAATTGTTAGTGGATTTAGTTTGGTCGCTGCAAGTTATGAACCAGCAGTCACTATATTGAAAAACAGTTATGGTCAAAAGGATCGCATCAAAGCAGCTCACATAGCGAAACTGTGTAATCTCCCACATCCTAGCCAGGAGGTCAGTGCTTTGAAAGATTTTTCCGCGTCATTTGAGTGTGCGTTAGAATCATTACGCTCTATGGATGTAACAGTAAGTGAAATGTGTGCAGTACTGTTGCATAATAAACTCCCTAGTGCACTCTCTGAAGTGATTAACCTGCTGAATGCCAGGGACGTATATATACGTCCTAGGGTGTTGTCACGCCCAGTGCCAGGGACGTATATATACGTCCTCGCCGAAAAAAAATCGTAGCAGCGAAACGACTGCACCTATGGCTTTCATATTTTTATCACATGTACCTTACCCTTTTGGCTACCCACAAAAAAAAATCCCAAATTCCTCCTCCCACCCACTCGCTGACTGTCGGTCCCGTCAGAAGGAAAAAAAAGGAAAATCTGTGGCGGCGAAACGACTGCACCAATCGGTTCCATATTTGTGTGACAAGTCCCTTACCCGTACCCTTCTGCCGTGGACCAACTGAGATGTACTCCACTTACATCCACCCTCACTCCCTCGCTACATACATAATTATATAAAGAAATTACCGTATTTTACCGATTTTGCCCTTCGGTTGCACGATCGTTGCAAGACAACCAATGATCGTAGAAGGATGGTTCGGGTGTCATTGGAAAGCTTAATTTATACCCTTTCAGGGATACATACTTGTATTATGCTCTGAGTCTTGTTTATGCATGAAAAAGAGCACGGAAACAACCCAATTTATGGTAAAAAAAAAATCGCTGAGCGGCACAGTAAAATATACTCCACCACCCGCTCTTAAGGTGTTAATGCCAAATATTGTTGTGTACTGTGTGCTTACCTGACCAGGTGATTCGTCCACTTTGGATGTCTAAAGTATGAATAGAGAGGTTCGATTTTTATATATGTACTGTGCGCTTTTGAGCTTAATTGTTTGATATTATTTTTGTAAACGGTGCTTATAATATAGGTTTATTTTTTGCAGTTGAGGTACTTGGGAAATGGATGGAGGGAATGAGGACCAGGTACGTCAAACTGGTGGAGATGCGGTCTGGTTCTTGGGCACGGGAGCCGACGGAGAGGGAGACCTGGATAGCCCAGGCGTTTGCATTCCTGCAACCCCACAATGAAGAGCAAGGTAAGTTATACTACAACCACTTCAAAATAATTGGTAAAAAAATTATAAAATCAGGGAATGTACAGTAATAGGTCAAGTATTATTTTTCAAGTGAATAGTTTTTATTTATAATAATCATGAAATACAATTCCGCATACATTACATAGTTATACATGATTTTGTGGTAATTTATATATACTCGTCACGTTGCATGAATTATTAAAATTGTCAAGAACATTGTATTACATTTGAAAATATTTAACATATCTAATAACTGTAACCACTGTTTCCCCCACATTATGACTCATTATTTTATATCACAATTGAACATGTAGAGCTGATAAATTAACCTAATAATTAACATAATTTGAGATATTAAATTTGAATAATTGTCACCATTCTGCTGATAAACTAACCCCCCCATATATTTCACAAATGTACAAAAAAAAAGAAAGGTGCCCTTCGCCCGAAGGCCACCCAGATCTCTGCTGCGGCTGAGGAGGAGCTGGTCGACGACCCGATGGTGGAGACGACCCAGGATCCAACCCAGGAACCTACTCCAGCCACGCTCCGTCGTCGCACGAAGACGCCTGCTGGAGATGGGCTGAAGAGCGACCTGTACGACAAGGTAAACATTAGTATTTAACCATCGAATGCTTATCATAGTTTTTATTATTTTATGTGATTTTCATTTCAGACACGTATGTAATTAGAACAGGAGAGGGAAAATGACGTCCACATTATTCTTGTTTCCATTTTTTTTTTTTTCATGGGCGTTTCAATATTCATATGGTCCCCAATACATTCGTTATTTGAATTTACGTCTTCTTCATTAATTAATGCCAAACCTCTTTCCCCACAGCTGCGCCAAGGGGAGAAGTACCTGAATGAGCTATATAACAGGTGGGATGCAACAAAGAAGGCTGTGACCCCAGCCCAGCATTTCTTCAAACTATTCCATCGTTATGTCCAGGACAATCTCTCCCACCTCGACCCTGCACTTCTGGACCACTACCAGATGGAGGTCATGCGCTACATGCACGCCATGGGTGCCCACAGCTGTGGGACAGGCCCCCTCCCACGGATGGGTTCTTTCGAGGGATCACCCAGCATCGCACCACATCAACGCCTTGTGTCGTCTCAGCCCACCCCTCAGAACCCCCAGCAGTACTACGAGACACTTCAACCTCCAGGCCCTTCCTACTACGGTGGGAAGCACATCACTGCCCCTGCCACGCCACGAGGATGGAAGTCACACCCACCCTTCAGTGGACGGCCTGAGGCCACTTCGGTGGACATGACCCGCCCCAACACCCCACGGCTGCCTGACGTTTCTCCAGGATTTGTGAGTCGGATAATAGACGATTTTCAGGTATAAACCCCTCAAGCCATCCCCCTTTTAATAATTCGTTTAGAATTGTATTTTATATGTATAATTTGATCTCATTACTCCTAGTGTTTTGTGGGTGTTGGCTGTGTCTTTTATATGGTGCTTACTAGATATAATATTAGTCATATTATTTTATTTTATTTTTTTTTTGGGGGGGGGGGGGGGACGATGGTGTAAACAATGGGATTTTGATAGTAAATAACTAGTTTATAAAGTTTAATATTTTTGATAATAGTCATAGTTTTTTTTTTGGGGGGCAAGATAGATTTTGATAGTATTTTAAAATGATCACTACTATACAAGTGTGCAATAATTAAGTGTACATTTCTATATTGAATACAAATATTATGTGTATATGCTGGTTGTATTATTCCTTTTTACACAATACAATTAATAAAAATAATGACACAATACAATGATTAATATTATGGGAGACTTAATAAATGGAGGGAACAATTATTGGTTGAAACAAAACAAGACTATCAAACTGAATAGAGAATAATAATAATGACACAATACAATGATTAATATTATGGGAGAGATAAATGGAGGAAACAATTATTGGTTGAAACAAAACAAGTTTATGTTAAACTTAATACATAATACAATTCTGACTGGATATATGAATAAGCTTTACGTTTTAACCCCTTGTCACGGGATCGTGTCTGAGATATATATAGCTAGACATATTAGAGAGTCGAGGGGGGTGCGGGGAGAGTTTAGAGAGAGAGAAGAGGGGGAGGAGCTATATGGTCAGTAGCTATATGGTCAAGAAGGTTCGAGAAGGTGCTAGATGTTCTTCCTTTCTCCAAAGTCAAGAAGGGTCTAATTTTGGGTCGGAACCGAGGGTATAAATAAAGCGGGAGAGAGGTAAACAGCCCTTAGTGTTCCTGCTGGCACCGTGACGACAAGTGCTAAGTGTGTGTGTGTGTGGTGGCGAGCGTGGTGACCTGGGTGATGAGTCACCACTCCCTTCGACCATGTGTAAAGGTTAGTATATAGTGTTATTATAAGTAATCTGATGTGCTAGACGCGGTCATTAATATGCGATAAGGGTAAATTCAAGGGAGGGTTAATTGTTTTACCTGGTATATAGGACTCCGTTAGGCTAGTGGTATCAGATTAGTGACGGGTAAATTTAGGAGTGAGTTTGACTGAGTGTGGCTCAGTCAAGGCTCTAGTTAATTAAATTAGAGGGGTTAATTAAGTTAGTTAAACATTTGGATAGTAGGAGCGAATGGTGTGTGAACGTAATTTTCGGATTCATTCTCATCAAATTGTGTCTTTTATTCAATAAACCGTTTTAATAGAATGTTTGTTTAATTTATCATTGTTAATTATTAAATAACAGTTTTCCAATTATACATTCAATTTTCTAATAACATAGTCCCATCGCGTCAATAATTGAACAGCCTTTATATATCTATATAAATCTATATATATACACACCGTTAATCCTGTAAGCTGGCCGAACAACAAAATATACTGTATCGATCGGTATAAATATATTTGATAGCCGTGTCTATGATTTGTATCCCGGGTAATTAATTAAGGAATATTTTCCTACGAGATCCTATATCTTAGTGGCCCAATTTATATACAAATCAGGGAGGCGACCTATTACACCCCTCTTTGGCAGCGCCCGCCTTAAGTCGGTTAGAGAGCCAAGGCCTAAGAAGCGGGGCACGCCTCAAGTCGTATGCGATTTTTAGCACATAATCGGCTCTGAGAGAGAGTCCGAGCAGTGGGAGGAGCGCGGGTGGGCTCTGACCGTTTGGCATGGACCCAGTTCCGCCACTGACGGTTACATCACATCCCACCATATCCCTGGTCCCGCAATACAGGGTAAAACTGACGAAATTACTGTATTGTAGGGATTTTCCCTTCGTGTTGCACGATCGTTGCAAGAGAACCCTTGGTCGTACAAGGATGGTTCAGGTGTTATTGGAAAGCTCAATTATCGCCCTTTCACGGATACATAAATTGTATTACGCTCTGGCTCTTCTTTATGCATGAAAAAGAGCATGGAATGAAGCTCGTTTAGAGTAAAACTTCCCGCTTGGCAGGTAGTAGCGTTACAAAACTAGACGCCCGTTGAGTGTTAAAATGCTAATGATCTCATTATATGAGAATATTTTATGATCATTTAAGACTGAATACATAATACAATTAAGAGTGGAAAAATTAATAACCTTGACATTTTCAAATGCTAATGATATCCCATTATTATAAGAGATATGCTATAGATGCAAGCAAACAATAACATTTTGAATATTAATAATTGACATCTTATTTATGATAATTACAAAATAATGAAATAGGAATGTGACCGGGGTATTAACACTTAAAAAGCGGGGCCCGACTTGAGTCTGTATCTAAAAAGCAGCAAGTTAGGAGCATTATTAAGGCTTTTAACCCGGGAACTGCGGGAAGACTCTTAAGAGTTCCCCCGGCGGACTGCGGGAAGACTCTTAAGAGTCAGAGAAAAAAAATCAACTTTAAACATAAAAAAAAAAAAAAAAAAAAAAAAAAAAAAAAATGTTTTGCCCCTGGGCCATGCAAAATATCACTCCTCTACCTCCCCTCCTTCCCCACTTTCCTCCCCTCCTTCAGTTATCACCTATTTTCCTTGTTATTCCCTTATTCTGGGGTATATTTTCGTGCTAACATTAGCGAGTTGCAAGCAGGGCATTGACATCACTGTTAGCAAGCGAGTGCAAGAGAGAGAGAGAGAGTATCGATCGACTGTGTCTCAGTGGCCTTGGGGGAAATTGGCGGGAAAGCAGGTTGCCTCACCCATACATTATATAACTCGCGACCTGTATCTCCGATTTTGACCATCCAAACGCTGTTTTCACTCGTTTTATTGTTGTTTCAGGTTAATACCTTTATAATCAACCCATAATAGGCGCGTATGGATAAGTATTAATGCTATATATGGTAAAATGAATATTTTAGTGATGGAAACAGCTCAAATACGTCAGCACAGGCAGAGGTGTCTAATTACCCCCATGCGCACTTCTTAGGTTAAAGGGTTAAAATCGAGTGTAAATGGCCGGGAGCGCAGCAGGCCACACGGCCAACACCCAGGGCTTACTGCCGCCCACTGACTCACGCTCCCTCTCTTCTCGAGAGACCGGCAGTGTAGCCAGTAGTGAGCGTAGCTGGAAAAAATATGCCGCTATACGCTAAACTCCCATGTTAGTGGTAGCAGTGCATGAAAACGACGAGTGCTACGTAGCTCGTTCTGGTCTCATTTTGAAGCTTGTAGCGCCTAGTTTTTTTGCTGAATAAATTTCTTTTCATGCAGATACTTGATTGATCATTCAGGAGGGCCTGAATATGCCCAAAATAGCCCCAAAAAACCCGCTAGACGAGGGTTAATGACATTGTAATATGTCGGGCCTATCAATTAGGTGGGGCAGGTGTCGTGAATCCTAGCTGGTATATATACCGTAGTTTGAATTTCCCGGGTTCACGACAGCTGGTTCCTTTTTGTTTATACACATTACTTTATTTATCTTTGTGGATAAATATTACTGTGGTTGCACCAATTATATCTTAGTTTATTTTCCCTTATTATTTAATCACGGGAGAACCCTTAAATATATTTATATTGTTACGATAAAAGGGTATCTCAATACACTTCACACAGAGACTTCGTCCCGTTCACAACAAACCACCAGTTGCTGCCACATAACAACAGAACTTCACTGATCTACACCTACCGACATGTCCATCACCTAACCTACACTCTTTGCATCACAGCTAAGTTCCTTTAATACTAGAAGTACTTCATAGATATTACTGGGACTACCACAGATATCCTACATATACAATTTAACACGTAAGTCCAACGCCGACCGGTATCATATTTATAGCCTAGGCCATTTCATCTTTCCAGGTCTGAACATTTACTTTATATCCGTTTCTACTCTACCCCCTAGGAATAATATTCAGGATATATTTGGTGCCGTGTGACCAGGATACTGGGCCATCTGTTATATATTGATAGTGATTGGGGGGGGTATTAGGCCTGACTTGTCTGCCTTTGTGTAGAGCTGGGCGATCCAGTGGACAAATGCCGAGGGGCACACTGGGGAGGGCTGCAAGGGCAGGGGGCGTTGGCCAAGAGTTTGTGCCATCGTCCGGATATTACCCTGTGCCTTTGCGAAAGGTGGCCCTCTTCGGCTATTCCTATGTGCGTGATTTTCCGCTGGATCGTCCAGTGCAGTGCCCTGCTTTTTTTGTTAAACAACTACATAGACCAGGGGCAAGGGTAGACACTGTCAGGCAGACCTCAGCCTGGGATGAGCTCCTAGCCTACAAGCCGGATCTTACGTTCCTGATCCTCGGGGGAAATGATTTGTCCCTGCAGGCTGACCTTCAGGGGGTGGCCCTCGCGCTCCAGTCTCTAGCTGAAGAGATACAAGAGAGGACTGGGGGTCACTGTCTGGTGGTCAGTCTGGAGTCTAGGGTAAGCCCTAGGGGTATGACTCCCGAGGAGTACAATAGGGCGAAGAATGGTGTGAACCTCCGCTTGCGAAGAAATCTCCCATTTACTAAACAAAGGTACTTTGCCATGGGGATGAGTAAGACCGACTTGTGGGACGGAGTCCAATTAGATGCGCCAGGGAGCCGGAAGGTGTTAGATAGGCTACTGAACAGAGCGCGTGCCTTCTTTGAGGAGAAGGACGGGGCCGAGGAGGAGCAGTCGACGCAATAGGCTAGATCTCAAGACTAGAACGACGGCTGCGGCTGTTCCTCCTTCAGAGGAGTCTTGATCCTTCTTTCTTTTTCTTTGTAATTTGTTAAATTTAATATAGCCTAGTAAAGTAAATATTGTAAAGTAGAGTAATATGACATAGGGTAATTTTCCTTTTCTCTGATCATTTGTAAACTCACAGGGGGCACGCGATCTGCATGCTTCAATTTGCTTGGTTGCTGTTGTCATCAATGTAAGTAGGTTAGCCTAGGCTTAGAATAGATTAGAAGAGGTTAGCCTACAGTGACGATTAGTATTGTTGTTCCTTAAGCTTTAGTTACCGTAAACTTTTAAGAATGGAGGATAAAATAAAGTCATTGCGGCGGTTCAGAGCCGCCAAGAAGGCAGGGATTACTAAGCTTACCTCTAATCTGTCTGAATTTAGTGAACATGCTGCTACACTGCATGATGTAAGGGGTGTGAAAATCACTTTAGAAAAGGCCCTAGCTCATATCGAGTCGTATAACGTAGAGTTGTATAGCTTATATTCAGATGATCAGTTAGAGGATGAGATGGTGAAAGATATGCAGTATGTTAATCAAGTACACAGTCAGTTAGCTGAGTTAGATAGTGCTCTACAGACAACCACTACTGGTAGATCTCATGATAGTGCAGCAAGTAGGAAGCAGAAGGGTATTAAGCTAACCTCCCTGAAGTTGCCATTTTTTTATGGGGATACAACACAGTGGGTGGGTTTCTGGGAGCTCTTTGATTGTAGTGTTCACTCCCAAACAGACTTAACTGACATTCAGAAATTTACATATCTAAAGGGACAACTTAGTGGTGAGGCTCTACAAATTGTTAGTGGATTTAGTTTGGTCGCTGCAAGTTATGAACCAGCAGTCACTATATTGAAAAACAGTTATGGTCAAAAGGATCGCATCAAAGCAGCTCACATAGCGAAACTGTGTAATCTCCCACATCCTAGCCAGGAGGTCAGTGCTTTGAAAGATTTTTCCGCGTCATTTGAGTGTGCGTTAGAATCATTACGCTCTATGGATGTAACAGTAAGTGAAATGTGTGCAGTACTGTTGCATAATAAACTCCCTAGTGCACTCTCTGAAGTGATTAACCTGCTGAATGCCAGGGATGTATATATACGTCCTAGGGTGTTGTCACGCCCAGTGCCAGGGACGTATATATACGTCCTCGCCGAAAAAAAATCGTAGCAGCGAAACGACTGCACCTATGGCTTTCATATTTTACCACATGTACCTTACCCTTTTGGCTACCACAAAAAAAATCCCAAATTCCTCCTCCCAAAGCTGACTGTCGGTCCCGTCAGAAGGAAAAAAAAGGAAAATCTGTGGCGGCGAAACGACTGCACCAATCGGTTCCATATTTGTGTGACAAGTCCCTTACCCTTCTGCCTTCCCCCCACCACACCCCCAACCGCCTCCCACCACCCACTTCCAGCGTATCCGTACGAAGATAAGGAAAAAAAGGAAAATCCGTGGTGGTGAAACTACCTTACCAATCGGCTTCATATTTGTAACATGAGTCAATTAAGCTTCTACCTTCCCCACATCATCCCCCAAACCACCCTCCCACTACCCTCCTACCCATACATTCCGATACCATAAAAGTATGTGTAGTCTATAGTGTCTTTTCAGCTACTTTCGGGACCATCGGGGACCTGATTTCTGTCGAAAATGGACAAGGGGAGTGTACATATTCCTTTCTCTCCCGACTTGATAGATTTAGCCAAAAAAACTCTGGCACTGGCAGAAGCACACCGTCAAAATTGGCTGGCACTCAGCGGGTTAAGCGTGAATTAAAAGACAACTGGCTGGATGTGGATGAATATGTTCGTGTGTTTAAGACTGAAGTGTGCAATCTAGAAAGTAGACACAATCCACTAGAACAGTTTGGGGCGACCGCCACAGCAGCATATGCGGTGTATCAGAAACCCGATACCAAGCAGAAGTATGGATGTAGGTTGTGTTTAAAGACAGGACATTTTTGGGCAAAGTGTGCAAAATACAAGAACAGTCCCACCAAGGCCAATAGAGCAAGGCAGTTGAAATTGTGCGTCGGGTGCCTGTCGTCAGAACATGGCAGCCAGGGGTGTACTAACCCTAAAATTAGGCCGTGCCGATTCTGCCAACAGAAACATTTGAATTATTTGTGTCCGACGCCACGCCTTGAACAAACTGGACAACCAGCAGCCCCTGAACCAACAGTGACCATGGCTGTGGCTTCGGGCCGTAATGCAGTGTTGTTGCCTACCATTCAGATTCCCTTGACCAACAGAAACGGTCATACCAGTAAAGTAAGAGCTTTGTTGGACCAATGTTCGCAGCGTACCTTCATCTTGCGCTCTGCTTTATCGCAGCTGGATTACATTAGGGTCAGTAAGGAACAGCTAAAGCTCCAGGGATTTACTGGATCACTTGGTAGTACTGAGTATGAAATAGTAGAGTTAACCTATCATCACAGAAGAAAGGGTGCGTAATTTGAGAGCCGTTGTGGTGGAGGAGTTACCAGTATACAAGCCAGGGAGGGGATTAGGGATGGAGGTAAATGCTATAGAGGCTCGGGGGTTACAAATTAGCAGATCCAGGTATCACTGATGGAGATATGATAGGGTTACTGATTGGGGCGGACTTTTATTACCACTTTGTACATTCAGGCTATGTCAGGGAAGGAAGTATAGTTATGTTACCCACAATTTATGGTTACGCACTGAGTGGCACTTATCAGTCAGATATAGAAGAGACCCATGTAGAGTTAGTCACTGTTCTTAAGTTAGCAGTAGACCCTTTAGTGGAGATACAGGAAGATATTGGCAGGAATTCTCCAGAATTAAAGGATCTGACAGCTCTATGGGACTTGGACCATATTGGTATAAGTCCTAATGAGACTGGTAAGGGTGGGGAGAAAGTCTTAAATAGATTTTCTGAAACGGTACAGTATTCCTAAGCACAGGGGCAGTATATAGTGGAACTGCCGTGGAGAGATAACAGATAAATTACCTGATAACTTTAAGTTAGCCCTGGGCAGAATGTGAGGCATGCAGCATAAGTTTATAAAAGATCCCAACTACTGTCAACAGTATACAAAGGTTCTGGATAATCAGATAGAAAGGGGGTTTATTGAAAGGGTAGAAAACAGGAATCAGGCTGGTCATCCCATTCACTACTTAGCTCACCATGGTATTACCAAGGATAGTGTTACTACGCCTGTACGGATAGTGTTTGACTGTTCGGCTAGGATGGACGAGAAGGCGTTCACTCTGAATGACTGTCTCCATACAGATCCATCGCTAGTGGCTGACCTCACCCAGGTGCTTCTGCGCTTTAGATGCCATCAATTTGCCTGGGTGAGTGATAATGAGAAAGCATTTCTCATGGTGGGGTTGAGTGAGAAGGATAGGGATGCTACTAGGTTTCTGTGACCCGTTGATCCCTTGGATGTTGCAAGTCCTTACATTGTCTACCGGTTCCGTGCAGTTCTGTTCGGGGCCACCTGTTCCCAGTTCCTCCTTAATGCTACCATTCAAAAACACCTGTCTATCATACAGGAGAACAGTGAAGTAGTTAATAAGCTCAAAAGGGGGCTGTATATTGATAACTTGCAGGGGACTGGTGATAGTGTGGGTGATTTGCAACAACAATGTTGGGATGCCCGTAGAATATTTTCCAGCGCTAACCTGTCTTTACGTGAGTGGGTCACAAATAATGAGAATTTGCGGGAACTGTTGCACCTGAAGGGTATAGCTTCAGCCAAACAAGACGGGGTTAGGGTACTTGGCGTTGGGTGGCTAACTAATAAGGATATGTTACAGGTTAATTTCCGCGGAAGTAGCCCTGCATTGGTTACGAAACGCGAGGCTCTAAGTCTAACCGCGAGTGTGTTCGATCCTCTAGGAGTGTTGCTACCGGTAACCATCCGGGCGCGGAGGTTCGTACAGGACTTGTGGAGATTAGAGTGTGGGTGGGATGTCCCCATTTCAGATGACATGAGAGCTAACTGGCAGGGTATTTATAACGATATGATAGATAGTACAGGTATCATGTTTCCCCGTCAGTTCACTAATTCTAAGAGGGTTACGCTGCACCTATTTAGTGACGCTAGCTCAGTAGCATATGGTGTAGTGGCCTATGCGGTTGGTGATGAGGTGAGTAGGTTAGTAATGGCCAAAGCTAAGGTGGTGCCTATTAAGTCCCTCACCATACCTAAGATGGAGTTGACTGCTGTTCTTCTCGCAGCTCGTCTCGCATGTTATATATGTGAGGCCTATGCGGACGAGCTGATTATAGAGAATGTATACCTCTGGTCGGACAGCCAGATAACCCTATGCTGGTTGTCTAGTAAAAAGATTTTGCCTATATGTTCAAAATAGAGTTGATGAGATAAAGTCATTAGTCCCCGGCGCTCATTTTCGTTATGTGTCCACAGAGGACAACCCCAGTGATCTAGTCACCAGAGGGATTTCATATGTGTCCTTAGTTGCTTCTTCGCTTTGGTGGGGAGGGCCCACATGGCTACCTCACCAAATGCTATGGCCTGATCATGGCCCAATAGGGGGCTCAATAGGAGGGGACACCACTGTGGGTTGTAACATGAGTCAAGAAAGAACCCTGTCATTGCCGGTACCGGTTGCTCCTACTGCCATATTGAATTGGGACCGGTATGGCTCATATATGAAGTCATGGCATGTAATGGCATGGGTCCTTAGGTTTATTAAGACTCTTAACCCTTAACTGGCGGCCCGCATCATATGTCGAGTGAAAGAAATTTGGACTATGTGGCGGCTCACACCATAAGTCGTGTGGCATTTTCAGCACGTAATGTTGCTGAGAGAGAGAGACAAGTGGCGGCAGGAGAGTAGCGAGCGTATGACTGCTCCAGACCACTGCGGTGGAACAACTGACATGAATCCCACCCTCCTCCACCCTCTCACACTCGCTACATAGTGAATTGTATGGGGAAAGTACCGAATTACATGGTTTTTGCACTCGTGTTGCGCGGTTGTTGCAAGAAAACTAGCGGTCATACAAGGATCGTTGTGGTGTCATTGGAAAGCTCTGTTTATGCCCTTTCAGGGATAGATATTTGTTTTACACTCTGGGTCTTATTTAGGCATGAAAATGATCATGTAAACAGCCCTATTTTGGGTAAAAACACCCCGCTGGTGGCTACATATTAATTACCGCCTAGCCCGCCAATAAGGTGTTAAAGAGAAGACACAAGGGAATTATCAGGCAAAACCGGCATACTTGACGGTGCCGGAATTAAGAGCAGCAGAGCCAGCCATGATTAAGGTAGCTCAGAGAGAAGCTTACTCTGAGGAACACCACTATTTGTCAAAAGGACAGGGCACACCAAGCAATATAGTGAAGCAGTTAGGCCTCTATATGGAGGGAGGCATAATACGCTGTAGAGGTAGGCTACACTTTTCAGCTTTACATGATAGCGCCAAGTACCCTATTCTTATCCCTAATAAACATCGTATAGCCACTCTCCTTAGTAATTACTGCCACAAAGTGTGTAACCATAGTGGTGTTAGTTATGTTGTAAATTACATAAGGCAAAGATGGTGGATCCCCAAGATTAGACAGGTAGTAAAGAAAGCCTTAAGGGGATGTATCATCTGCAAGAGATTGCAAGGTACATCATACCGTGCTGTACAGGCCCCTCCATTGCCGGAGTTTAGGGTTCAGGAAGGGAGTCCTTTCCAGGTAACGGGGGTTGACTACACAGGTGCCTTGCCAGTAAAAGAGAAGGGGGGCACTGTAAGTAAACTATATGTAGTCTTATTCACCTGTGCAGTTACTAGAGCGGTCCATGTAGAAACGGTGTCTAACCTCTCCTGCGAATCATTTTTGCATGCGTTCCGCAGGTTTAGTAGCAGGAGGGGTTACCCTGAGATTATGATGAGTGATAATGCCACCACATTTGTTAGCGGAGCCAGTACATTACGGGAGTTAATGGATGATGCAAGGTTAAAAGGTACTCTAGCGGAATTCAAGTGCGAGTGGCGGTTTATACCGGCCAGGGCGCCATGGTGCGGTGCCATATGGGAACGGGTCATTGGCATCCTAAAGGCTGGCTTGAAGAAGGTACTGGGTCGAGCATTGGTTACCACAGAGGAACTGAATACGGTATTACTGGAGCTCGAGGCCACAGTCAATGATCGCCCGCTTGGCTACAGCTACAGTGATCTTGAAGACCCTCTACCCATCACTCCTTCACAACTGGTTCATGGGAGGCGGATCAGAAGTTTTCCAAGGCGGGAAGTCACTGATGAAGATCTCAAGGACACGACTTGGCGTAACAATGATTCCGTCAACCAACGGTTCCAATACGTTACGAAGCTCTCACATGACCTGTGGAAACGGTGGAGCACTGATTATCTAATATCACTCAGGGAGCAACATCGTCACTTACTGGTAAAAAAAGGGATAGCATCGCCGCAAGTTGGGGACGTCGTTCTAGTATATGATGACGGCCCCCGACATTTTTGGCGTATAGGTCGAATAATGAAACTTCTTCGTGGTCCTGACCACGAATGTAGGGTACTTCAGGTAAAAACAGGAGCCGGTGTGACCACCAGACCGGTGGTTAAGCTATACCCACTAGAGATAGATTTAGAGGTAGTGGATGGCGACAGCAAGCCGAACTCTGATAATATCCTTCCTGCTACTGGAGCGAACCGAGGTGATACCCCTCAGAGGCCGTCACGTCGGGCTGCTTTGGGTTCCTCCCAGTTGTGGCGATCCATGATCGGGACGGGAAAATTGTAAATACTTTGTATATAATTGGTGGCGGAGTATGTCGTGAATCCTAGCTGGTATATATACCGTAGTTTGAATTTCCCGTGTTTACGACAGCTGGTTCCTTTTTGTTTATACACATTACTTTATTTATCTTTGTGGATAAATATTACTGTGGTTGCACCAATTATATCTTAGTTTATTTTCCCTTATTATTTAATCACGGGAGACAATATAGAACCCTTAAATATATTTATATTGTTACGATAAAAGGGTATCTCAATACACTTCACACAGAGACTTCGTCCCGTTCACAACAAACCACCAGTTGCTGCCACATAACAACAGAACTTCACTGATCTACACCTACCGACATGTCCATCACCTAACCTACACTCTTTGCATCACAGCTAAGTTCCTTTAATACTAGAAGTACTTCATAGATATTACTGGGACTACCACAGATAGCCTACATATACAATTTAACACGTAAGTCCAACGCTGACCGGTATCTATTTATAGCCTAAGCCATTTCATCTTTCCAGGTCTGAACATTTATTTTATATCCGTTTCTCCTTTACTCCCTAGGAATAATATTCAGGATAGCAGGGATTCATTGTGAATAATTGGAATGGCAACTTACCTGTTCAGTTTTGAGGCACCTGCCAGGACAGGCGCTGTTCTGGCCGGCTGTAGTACTCGGCCAAGTAGTCCCTGACAAGTTTAGCAGCGGCTGGTCCTCTCTGCCGCTGCAATGGTTCTAGTCCATCCAAGGGGTCCCTGCTCCAGTCACCTTGTTCCACGTTCTCCTGACACTGTGATGCTTGTCCTTGTTGTCCTTGGCGTTTGTCTATGAGATTGTGGAGTATACAGGACGCGATGACTACCTTCTCCACGGTGGTGGGGTGAATGTTCATAGTTGTGAGGAGACACCTGAAGCGGTTCGCCAGCATACCGAAGGCATTCTCCACCTGCCTCCTGGCCCGGGACAGTCTATAGTTGTAGTTCCTCTTGGTATTCTCGAGTCCTCGGTGAGGGTAGGGCTTCTGTAACCACTCCCTCATGGGGAATGCGTCATCCCCAACGAGGTAGTATGGCACTGGCTTGTTCTCCCCGGGGAATGGCTCCGGTGCCGGCAAGCCTGCTGCCCCGTCCTCCAGGGACTGCCGGATGTCGGTGACCTGGAAGATGCCACCATCAGATGCGGACCCGTTCGCTCCCACGTCCACGTACAGGAACTTGCCCAGGTGATCAACAACTGCCAGGAAAACAATGGAGTGGTAGTGTTTATAATTGTAGTACAGGGAGCCGCAGTTTCCTGGATGCTGTATGGCTATGTGCTTGCCATCGATTGCCCCAATGGTGTGCCTGAAGTTCCACCTGTCTTCGAATCCCTTGGCAACCTCCTTCCAACCTTCGGGTGTTGATGGGCAGACAATGACATCTTCCATGTACTACTGTATTATAGCCTCGCATGTCTCCCGTACTGCCAGGGATATTGTATTGGCACCAACATGAAAGTTTAACGCCATGCTCTTGTATGCCTCGCCCGTTGCCATAAATCGTAGTGTCATGGCAACTCTCAAACCTGGCTCCAGGGGCTTCTTCCAATTTGTGGTTTCCTTCTTGATCTGGGGTGTAACACGGTGTACGATCTCATTGAAGAGGTCCTCGTCCATACGGAGATAGTACTTGTAGGTGTTCCTGTCCGTCTCCATTAGCTCCTTCAGCAGTTGGTGGTAGTGTCTGTGGGCGGCTCTCTGGGCGACCCAAGGCTTAACGCTGCAGCTTCGTGATTTCCTGGGTTGTACACAGTGCTCACGCTGCTTCTTCAGGAGGGTTGCGATGAGTAGCTGGTGGTTGAGGGTTGCTACAACAAGCTCCTGGACCTTGATGGCCATCTCCAACTCTTCCTCCATGACCTCACTGAGTGGATTGAGTTCCAGGAGGTCCATGTTGTCGTGGTGATGACTTATGTGCGACTGCTACGTGTGCGACTGCACCCATATTACATAGGGCAGGTACAGGTTGTCTTCCCACATTCGTTTAGCATCGTGTTAAAGTCGTCTGATGTTCTTATAGGTTCTTTCATGTCGGTTGATGTACGGCTGATCATCGTACCTCAGTTGTGACTGGTCGACTGAGTCGGGGTATATTCCAGTTACAGTCGAGTCATGCTCATGCATTCATCGACTTACATTCGAGTCATGTTCGGGTCCTTGTCGTCAACTGCTCGTGACTATCGGGTTACATTCTGGGCTCGTTCGGGGCTTTGTCTGGGGATGTTCTTCTAATTAAAACTTCGGGACAATTTCGGTTGATTCGGTTCAAATATGCAAGTCATCCAATTCGGGGCTTTGTTGCCCGACGTTCGTAGTCTGTATGACGCGGCCTTAATACCGTGATTTTGTAGCGAAATATGTTAATTTTGAAAACTTGGTAATATTTTGACACAGATACATAGCAGTATCATAGTTTTCCATATAAAATCGAAAGAAAAAAAATACCCTTAGCTGGCAAAAAAAATAGACATAGGCAGTGTCGATGGCTAATGCGTACATCAATCCACAACAATATAAAAACAAAAATAACCCAGTGCAACAGCTAGTGCAACCAAGTCGAATATCAGCGTAATGGATTCTAGCAGGTCCAGGTATCACTGATGGAGATATGATAGGGTTACTGATTGGGGCGGACTTTTATTACCACTTTGTACATTCAGGCTATGTCAGGGAAGGAAGTATAGTTATGTTACCCACAATTTATGGTTACGCACTGAGTGGCACTTATCAGTCAGATATAGAAGAGACCCATGTAGAGTTAGTCACTGTTCTTAAGTTAGCAGTAGACCCTTTAGTGGAGATACAGGAAGATATTGGCAGGAATTCTCCAGAATTAAAGGATCTGACAGCTCTATGGGACTTGGACCATATTGGTATAAGTCCTAATGAGACTGGTAAGGGTGGGGAGAAAGTCTTAAATAGATTTTCTGAAACGGTACAGTATTCCGAAGCACAGGGACAGTATATAGTGGAACTGCCATGGAGAGATAACATAGATAAATTACCTGATAACTTTAAGTTAGCCCTGGGCAGAATGAGAGGCTTGCAGCGTAAGTTTATAAAAGATCCCAACTACTGTCAACAGTATACAAAGGTTCTGGATAATCAGATAGAAAGGGGGTTTATTGAAAGGGTAGAAAACAGGAATCAGGCTGGTCATCCCATTCACTACTTAGCTCACCATGGTATTACCAAGGATAGTGTTACTACGCCTGTACGGATAGTGTTTGACTGTTCGGCTAGGATGGACGAGAAGGCGTTCAGTCTGAATGACTGTCTCCATACAGGTCCATCGCTAGTGGCTGACCTCACCCAGGTGCTTCTGCGCTTTAGATGCCATCAATTTGCCTGGGTGAGTGATAATGAGAAAGCATTTCTCATGGTGGGGTTGAGTGAGAAGGATAGGGATGCTACTAGGTTTCTGTGACCCGTTGATCCCTTGGATGTTGCATTGTCTACCGGTTCCGTGCAGTTCTGTTCGGGGCCACCTGTTCCCAGTTCCTCCTTAATGCTACCATTCAAAAACACCTGATACAGGAGAACAGTGAAGTAGTTAATAAGCTCAAAATGGGGCTGTATATTGATAACTTGCAGGGGACTGGTGATAGTGTGGGTGATTTGCAACAACAATGTTGGGATGCCCGTAGAATATTTTCCAGCGCTAACCTGTCTTTACGTGAGTGGGTCACAAATAATGAGAATTTGCGGGAACTGTTGCACCTGAAGGGTATAGCTTCCGCCAAACAAGACAGGGTTAGGGTACTTGGCGTTGGGTGGCTAACTAATAAGGATATGTTACAGGTTAATTTCCGCGGAAGTAGCCCAGCATTGGTTACGAAACGCGAGGCTCTAAGTCTAACCGCGAGTGTGTTTGATCCTCTAGGAGTGTTGCTACCGGTAACCATCCGGGCGCGGAGGTTCGTACAGGACTTGTGGAGATTAGAGTGTGGGTGGGATGTCCCCATTCCAGATGACATGAGAGCTAACTGGCAGGGTATTTATAACGATATGATAGATAGTACAGGTATCATGTTTCCCCGTCAGGTCACTAATTCTAAGAGGGTTACGCTGCACCTATTTAGTGACGCTAGCTCAGTAGCATATGGTGTAGCGGCCTATGCGGTTGGTGATGAGGTGAGTAGGTTAGTAATGGCCAAAGCTAAGGTGGCGCCTATTAAGTCCCTCACCATACCTAAGATGGAGTTGACTGCTGTTCTTCTCGCAGCTCGTCTCGCATGTTATATATGTGAGGCCTACGTGGACGAGCTGAATATAGAGAATGTATACCTCTGGTCGGACAGCCAGATAACCCTATGCTGGTTGTCTACTAAAAAGATTTTGCCTATATATGTTCAAAATAGAGTTGATGAGATAAAGTCATTAGTCCCCGGCGCTCATTTTCGTTATGTGTCCACAGAGGACAACCCCAGTGATCTAGTCACCAGAGGGATTTCATATGTGTCCTTAGTTGCTTCTTCGCTTTGGTGGGGAGGGCCCACATGGCTACCTCACCAAATGCTATGGCCTGATCATGGCCCAATACGGGGCTCAATAGGAGGGGACACCACTGTGGGTTGTAACATGAGTCAAGAAAGAACACTGTCATTGCCGGTACCGGTTGCCCCTACTGCCATATTGAATTGGGACCGGTATGGCTCATATATGAAGTCATGGCATGTAATGGCATGTGTCCTTAGGTTTATTAAGACTCTTCAAGAAAAGACACAAGGGAATTATCAGGCAAAACCGGCATACTTGACGGTGCCGGAATTAAGAGCAGCAGAGTCAGCCATGATTAAGGTAGCTCAGAGAGAAGCTTACTCTGAGGAACACCACTATTTGTCAAAAGGACAGGGCACACCAAGCAATATAGTGAAGCAGTTAGGCCTCTATATGGAGGGAGGCATAATACGCTGTAGAGGTAGGCTACACTTTTCAGCTTTACATGATAGCGCCAAGTACCCTATCCTTATCCCTAATAAACATCGTATAGCCACTCTCCTTAGTAATTACTGCCACAAAGTGTGTAACCATAGTGGTGTTAGTTATGTTGTAAATTACATAAGGCAAAGATGGTAGATCCCCAAGATTAGACAGGTAGTAAAGAAAGCCTTAAGGGGATGTATCATCTGCAAGAGATTGCAAGGTACATCATACCGTGCTGTACAGGCCCCTCCATTGCCGGAGTTTAGGGTTCAGGAAGTGAATCCTTTCCAGGTAACGGGGGTTGACTACACAGGTGCCTTGCCAGTAAAAGAGAAGGGGGGCACTGTAAGTAAACTATATGTAGTCTTATTCACCTGTGCAGTTACTAGAGCGGTCCATGTAGAAACGGTGTCTAACCTCTCCTGCGAATCATTTTTGCATGCGTTCCGTAGGTTTAGTAGCAGGAGGGGTTACCCTGAGATTATGATGAGTGATAATGCCACCACATTTGTTAGCGGAGCCAGTACATTACGGGAGTTAATGGATGATGCAAGGTTAAAAGGTACTCTAGCGGAATTCAAGTACGAGTGGCGGTTTATACCGGCCAGGGCGCCATGGTTCGGTGCCATATGGGAACGGATCATTGGCATCCTAAAGGCTGGCTTGAAGAAGGTACTGGGTCGAGCATTGGTTACCACAGAGGAACTGAATACGGTATTACTGGAGCTCGAGGCCACAGTCAATGATCGCCCGCTTGGCTACAGCTACAGTGATCTTGAAGACCCTCTACCCATCACTCCTTCACAACTGGTTCATGGGAGGCGGATCAGAAGCTTTCCAAGGCGGGAAGTCACTGATGTAGATCTCAAGGAGACGACTTGGCGTAACAATGATTCCGTCAACCAACACTTCCAATATGTTACGAAGCTCTCACATGACCTGTGGAAAAGGTGGAGCACTGATTATCTAATATCACTCAGGGAGCAACATCGTCACTTAATGGTAAAAAAAGGGATAGCCTCGCCGCAAGTTGGGGACGTCGTTCTAGTACATGATGACGGCCCCCGACATTTTTGGCGTATAGGTCAAATAATGAAACTTCTTCGTGGTCCTGACCATGAATGTAGGATAGTTCAGGTAAAAACAGGAGCCGGTTTGACCACCAGACCGGTGGTTAAGCTATACCCACTAGAGATAGATTTAGAGGTAGTGGATGGCGACAGCAAGCCGAACTCTGATAATATCCTTCCTGCTACTGGAGCGGACCGAGGTGATACCCCTCAGAGGCCGTCACGTCGGGCTGCTTTGGGTTCCTCCCAGTTGTGGCGATCCATGATCGGGACGGGACAATTGTAAATACTTTGTATAACTGGTGGCGGAGTATGTCGTGAATCCTAGCTGGTATATATACCGTAGTTTGAATTTCCCGGGTTCACGACAGCTGGTTCCTTTTTGTTTATACACATTACTTTATTTATCTTTGTGGATAAATATTACTGTGGTTGCACCAATTATATCTTAAGTTTATTTTCCCTTATTATTTAATCACGGGAGACAATATAGAACCCTTAAATATATTTATATTGTTACGATAAAAGGGTATCTCAGTACACTTCACACAGAGACTTCGTCCCGTTCACAACAAACCACCAGTTGCTGCCACATAACAACAGAACTTCACTGATCTACACCTACTGACATGTCCATCACCTAACCTACACTCTTTGCATCACAGCTAAGTTCCTTTAATACTAGAAGTACTTCATAGATGTTACTGGGACTACCACAGATAGCCTACATATACAATTTACCACATAAGTCCAACGCCGACCGGTATCATATTTATAGCCTAGGCCATTTCATCTTTCTAGGCCTGAACATTTACTTTATATCCGTTTCTCCTTTACCCCCTAGGAATAATATTCAGGATAGCAGGGATTCATTGGGAATAATTGGAATGGCGCCAAACTTACCTGTTCAGTTTTGAGGCACCTGCCAGGACAGGCGCTGTTCTGGCCGGCTGTAGTACTCGGCCAAGTAGTCCCTGACAAGTTTGGCAGCGGCTGGTCCCCTCTGCCGCTGCAATGGTTCTAGTCCATCCAAGGGGTCCCTGCTCCAGTCACCTTGTTCCACGTTCTCCTGACACTGTGATGCTTGTCCTTGTTGTCCTTGGCGTTTGTCTATGAGATTGTGGAGTATACAGGACGCGATGACTACCTTCTCCACGGTGGTGGGGTGAATGTTCATAGTTGTGAGGAGACACTTGAAGCGGTTCGCCAGCATACCGAAGGCATTCTCCACCTGCCTCCTGGCCCGGGACAGTCTATAGTTGTAGTTCCTCTTGGTATTCTCGAGTCCTCGGCGAGGGTAGGGCTTCTGTAACCACTCCCTTATGGGGAATGCGTCATCCCCAACGAGGTAGTATGGCACTGGCTTGTCCTCCCCGGGGAATGGCTCCGGTGCCGGCAAGACTGCTGCCCCGTCCTCCAGGGCCTGCCGGATGTCGGTGACCTGGAAGATGCCACCATCAGATGCGGACCCGTTCGCTCCCACGTCCACGTACAGGAACTTGCCCAGGTGATCAACCACTGCCAGGAAAACAATGGAGTGGTAGTGTTTATAATTGTAGTATTTACCTAATTGTATTTACCTAATTGTAGTTTACAGGAGTTGAGCTAAGCTCGTGTTGTCCCGTCTCTCAGTCTACTTTTTATCCAATTTTTTCTTGAAAATATGGATATTCCTTGCCCCTACCACCTCCTCCTCCAGCCCATTCCATTTGTCAATACATCTATAGGGTTTTTTGAGTTGCCTGACGAAGGACTTCTTTTGTTGTTGGAGATAATACTAGTGTGCATTTATCGTTATTCCCGTGTCAGTTGACACTGTCTGGCTCTACACTTGTCCTATATTGACCCTGCTTTATATAACAGTTCAAAATCCGATACGATCATCTTACCCCAGCATCAGACTTTCTTCAGAAGATTCCTGTTCGATGCTTTGGGACTTTCGTTCACTTTCTTTAGTATAGGAGTGACAGTTCATTATTGTTTAGAGTAACTTTAAATATACCTTCTTGTAGTTTGCATTAAATCATTGCAGTGATTTAATTAAGATCTCTATCTTTTGCTAGTATACCTTATTAACGTAATTGTATGTTATTGTGATCAGGCTGTATCAGAGTATATCAGCCTGTAGTAGTAGTGCACTTATACTGAGTTATAGGATACCCCGTTATCGCAGATTTAACTCTGGAGGGTATAGATGTTTTTGTGCGCCGGCATTATAAGTTCAGGGGTTGGATCTAGTGTTACCGTTGTGGCTGTGCGCTTTCCTAGTCCAATGATTAAGAACCCTTGTTTTATACGAGCCCCGGTCGTAACAAATGGCGACCTTGCTTAGGATTTTGTGAACTTAGAGAAATATTGCAGGAGTGGTGTGGTCATTTGTTTTTGTTTAAAGGAATATAGTGGACACGTGGAATTTGTTTTGGCAAGTAGTATAACACTTAAGAGTCTTCGAGCATCTTGTATTTTTGAGTGAATAGTGCTGCATAAGAGTTAGGTACTTTTTTTTTTATAAACGTTGAGAATTTTCGGTGGACACTATGTCGGACGAAGGATCAGTGTACAGTGAGGACACAGTACGGGAAACAGAAACTGAGGTGCAGCAGCGGGTTTTGTTAGATGACATTAGAGTTATAGCTAGTGAGGAGGATGCAAGGAAGTTTCTGGAGATACCTATTACTGCTGCCCGGGTGTCGGGGATTGATCGGTATGGTCTCCAGTGTTTGGCCATGGTCATGGGGCATGTGGGCATTAGCAGCATGTCGAGAGGTGACCTGGTGGCCTGTGCGCTCGGTGGGGTGCGTGGGGCTTCGGGCTGGGGCACCTTCGGCCCAGCCCCCATTCCACTCGACTCCTACCATGGCGCCCCCTTGGGCTCCGGAGCCGGGTACGTTCCCGCAGGCCGATAGTCACTGGCAGCGTGGTTTGTCACAGGGTGGGTCTCCAATTGTTGCATCTCCTCCTCCTCAAGGTTTGACTCCAGATATGCTCTTCCAGCTTGAGATGGCTAAGATGCAGCTGCAGCAGAAGCGGGAATCTGAGCAGCAGCAGCGGGAGTTTGAGATGGCTAAGATTCAGGCTGAGGAGTGAAGGGCCAGATATGAGCTCGAGCAATGGCAGCTAGAGAATGAGTCTGAGGAGAGAAAAGCTAGGTACTGTGCAGACATAGATCTTGAGAAGTCTAGGGTGGAGTCAATAGGGAAGCGTCTCGGTTCTGGGAATCTAGGTCTTGATCAGTCGTTATCGCACCTGCTCAAGTTTGTCCCTGTATTTGATGAGTCGGGTGTCACTGAATTTGTTATGCGTTTCGAGAAGTGCCGGGGGCACCAATGGCCCGAGGTTAAGGGGGCAGCCCTAGTTTCCTCTAGATTGGTTGGCAAAGGACTCAAGGCATATGATGCGTTGCCCTTGGAGTCGTGCATCGATTACGAGGTATTGAAGGAGGCTGTCCTGCGGGCATATGAGTTACAACCAGAGACGTACAGATTGAAGTTCCGGGGTGTAACGAAGGGTCGTGAGTGCACCTTTCTTGAGCATGCCCGGGATCTGTCCGATGCATTTACAAACTGGCTGCGTTCTGAGAAGGCATCGACGTTTGAGGAGTTGAAACAGCTGATGCTTCTAGAACAATTTTTTAAGTGTACGGGCAGCGATCTGACGTTGAATCTTAAAGAGAAAAACCCAAGAACTCTTCAGGAGGCAGATTAGATGGCTGACCTTCGGATGTCACTGATTCGTGGGTGCGGGTCTGCACAACGGAACGATGCAGGTAACAAGGGGCTCAACACTCCACCCCCCCGAGTCAGTGATACACCATATAACCATTACAACAAGAGCAACGATACTAAGTCTGACCATAAACCTAATACCGTCCCGTTTAAGAAGGGTCAGGGCCCTTCCCCACCTCAAGGGAAGCCCAAGGGGGAGTTAGAGTGTTTTCATTGTCATGAGAAGGGGCATTTTGCAAGAGCCTGTCCAAGCAAGCTACCTAATGCAGTTGTGTCTTTGGCTCGCAACATTGGGGTGTCCCCGAAGTCGTCTGAGTTTGCCCGGGGTATAACGTCAGAGGCTGGGACACAGCCAGTGGAGAAGAATCCGGAAGGCTCGAACCCTGTCCGCGATGTCTTTTGTGACCATCGAGGGCATGGCTGCGTGAGGTGGGATGCAACAGCCCTACCATAGACCGACTGTATCTTGCCATGTCGCTAAAAGCGGTGATGCTGCGCAGGCAGATGTAGTCGTAAGGAATGCGGGGGTGCGCATGTACGGTATCGGTGGGGAAGCCTTAGCAATTGTGAACTATGGGAGTGACTGCACAGATGGTACTGATTGTCCCTCTCATGACAAGGTGGAGAAGGAGGGAGACTACAGGTTAGAAGCTGCGGTCTCGGCTGAGTTGTGGGAGGGCACTAGGCATGTTGTTCGTGGAGAGAGTGCCAGGCAGTTATTTACTAGGCTATGGCAGTACTTTCGCATGTTTGTTCATTCTCCAGGCCTGATGTACGAAGTAGAATCCGACATGGAGGCTGGAGACAGTGCAAGGCTCAAATTGGCTCCCTACCGTATAAATCTTGCTCGACAGCCTGTGGTGCAAGCAGAGCTGGATTACGTGTTGACGAAGGGTCTGAGGGATAAGGAATGTCGTGAGTGCTCGTTGCCTGTAACTTTGCAACCTGTGTTAAGTGGCAAGATCAGTGTGTGTGCATTATCCCTGACAGACACCTATCCATTGCCCAAGGGTCTGAGGGATAAGAAATGTCGTGAGTGGTCGTTGCCTGTAACTTTGCAACCTGTGTTAAGTGGCAAGATCAGTGAGTGTGTGTTCATTATCCCTGACAGACGCCTATACCTTATCGAGAGTTGACGACACCATAGACCGCCTCGGGGCTGCATCGCCTATCACGAAGGTAGAACTAGTGAAAGGTTATGGCAGGCCCCGTTGCTGGAAAGAGCGAAGAGAAATGCCAGTCTTGTGATGAACTGGGCAGTTTATCAGTGCCAGGTGTTGTTTTGCTGCCGGGACACAAGTTGGATGTGTGGCATGCTAAGGGCACTGATAATGTTTTGGCTGATTGTTTGTCACGGGAGGGTTTGTTTGCAGGAGAACCCTCGCCGTTCAGTCAGTGTGTGTTGAGAGTGGAGTAAAATTGGCTTGCCCCTGTAAGTGCAGCCGCCAAAAACATATTAAAAATGAAAATTCTATAAAAACTCTTTCTTTAATAGTTAAATTTTTTAAGTATGTTATAGCTAAAGTTCTGAGTCGAACCTGTGCTTCTCTCAGAAGGCTGGGCTAGTAGAAGCTCGCTCTAGGAGCATAGCAGTATGAATTAATTAAGCTATTGTGTTGGGAGGGGTTGTAATTTTTTTTTTGGTTGATGAGAACTGAGCTTTGCCTTCTTTGTTGCGAAGTGATTAGGGGTGGCGAGTCTTATCGGCGTTCTGCTTGTCAGATATAGAGCTCATGGTTGAGCGTCTAATATCTTGGGCGGGGGGGTGTGACGCCTGCAGCGTGGCAGAACGCCATGTGGGCTCAGCCGCTCGCTTGGCCACTCGCTAGCACTCGCCGGGGCAAGGTATTTGGCTACAGTCTATTTAGAATGTTGTTCTTTCTTTCATAGCGTTCGTGTTGTTGCAGACAGTCCCGTGGTGGTGTTTATTTTCGTCTGTGACAAGGGGAAGCATTTTATATCATGAGTAGAACATAAGATGCATTGTATATAGTTAAGGAGAGAGAATAATATAGGCGGTGGGGTGGTAGTGTGTGCGTGCGTATATATGTGCTGCCTCCCCCTCGCTTGTGGGCTCGTGCGCGTGCCTTCCCATGCCTCTTGATTGGCTGGTGGTTCCTGGCACCTTCTGCAGCCCTGCTGCCTGGTGACGTAGCGGCCTGTGATTGGCTGACCACCATGCCTTTGTGTGTGATCCTGGAGGGGTCCCGAGGAGCTATTCTCTTCAGAGCTTGTTTGACCAGCATACCCTTAACATATCCCTTGCCACCTGTCACCGACTTCTACCTATAGAGCACTTTCTCTCTCTCTCAACTTCTTACCTCTCATTCTTCCTCTCTATTTAATATCATAACTCCCCTTTGGTTCTGCACGATTTCATATATCGGCCATCGTATTATATGCTGAAGCTCTCAGATATTATATGTTTAGTTAGGCATTTTGGAGGGGTTACCATTTTGTCTGTAGAGGTTCGACACACTCACGGTGTCTCCCTGCCTATTCCTTGGCTGTCTGGGCTATTTAATGCTAGACTGGGGTGAGGCCATTGTTGTTGTTGTTGTTGTTGTTGTTCCCTAAGCTGCCTGGCCGAACAGCCCCGAGTCCCTGAGAAAGGCCATGGCCACGATCGGGCTTTCCCACAGAGCTCTCATTGAGTGTAGATTGTGTTGTTGGCGTAAGTGGTTGTGTGAAATGCAGTCTTCTATGATGTGTTTAATGGTATGGGGTGCTGTGTTACATCCCGGGCAGGCGTCGACAACGGAGTCATCCAGTCTCTTCTGATAGCTCAGGAGAGCTGGATGGTGTCCGCATCTCAGCCTGGCCAGGTGGACTCTGTCCTCGCGAGGAAGGGAGGATTCGGAAGGATGGATTTCGGGAGGTCGTGCATGCAGCTGCGTGTTGTCTGTGAGTGAGTGGATGGATCGGTGAGAGATATGAGTATGGATGTGCTTCTGGAAGTTGGTTCGGGGTGGGCAGGGAGGGAGAGAGGACAATAATTGTGTGTGATACCGTGTGCTGGGTGTTGTTTTGATATTTCTTGGTGTCTGTGGGTGTGTTGCCATGTAGTTTAGTGGGTGGTCTTGGTTCGTGGAGGCTGCTGCCAGGAATTGAGTGCCTCTCATGTCCAGATGGTCTTTGACTTTGAGAATTTTGGTTTCTTGATGTAGGTGATCTGTGGGTGAAGTAGCTGTGCAGCCTGTAATGATCTTCAGGGCTTTGTTTTGAATAGTCTGTAAAGTCTTATGATGTGTTTCAGCTAGGTTAGAAGCCCAGGCTGGGCTTGCGTATTCCATCACTGATCTTATGTATTGTTTATATACTGTGGTGGTAGTTTCTTTGTTGTGTCCAAATTTTGTGTGAGCAAGTGACCTGAGGGCGTTAAGTCTGGGTGTCAGTTTCTTTTTAATGTTTGTGGTGTGCTGTTTGAATGTCATATGAGTATCATATGTTACTCCTAGGATTTTGGGTGTGTGTGTATGTGTTAGGGGTGTGTTGTTTATGGTGAGTTGAGGGATGTATTCGTGTTCTCCTGTCCAACTTGTGAGCAGGGTTGTGGTGGATTTGGCTGGGGCTAGATTAAGTCTGTTTGTAGTGCACCAACCATGTAGTGTGTTGAGATAGGGTTGAAGGAGATCTGTTGCTCTTTTTGGGTCATGGTGTGTGCATGTGAGTGTTATGTCATCTGCATAGGAGGCTAAGTTTATTTGGGGCGTATTGGGTGTAGTTATATCGTGCATGTACAGATTGAAGAGTGCGGGCGATAGGACGGATCCTCTTGTTGTTGTGATTTCCGATGTGTACTAGGTTTTGTTGAACCTTTACAATCGCAACGGAGACGTGGGAAGCCTAGGTGGTCTTTCTGACTGTGTACCTTGTGAGTTTAGCACTGTGTTGCGAGTGAGGGCTTTTGCCTCTGCCACCCAACACTGTGCTAACTCGTTTGCTTTGACTTTGAGAGGGTCGCCAGGAGAGAACCAGATACTAGCGATCTGGATCTCTCAAGAGAGCACCCCGTCAATTAACGTAATTTGGCCGCACAGTCATAAGGACCTCGCTAGGCTACGAGCCGCTTGCTCAGCCATTGTTTCCTAGCCTACGACATCCCAGCTAGACTTTATTAGCCTAGCAGACACCCATTTAGAATTATAAACTCTCATGTTATGTATGCAGCATTCTTATTCACGTTGACTGTAAGCCTTGGTTGTTGTTGAGTTGCACAACCTGAGCAGGTTTTTTGAGTTGCCTGACGAAGGACTTCTTTGGTTGTTGGAGATAATACTAGTGTGCATTTATCGTTATTCCCGTGTCAGTTGACACTGTCTGTCTCTACACTTGTCCTACATTGACCCTGCTTTATATACCAGTTCAAAATCCGATACGATCATCTTACCCCAGCATCAGACTTTCTTCAGAAGATTCCTGCTCGATGCTTTGGGACTTTCGTTCACTTTCTTTAGTATAGGAGTGACAGTTCATTATTGTTTAGAGTAACTTTAAATATACCTTCTTCTAGTTTGCATTAAATCATTGCAGTGATCTAATTAAGATCTCTATCTTTTCCTAGTATACCTTATTAACGTATTTGTATGTTGTTGTGATCAGGCTGTATCAGAGATCATCAGCCTATAGTAGTAGTGCACTTATACTGAGTTATAGGATACACCGTTATCGCAGATTTAACTCTGGAGGGTATAGGTGTTTTTGTGCGCCGGCATTATAAGTTCAGGGGTTGGATCTAGTGTTACCGTTGTGGCTGTGTGCTTTCCTAGTCCAATGATTAAGAGCCCTTGTTTTATACGAGCCCCGGTCATAACAAAAGGAAATGGTTCAATGCAAAAGAAGTATGCAGTGCACTCGCACGCCAGGCAACTATACTGTTTCATTTCACCTGACGGTAAATTGAATCTCTTACCAGGTACTATAACGATACTTAATACCAAATTATGAAACCACTATGTCTCTGCATCATATTAACCCTCTCCGTCTCATATGACGCGATCGCGTCATATGGCGGTTCAGCCCAAATGCTCATATGACGCGATTGCGTCATATGAGCCTAGTGAAATAGCTCAATAATAAGTTATATGACACTTTTGCGTCATTTTGAGCTCAGTAAGTTAGGAAAGTTAGATCAGAATCTGTCGATTGGTGGCAACCCCAAATTCTTCCGACTTCTAACGGTCCCTCAGTGTAAGAAAGACTGTTGTAGGGGAAATACCGGGCGGTCTGCCAACCTGTCAGTAAGTTAATATATCCTGTTTGAGGGGTTTAACCCTTATTTAGCGGGGTCGGACTTAAGTCCGATACGAGAAAATTGGACTAAATGGCGGGGTCGGACTTAAGTCCGTGGGCGTATTCCCGCCCTAATTTAGGTGGAAAGCGAAACTTGGTGGTCAGGCGGTGTACTACAAGGGCCCACCCACACATTCCCACTGCGTGACCGTGACTAAGTGACCCTCAAGCAGCCATAATGGAAGGTCAAGATTTGCCCGTGTTCGATTCGGTGGCCGCCATCCCTAGTGCGTCGCGCCACCCTACTAACCACGCCCGGCTTACCACCCAGGAACTAGATATCA
Organism: Paralithodes platypus; assembly: GCA_032716605.1. Classification (NCBI taxonomy): domain Eukaryota; kingdom Metazoa; phylum Arthropoda; class Malacostraca; order Decapoda; family Lithodidae; genus Paralithodes; species Paralithodes platypus. Next base: position 19,150,686 of record CM064527.1, on the reverse strand, counting down.
TGCTGAACTCTTCAGAACTTTCTAATAAGCTGTTGGATGAAACCGTCGAAGGTCTGGGTGAGAGTTTTGGTAGTGTGGATGACTCGGAAGACAAAAATAACCCGATCATAGGCTTTCACCCCAAGCATAATTTGCGTGGGGTGGATGTTGTGGTTGATATTGGACACACCCTTGAGCAAATTGGAGACGTTCCTGACAAAGAACATACTGGTGTGGGTGTGGGTAAGTACAATTTATATTTTATAATTGCTTGAAAATGTGATTGCAAGCATTTTATCACCTTACGAGCGGCTGGTGGAGTATATTTCACTGTGCCGCCCAGCGTTTTTTTTTTTTTCCCTAAATGGGGTTGTTCCGTGCTCTTTTTCATGCATAAACAAGACCCAGAGCGTAATACAAGTATGTATCCTGAAAGTGCGTAAATTGAGCTTTCCAATGACACCCGAACCATCCTTTTACGATCACTGGTTGTCTTTCAACGATCGTAAAACACGAGTGCAAAAACCCTAAAATACGGTAATTTCCTTATATAATTCCCTGTGTGGCGAGCGGTCTTGAGGTAATTTATGCTCCTAATCACCGCTCCGCTCTCTCTCAGAGCACATTACGTCCTCAAAATTGCACTCTACAAGAAATTTCCTTTGCATTTTATAGCGTATTATTTGCAGGCGTTCGGTAAATTTCTTACGGTAATACAAACAACGAAAGATTGAATATTTGTGCTTGGCATTATATGATTGTGGAGAACAGAATATGTAGGCCTACCGTATATATTATGTTTTCATATATATGATACATGTGTAACATTTTTATATTATCACGACTCTCTCTCTGTCTCACTCTCTTTGTTTGTACTCCTTTGTACTCTCTTTGTCTGATGTAGGCCAGGGCACGCCCCTAACTAATCTCTTCCCTCCCAGGGGAAATCACACCTAGCAGATGTTCTTGACCTCCCCTCTCTCTCTGTCTGTCTCTTCCTCTCTGGGTCTACCTATACTGCATTTGACATTGAAATTGCTTGAGTTTGATTGCAAGCATTTTATAGCGTATTATTTGCAGGCGTTCGGTAAATTTCTCACGATAACCAGGGTGTATGGTACATTTCTCACGATAATACAAGCAACAACGAAGCTTGGCGAAGATTGTGGTCTACAATATACCTTTTTATAATTGCATGTGACCTTGTAATTGCTTGAAAGTTTGATTGCAAGCATTTTATAGCGTATTATTTTCAGGCGTTCAATAAATTTGATAAATATATCAAAATAAGTCCTGTGGGACTATGAAATAGCTATTATTGGACAAGGAAAATATTTTGTTCATCCCTCCACTGGAACATCAACAACAATGTCAACAACGTATCGCCGTCGGCAATCGTAAGATTCAGAGTCGTAAAGATTCCAGGACGAGCTCAATGGAAAATGAATGAATGAAATGAATGAGTGTGCAGTACTGCCAATACGTATAGCGACTTCCGCTAGATCTAGAGACCTTTACTTCGATCTAGCAGCAATGACTTACACTAGCGGTTTTGTTTTGAAATTTCATAACAATTTCGAAGTGATATTATATGGATTTTGCCAATTCATATTTTTAGTGGTATTTATCATGTCTTACATCTAACAATATATGCTAGCGGATTTAACTTCAATTGGTAACCCTCCCGCTCGAGTCGGCTCCAAGAAAATCGATAATGGTGGCACTTTAGTACACAGGTGATAAACAAAACCGCATGCGGATCGGTTTGGTGTATCGGTATTATGGTAAGTTGGCTACCTACTATTGTTTATAGGATATAGTAAGTAATGAGAAGTAAATTATTATATATTATATATAAAACAAAAACAAAATTCCTGCAAAGCAAGCGAAACAGAGAGAGAGAGAGAGAGAGAGAGAGAATGCAGAAACTGAACTGAAGAAAGAGTGAAAAAGATATAATAATACAGAAATATTACAAGCAAATAAATGAAATAGAGGGATTAGTTAGAGAAAATAATAATGAGAAATACATAATACGGATGAGGAAGAGGGAAAGCGAGCGAGCCAGAGAGAGAGAGAGAGAGAGAGAGAGACAGGAGGAGTGAGAGAGATTCTCTAGAGAGATTGCAAGCATTTTATAGCGTATTATTTGCAGGCGTTCAGTAAATTTCTTACGGTAATACAAACAATGAAAGATTGAATATTTGTGCTTGGCATTATATGATTGTGGGGAACAGATGTAGGCCTACCGTATATATTATTTTTTCATATATATATATGATACATATGTAACATTGTTATATTATCACGACACTCTCTCTCTCTCTTGTCTCTTCCTCTCTGGGTCTACCTATAGCCTACATTTATAATTGCATGTGACCTTGAAATTGCTTGAGAGTTTGATTGCAAGCATTTTATAGCGTATTATTTGCAGGCGTTCAGTAAATTTCTTACGGTAATACAAACAACCAAACAACGAAAGATTGAATATTTGTGCTGCACATCCCTCATACGAAATACCATTCCCACCGTATAGAGAGAATACAGAAACTGAACTGAAGAAAGAGTGAAATAGATATAATAATACAGAAATATTACAAGCAAATAAATGAAATAGAGGGATTAGTTAGAGAAAATAATAATGAGAAATACATATACGGATGAGGGAGAGAAAGGGAGCCCAAGAGAGGGAAAACGAGCGAGCCAGAGAGACAGACAGACAGGAGGAGTGAGAGAGATTAGAGAAAATAATAATGAGAATTACATATACGGATGAGGAAGAGAGAGAGAGACAGAGCGCGCGAGAGAGGGAAAGCGAGCAAGCCAGAGAGAGAGAGAGAGAGAGAGACAGACAGACAGACAGGAGTGAGAGAGAGAGAGAGAGAAAGAAAGAGAGAGAGAGAGAGAATACAGAAATAAGGAGAAATAAGAGAAAAATAAGACCGATTACCCAAGGAATAGTAGACGCGCGAGAGGCCGAAGTCAGGCCAAAGCAAACGCAACCGAACGCGGCCCGGGAAATAGACCAAAAAGTACCTCCTCTTCCTCACCTCTTCCCACCCTCCACACTCATTCATAACATCCATTCATAGACTTATATGGGGAGACGAAGAGTTGCTCTTTCCAAAAATGATCGTTTCGTTCGCATTGGAGCCATAGTAACGGCGCTAGGGCGAGTGAAATTGAGCGAATATTTCGGGATTATGCCCGCTGAGCGGTACAGTGTAAAATACCTTACCACCCGCTAAATAAGGGTTAAGACCAAGTTTATATCATTAGCACCATTTTTCACTGCAAAATCTTCAAAATAACTGAGAAAGCTTGATGGGAACTTTGCAATTTACCACCAGTTGAAAAGAAACAGGGTATAGGATACTTGCCTTGGCTGTGCTTCGCTCGCTCTAAAGTCCTAACAGCAAAGATGCTCGTCTCTCACAACCAAGCATCCTGCACTCACACAATACTCCTTCATTCCTAAACTGAACCTAACCTAATAATACGTAGGTGTGTCCTAACCTGACAACATACTATGGGGTCCTGTTACATAGTCAAGTACTATACTCTATGTAACTCATCTTTGCCGCCGGCCTCTACAGCAGATACGAGACCGGGCCCGTGATTGGCTGGCAATGACATCACTCCCTAGGCATTAACCCTTAACTGGCGGCGCGCAACTTATGTCGTGTTAAACAAATTTGGACTAAGTGGCGGTTCACAACTTATGTTGTGCGCCATTTTCAGCACGTAATATTGCTGAGAGAGAGAGCTGAGCGGTGTGAGGAGTCTAGCAACTGTATGACCACTCATGACCACCGCGGTGGACAACTGAGGTGACTCCCACCCTTCCCTCCCCTCTCTCACTCACTACACAGGGAATTATGTAGGGAAATTACCTAATTACAGGGTTTTTGCACTCGTGTTGCACGATCGTTGCAAGAGAACCAGCGGTCGTACAAGGATGGTTCGGGTGTCATTGGAAAGCTCTGTTTACGCCCTTTCAGGAATAGATACTTGTTTTACACTCTGGGTCTTATTTAAGCATGAAAATGATCACATAAACAACCCTATTTAGGGTAAAAACATCCCGCTGGGCGCTATGCTCCGCTAGACCGCCTAGCCCGCCAATAAGGTGTTAAAGAAGGTTCCAGAATTTCCAGAATTTCCAGAGTTTGTATTATTTGCACTTATCCTTGACATTGTGATTACAATTTAGCCAAGTTATTATACGAGAAAGTAGCATACAAACCCATTTGTTATTTTGCATACAACACACCAAGCATAATATTCAGAAACCGCCGAAAAGATGTAAATGCAGTGTATAAATATAAAACAAACCACCTCCTGGCAACACTGCACTGGCCCGGCGTCTTTTAAACTCGCAAATATTATCTTATTTGTGTCTGTATGTGCAGATATAACCATTATCTATTCATGTTTAACTTTCGTTACCTTCGTGCTATTGTTCATAAGGTCGCAGAGTATGGTAAGCAAAAGAATAACATAAAATATAGCCTATTACGGAACATGAGGATATCACTGTATATTATCGCATTATTGTATAAATTAATTCAACTTTTCTTTGATATTCCATATATATTAATTATATGAGATACGTTTTAGTAATTCTAATGGTGTGATAAGTGATCTCCGAACCTTAAGAGCTATAAAATACCACACGGAACACATAAAATCGTAAGATATAATGCTGTAAACACAAGCAAGGTAAGAATTACCGTCACTGTCTATTTTAAATGTGTACGAAGTCAAGCACGGCCTGTGATTCGCTAATCCGGCCGGGCCCGAGCCAGTCAGCCTTCCCTCTCGCTTACTTCCCCTGTTTATCACTTCTTTATCTCCTTGTTTTTACTTTATGATATATACGTTATTATTGTGTTTCATGTAATATTTAATAGCTCTTTAGAATTGGATAGCACTGTACTTTATTAAATAATCATTAACATTTCTTAAACGAATCTAGTTTAATTAACCCACTGAACCCCTGCTAATTATAAATCAAAGTACATTGAGAGACCGGCTGATTTGGCAAATTTTTTTCTTTTTTTTCTTCTAAAATGACAGAAAAAGGTGAGAAATGAAAAAAACAAAAACAAAACAAAAACACTCGCCTCGGTCATTTGGTGGTCGTATGGGGGTGGGAGGGGGGCAGCCTCAGACATTAGCTGAGGCCAGGCGGCCTTCAAAGTTCCCGCCCGGCCAGCCACAGCTGAGCGCAGCAGCATGGCAGTTGTACGATCCGTCCAGTTTTTGAGTGACGGTTATTTACTCCACCCGAGCATCATGTGTGCCTTCATAGTTCATATACTACCAACATGTATAACATAATGTCACCATAAGTGAAGTAATAGTGTGATAAGTGCTTAGATATAAGTTTGATAAGTGGTCACGAGTGGCAAGACCGTTGCGCGTCGCCGTTGCCATGGAGACTGGCGGCCATCATGGTCTCGGACAATAACAGAACGCACGTACGTACACACACCCAGCTGACTGACACACGCCACCAACACTTTCCCTCTTATTGTCTTTCTCTCTTACTCCCCCGCTTTATTCAGTTTATACTGTCACTTCCCCTCTTTATTCAGTGTATGCTTTATCATAGGTTTTATAGTTATAAAATATGGGTTTCACACATTGTTTTACGCACTTTTTACTTAGCAATATTCTATATTTACACTTATTGGTGTCCGTCATTGTTTTACGTATATTTGAGTGTCAATCTCACTTACATATTGTGTTTGGTACTTTGTATAAACTTATTATTTACACTAGGTTTATATACACACACACTTCACATTTCATAGCGTCTTTTATCGCAGTCTTTGAGTACACTGTTTTAGAAATGCTCAAGGGTGTGATACTCCCTGAAGCAGTCCGGGAAACACGGTGCAACACCACATTCCCGGCACATGTACCTGGTATCTGATCTCAAAGGCTCCCTCTGTGTCGTGTTGCGGCACGCATGACACCGTCTTCGGGGTTTGTCATTGTGTTCTGTGGGCGGCACATATTCAGGGAAGTGGCGTTGTGTCAGCCTGGCAATCCCTTCTGCTGCTGGCCGTCGATGGGCGGGGGGTTGCATGAGGTGGGGGGCAGTCATGTATTCCCTCAACATCTCCCTGGACAACTCGATGCAGAAGTTCTCCATCGTTTCCTGCTTGCCGGTGATTGTTGCATAGAGGATGTGGCTGTTATAGAGGGTGAGATCGAGGAGGTGGAAGAATAACTTCTTATACCACCTCATCGTCTTCCTCGCACACTCACATGACGAGATGACAGCATCTGATTTGTCCTCCAGCCGCATGTTGATGTCATAATGACAGATGGCCAAAGATTTCTTGATAATTTCACCAGTTGCTCTGTCACGACGTCTGCTGTCTTGGAAGATGGGACGGTGGACTGTTGTGAGGACGTTCACATCCCGGTTATCCATCCAGGACAAAAGGAGGACATTGTTAGCCTGCTTGTGGATGATGGAGCCCTTTTTCCGCCTGGGTGGTAGTTCGGGCATGAAGATCCGATTCCTCCTGACGGTGCCACAGACTCCTGTAGCGCGGCTATGCTGGAACTTGGCAAGGGAGGGGCTGGTGTACCAGTTGTCCAGGTACAGTATGTGGCCCCTGTCCAAGTAGCCCTGCATCATGGTGATGACAACGGCCCCAGAAATTCCGTATGTCCTCGTTTCCACCAATTCTGTTTTCTTGCCCATATACAGAATTAGGTCCTGGATGTAACTGGTTTGACAGTCACACATCACGAAGGTCTTCAAGCCATATCGATGTCGTTTGCTGGGCATGTACTGCCGGATGCCAATATTCCCCCCCCACAGCAGCAAACTCTCATCAATAATGAGCTTCTGATGGGGTTTGTAGGCGGCAGCAAGCTTCACCTTCAGGTACTCGGATATGGGTCTTATCCTCTCCATGGGGTCTTTCATTGCTCTTGGTTGATTTTGATTTGTGGTGTGGGCTGCCAGGCTGTCAATGAAATGTAGGTTCCCCATTATGGCCGAGAACCGATTTCTGCTCATTATTTGGCCAAAAATAGAGGTTCGGACGAGGGGATCCCAGGACCAGTACTTTTTTATGGAGGATTTCCTTGTGACCCCCATCAGGATGACAATGCCCAAGAATGTGTAAAACTCTGGGACATCTAGGGCGGTATTTGAGCTGCACCTTCCCAGCCATGAAATAATAATTGTTCCAGTTGGTCTGGTCAACAATTAGAGCCACGAGATTTGTATTAAAAAAATGCCTGAAGATTTCAAGTCTCGTGGTCTGCCGCCCCTGGTTTGGGAGCGAAGGGCCGGCAATCCCAGCGCCCACAAAGTTGTAGTCGGTGGGCACAAAGTTGTCTCCATCAACCCAATACCACACGTCGGGTTGAGCGGCACCTTCGTCGCCAGAGGCGTCAGGAGGGGAGTCACCATCAGGGCGGCAGGAGGGCCTTGCCCTGCCTCTTGCCGTGCCTCTTGCCCCTGCCCTCAACCTCGGCCTTGGTCAAGCCGACCCAGCCCTTGCTCTGACACCGCCAGGGGTGGGGCATATTAGGGTCACCTTAGAACCCCTTCGGCCAAGCCCACGCACAGGACCACGGGCACGCCCACATATGTTGATAGGGCGTTGCGCACAATCAGGGCGTTGTGGCGACGCAGGCGGTGATGGTGTCTGAGTGTCGTGTCTGTGGGAGGTACTAGGCTGAGGAGCAGGTACAGGTAAGTATGGTAGTGGTCCGGGAGGTGATGGTGGGAGCGAGTCAATCCGGGCTGATAAGGGAAACAGGCGGCGTGCCGGGCGGCGTGGTGGAGATGATTCTAGGGCCGGCATATTCTCATCTGTTGCTTCTGAAGAAGTCAATGGCTGCGCTGCTAAGATGGCTGCACCCCTGCGCAACCCATAGAAAGTGTTAGGGGTTGGCGCTTTTAGTGGAGAGGCAATGCGGGGTGGGGTGGTGGGGAAGGCAAACACGGGGGAGCACCACCACGGCGAGGCACGTGTGGTGTCGGACCTTGACCCACTTCATCCTCCTCCTCCTCACCCTCACTTCTTCTCTTCTCAGCCCTACGATGAGAAAGTGGAATGTTGAGGAAGGCCATGGGGTCTGGGTCATCTTCCTCATCCTCATTATCCTCTTCCCCACTTGCTGGGGACTCCACTATGTCACTGGGAGCGATGGGCAAACGATAGCTACTCTCCTCCCTTTCTTGTAACATGGCGTACCGATGAGAGATGGGGACATAGGGTTCCTCCTCATGCATGTCGTCTATCTCGGCCAAAATGGGACTATATTCGTCCTCTGAATCGTCATTTGATGATCCAGTGTCACTATCAGGCACATCACTCTCTTCAAGTATGGCCATGGCATCAGCAAGGGATATTCCCCTGTGTGGGTAACGGCGTGGTAATTCCGACAAGGTGTTGCACTCGCGAGATGTATGGGTAAACTGACTTTCCTTTGTCACGCACGTCCCTTGTCCCAACAAACCTAGATTTGGGTGTTGCCATACATTGCCTACATCCTAAGGAATATCCCATACAAATATCAAGCCTATAGCTACCATAGGACAAGAGTAAATAAGGTCGAAAGTCGTGGGGAGATAAGCGGGTACAGTGTTTTTCACCACCTCCCCCGCATGACCGCCCGCCCGGCAGGACTTTGGGGATAGCTGAGTATGGTCAAGTAATGCCTACATCCTAAAGTGTATCTCACACAAATTTCAAGCCTATAGCTACCATAGGGCAAGAGTAAATATGGTCGAAAATCATTGGGAGATAAATGGGTACAGTGTTTTTCATCACCTCCCCCGCATGACCACCCGCCCGTCAGCATTTGGGGGCAAGCTGAGTATGGCATTGTAATGCGTACATCCTAAGGTGTATCTCACACAAATTTCAAGCCTATAGCTCCCATACGACAGGAGTAAATAAGGTCCAAAGTTGCGGTGAAATAAGTGGGTAAAGTGGCGCCACTAATCCGCCCACCACCACCCGCGCGGCCTGGCTGGCCGGTTCCCGCGTACCGCCCCTGTTCGGCAACACTCTACGGTATATCCCCTACCATTCTCAAGCCATTTCCTACCATATGAGCCGAATAATAGAGGGTTTAGTGGCCGACGCAATGTTCGCGTCGCTGGGGTTTAGCGTTACATACATTGCCGACGCAAACAGTGCGTCGCTGGGGTTCAATGGGTTAATAAATAAGGAATAATAAAGATAATGAATAAATTATCAGCTCTGCCTCTCCTATTGGCCAGATAGCCAATCACAGGCGACGTCTCGTGTCTGCTGTAGAGGCCGGTGGCAAAGTTGAGTTGCATGGAGTATAGCTAGCCCAGTATATTGAAGCCTGATAAAAGTAATACTTCCTTTAGGCTATATAACAGCACATCAAGCAGCAAATGTCACCCCGTGTAAGAGCAACCGCCCTGGCTATAAAAGACAGAGCCCTCCACCCACGCTCTTACAACCAAGTGGCAAAGCTGAAGGGAAGCAAAACAATACTAAAGCAATGTTGAGGTTGGTTCATGGCTGAGGTTTGGATGCCACAAACTAGGATACTGAGCGCCCCGGGAATGTACTCCTATAGTTTGTTCATTCTATGTTTGGCAGAAATTGTTACCTCTAACCTCTGTAACTCAAAAAGGGCTAGAGCAAATGAGGTCAATGTATACACATATTCCTATTTGGTAGAAATATTAGCTAGATTACTCTAGTCCTTTTTGAGTTATGAGAGCTTAGAGGTTACGATTTCTGCCCAGACTAGAATTAACAGATTATAGTGGCTGCAAACAAGGGAAAATAGTGTATATGTTGTGTATTTGTGTAAGTGGGGAATACTGGTTATTCTACTTTAAATGTGAAGCCGCAGCAGTACACCCCGGCCTGATCTCACAGGGACCAAAACTATCCCCCAACTTCAGCCAAAACCCAAGCCTAACAACAAGCCACAAAAATGCAATAACACATGGTAGCAAGCCAAACTTCACTAGGTTACGCATGCATAATATTATAGAAAGGTGTGAGAATATCAATGGAAAAGAATGTCGGTATTCTAGGACTCCCTCTCTCTTGCAATTACTATAATATCGTTACTCTACTATGCTTAAGAAGGGTTACAAGAAATAAGCGAACAAGAATTCAGTAGGTCTATGCTTCGAGAGTAGTGACAACCGGGCGTCCTGATGCCGTGCAGACTCGTAGTAGCCAGGCTCAAAGATATCAGCCAACGCCGGGGTTACATTAAAACTGCGTTGTATGACACAATGGTAATAGTATATACATAAAAGAAAAATAGTGGTACACAACAATAATAACTTATACTAACTCACTATAAGGAGCTATTCAAGACTATTAATAGGGAAAACATATTGATAGTGTGTGGGTCTAATGTGGTAGATTTCACAAAGAATAGCCCCAAGCTATGCACAGAAAGCGGCGTTGAGAGGAGAAATAGGAATGTCTACCATGAAAAGAAGAATAATGGAAGACCAGTTAAAATACCTACAGTATATCTTGAGAGAGGAAGGGAATTAATTACTTGAAAGAGTAGTGGAGGAGATGAGAGTGGCAACCAAAAAGAATAGATGGATAGAAAGACTAATAGAAGATAGGAAAAGGGTGGATATCAGGGGAAGGATAGTGACAAATTATGAAATAAGGAAAAAAGTCAAAGCATGGGACACAAAAGTACGGAAGCAGGAAATGCAAGAAAAAGTGAGTTTGACAATGTATAGAAAGTGGAGAGAAGAGTTGGGTGGCCAAGATCTCGATCTCGATCTCGATTGATAATGTGTAGGGCGCTGGACTTGGGCATATCACACATATTAGGGTGGAGGATGGGGGGAGCTAAGTGGAGGGTTTATGGTGTGTGTGTGATGTGGGCGAAATGTTAGTTTATTCTGTGTTTGAATGTGTCTAGTGTAGGGCTATTTATTGTATCTTCTGGGAGACTGTTCCAATCCCGTATGGTTCGTGGAAAGAATGAGTGTTTGTAGAAGTCAGTATTAGTGTGGTATGTTTGGTACTTATGAGAATGTTTGTTACGAGTGTTGCTGGTGTTTGAGTTGTGTAGGTATTCATGTTTTTTAATGTCAATATAATTTTAATGTCAATAATATATATAATATAATGTGTGATTTTATACATTACTGTGAGTCTGTGCCCGAGTCTTCGTGTGTTAAAGGTTTCCATGCTTATTTGATTTTTGATACGGGTTGTGATGCCTGGGGTTTGCGTGTAATTGTGTGTGATGAACCTGGCTGCTTTTGTGTTAATTTTTTCAAGTGTGTTAATGTTAGATTGAGTGTATGGATCCCATATTGCGGCGCAGTACTCCAGTGTTGGGCGAACAAGGATGTTATAAGCTATGTGTTTGATGTCTCGTGTACAATTGTGTAAATTCCTCCTCAAGAACCCTAGTGTGCGGTTTGCCTGACTTTGTATGTGATGAATGTGGGTGTTGAATCTTAGGTTGGTGGAGAGGTGGACGCCAAGATATTTGTATGAAGGAACTGATTCTAGTGGTTGGTTGTGTAATGTGTAATTGAAAGTGATGGGTGATCTGGAGCGGGTAAAGCGGAGAACTTTACATTTATCGGGGCGGAAAGACATCTGCCAGGTGTTCTCCCAATGTTCGAGGGCGTTTAAGTTTTGCTGGCTAAGTCCACAGTCGTCTCTAGTCAGTATGGGCCTAAACATCAAACTATCGTCGGCAAATAGTCTAGTAGAAGAGTTAGGTGTTGACAGAGGAAGGTCATTAATATAAAGAAGGAAAAGAAGAGGGCCAAGAACGGTGCCTTGTGGGACACCAGCAGAAACAGGGACAGAGTCTGTGGAAGAGCCGTCAAGGATTACTCGTTGAGTCCGTTTTGTAAGGAAATTAGTGATCCAGTGAAGAGTAGGTCCAGTTATACCGTAAAAAGCTAATTTATGCTGAAGTCTTTTGTGGGGTACTTTGTCAAAGGCTTTGGCGAAATCGAGGATAATAGCGTCAACCTGTTTAATGTCTCGTCGGTCCAGTTGTTTGGTTATGTCATGATATGTGGCAATGAGTTGTGATTCGCATGATCTTTTGGGCCGAAATCCATGTTGTGTGTCAGTAAGGATGTTGTTTGCGTCTAGGTGATTCATAATGTGTTTATGTATAATGTGTTCTAAAATTTTGCATGGGATGGATGTGAGTGAGATGGGTCTATAATTCTTTGGGTCAGTCCTGTCACCTGTCTTGAAAAGGGGAGTGATGTTCGCACAAAGCCAGTCAGGTGGAAGGATGCCTGTATGAAGTGACTGAGTAAAGATGCTTTGCAGGATGGGGGCAAGGATTAAGGCACAATTTTTAAGGATGAAGGCAGGGATGTTGTCAGGACCAGTGGCTTTGTTTGTGTCAAGTGTCTCTAGTAGTTTCTGTATGCCGTTAGTCGTTATGTCTAGGTGGGGTATGGGTGGGTAGGGGTTTTCTGGCATGTTAGGTATTTGGTTGTTTTCTTGTGTGAATACTGATTGGAAATGAGTGTTGAGTATCTGTGCTTTGTGTTCTGGAGTGGTTTGTAGAGTGTCATTGTTGTCTTTAAGTGATGTGATGGTGGTGGTATCCTGCCTGCGCGACTTGAAAAATTTGAAGAAATGTTTGGTGTTGTTTCTAACGTTGTCTGTGATATAAGAAGCTATGTGTTTGCGTTCCGCTTTTTTTTATGTTTTTGGCAAATGTTTTTTGGTGTGATGTATATGCGGTCCAGTTTTCAGGTGTGTTGTGTGTCTGCGCGCATTTATAAAGTCTTTGTTTTTTGCGATGTTGTGTACGTAGATCCCTGGTGAACCATGGAAGAGTATATCTACTTGATGGGGTTTATTGTGGTATGTATTTGTGCATGGCTGTATGGATGGTGTGTTGCAAGTTGTTCCAGTTTGTTAAGAGGGGTCTTGTGTGTGGGTCTGTTATAAAAAAGTCATTTTTGAGTTTAGTCAAGTCTTGTTTGATCGCGTCTAAGTCAGCTCTGGAGTAGATAAAGATAGGTCTTGGTCGCTGTTTTTGTCTAGTTGGTCGGAGATCAGCGTCAACAAGTACAATGTCATGGTCGCTCAGTCCTGGAACAACTTGTGTGTTTGTTATGTGAAGAATGTTGTTAATGAGAAATAGGTCTAAGGTGTGAGATGTGGTAGAAGGGCCGCCGTCGCCACCGGGGCGAGTTTGTGTTCGTGTTGGCTTGAGTACTGTTTGTGAAAGTGAGAATGTATTGATGGTGTCTATGAAGGTATCGTGTAGTTGGCATCTGTTAGTGTGGGGAATGATAGGATCAGGAGTGTCAGCATCGGGAGGATCGAGGGGGGAGATGGCAGTCCAGTCAAAGTATACGACAACAGGGAACCCTCAGTGACTTTATGCAGAACTAATAATATGAACTTGGGGGACAGACATTTTTTTCAAAATGAAATAACAGAGTGCATCATGTGTGGAGACATCATTGAAGACCTGAAGCACTTTGTACTACATTGCCCAGCATTCGAAGAAGAGAGAAGCAGAAATCCAGCCCTGCAGCGTATGTATAATCGGCTACCTACTATACGATAATAACAAGATTGAAGATAACAAAATAACATTGTATATATTTTGGAAAATAAGGGAGAAGATTACAAATTCAGTACCATACTAATAAAATAGACCCAGACCGCATAAAGAACACATCACGGAGTGCCGCTATAAAGGCAATACTTCCGCCATCCAACTGAACTATAACAAAAGAATGAGTCAACTGGTTGCGTAACACGAGAAAACAAATTAATCTCTACAATCAACATAATCTCAGCCCACGTGGTATTTTATCAAATGCGGGAACAAACGAGGACAAGAGGATATCGTGGCGTCTCTACCCCGACGCGTAATAATATTTTAAGGTGAATTCCATGGATGAAACCTATTCAAACTACAATGCCCATTGGGATCTGCTTGGTTTTAGGGGTATGATACTGAAGAATTTTTATCAATGTGTCCTAACAACATAGAAATATAGCTTATCCAAGTTATTTTATGTGGCGAGAACTGGCGTGTTCACCACGACATTGTAAGAATATTCAAATGGTCTATTGATAGTTATAATCTAATTGTAGTACCTATTAAATACAATTCTACAATTAATGATTTTTCCGTTTTCATAGCATTGCGCTCTAACAATTAAACCCACACAGACAGACAGAGACAGCCCTTTGAGACCTCGTTTTATAACTGATAATTAAAAGTGATTATACAATAAATTGTCCATCAATGATCTCTTAACGATGCAGTCGTGTTCCTCAATGCCTTCATTAACACCGGCCTAACATCCATGAATGGAATAAATGAAGGCTTGCATTTTAATTATCCTTGTATTTCAATGGCAGCAATTATTATAACATAATTATTAAGATTAAAATTATGTATATTATTTGAAGCATATTGTTATGCCCTGATTTTATTCATACATGTGAGGGGTCAACAGAACACATAAATAGAATTTTGGAATGTGATTTGTAATACAGCTTTATTTCACTTAACACACTCGCGGTATAGAAAAAGAGTCAATTCACTTTGGAGAACATGGATAGGAATAGTAAAGTCAGTAGGAAGAACTTGGTCTTTCCATTCTCCGAGCACAATCTTGGATCTGGATTAGAGTATGCACTGCCACTTCCGAGTCGCGGGCATTATTCTTCCGATACGGACATGATAAGAAGCGATAAGAAAGTCACTTGAAGGGGGCACTGATTTAATTTACACAATGTCTGATACCGAACGTTGCTTTAGGCCTAAGGTTCTAGTTATTCGATTAAGTGGGGGCTAACGTTGAGGTTCGACTTTACACGATCTAGCAGAGTCAAGTAGGCAATTATTTATGTATACTCTTAATTGTTAATGCACGGATGGGAATTCGTCACTGAGATTAAATTATACTTCACGACCTATCCCTTGTTTATGGGATCACAGAATATCTATACCAAACACTCAATTTAAGTGTAACTCGTGTCGTGGCTGGGGGTAAATACTGTCGCGGTAATTATCTCTTAATAAATTTTACTATAACGAATCTCTGGCAAAACAGGGGACTCTAGGATCAACTCGAAATCTCTTTATAGTTAGCAAATAACTCTAAGGTGAACACAGGCAACACAACGATTTAGTAACACGGTATCGATACACTGATATTATAATAGGAAATCGTGCCCGATCACGTTATCTTCTTCTCCTCTTGAATCTGGTGTCGTCGGGGGCTTCTCGACTGCTCCAGGGGGTCCAGTTGTGTGAAGAAGTTACAGATGGGTCGGTTGACTGGTGATGAAGTTGAGTTTAGGGTCTGTCCTATGGATCTTAAATGGTCTGCTTCTGGGCTGAGGTCAGGGTAGCGTCCCATCGGACAAACGTAAGCATTGGGTCTGCACAAACCTTGCTTAACTGTCTCTGATCCATGACGAGAGGTTCAATCAACCCAAGTGCATATGTGGCGATATATATATTTCTCTTAGGTCCCTATATTTACCTGTGATCTACCACGGTTAATACAGGCCCAGGAATATAATATATCAGCTCCTGGTGTTCAGCTTGCGGGGTGCCGGTCGGTTACTAACAGGGGAGTAAAACAGTCTTCCAACAGAGCGACGTCCCGCTCGGCAAAAAGATATGTTTTAAAACTGCCCGCTCTCCTCCTCTCGTGGTTTATATATGGCAGGGTGACTCGGTGTTGCCCGGGCCGGGGGCTGATGGGTCCCTTCCAATTCAGGGCCAGGGCGGCTGTGCAGGGCTGTGGGGTTAACATCTGGCAATCTGGCCCTTCGTTCCCAATGTTCTGAATTAGATAACAGCGTTAGTTCACACACCGACATATAAGAATAGTTAATGGCAGGTGGTATGGCAAGCAAGGGACCCATCACCTTGTTGTTCACGGCGGCGAGGGGAGGAGCACCTCGGCCAGGAGGGTCAGTGGTTAATCGTTTGACTTGAGAAGTAGGTTACTTTTAAAAAGAAGGGGAACAAGGGGAAGAAAGGTAAGTGAACAGTTCTCTCGTACCTGTAGGTCTTGGTGAGATTGAATAACAAGTCCTGTAATACCTCACAGGTGTTGGCACGTGTATACAGGTGGTGGTTAGGCGCGGTTGCCCTGGTGGTCCCGTA
Source organism: Paralithodes platypus (assembly GCA_032716605.1). Lineage (NCBI taxonomy): Eukaryota > Metazoa > Arthropoda > Malacostraca > Decapoda > Lithodidae > Paralithodes > Paralithodes platypus. The sequence continues at coordinate 19,134,555 of CM064527.1, read as the reverse complement.
TACCGTGGTCGAGGAGGGCGGCGCAGGTAGGAGTCCCTCCGGACTGGACATGGCTCGATGGCCGAGTTAATTTGTTGTTGTCGGCCCACCTGGGTTAGGGTGGAAATACCCACGTAGACCACGTGTGGACAAGGGAGAGATATCTAGAGAGAGAAAATACAGCTTTATAGTGGTCAATAAAGTAGGCATGTGTAATCAGGCGGCAGTGCAATTATCATTATCATGGTGATAGACTGTGTTGGCTACGCACCTGGGGCGAGCCCGTGACGCAAGGCATTGGCACTTCCGTGGGGTGATCAGGTCGTCGTCCATGCATGCACAGCTGTCGCCTGCAACGGAAAAAAAGAAGATAGGATCATGTGAACTGTACTCCGAGAAGGAAGTGTCTTGACGAGGCGTGTGGAGGGAGGCTAGAAAAGAAAAGCAGGCTGGATTATGCAATGCAAGGTTTAGGGAAAAATAGATTGTGCGAGGTGGCGATTTCCTTATTATGCTACGGTTAGTAGGTCAGTCATCATGCGGGGTTAGTATGTTAATAAGTAACAAGTAAAAAATGGTAAATGATACAATCAATATCTAGTGGCACAGTTATATGTCTATACCCCCATAATACAGAGAGCTAAGAGGTGTCTGCCCTCTTAATTCTTCTACAGGGGCTGTCACGTATTCATTAATCATATTCATGGCATAACAATAAAATGGTAGTGACATAATCAATACAATAATTTGCATAGTTATATATCTGTACCCCTCATAATACAGAGAGTTAAGAGGTGGCTTTCCTCTTACTTTTCCTGCAGGGGGGTCCTAGTTAAAGATAAACATATTCATTAATCATATACATGGTCTGCAGTCATGTTGTCTGTGGCGGTTGTAGTTGGGTTCAGCTAGAGCTAAACGCACGTGAAATTAATACAACAGTAATTACGACAGTCACAGGGACATGCATACGACGCAGCCATCACTGCTTACGTCATCAGAAAGCAAGGGGGTGGATATCATCTAGTATCGTAATAATGGTGGGGGAGGAAAGAGATGTGGTTTGTATACTAAGAAGAATGTGAGTTGAAAAGTGTGGAGCATGTGGATTGGTGTGGAGGTCCTGTCTGGAGAGGTTGGAGGTGGTCGTCTGGGGTCGGCCATTTTGGCGGTGGGTTGTCCAGTGCCGGCTGCTGAAGCGATAAGCTTCTAATTGGGCTGGGGGAGGAGTAGATGGGAAAGGCGGGGTGTTTTTGTCCCTCTCTCTCCCTCCGACCATGTTGGTGAATGTCTGTCTGTCTGTCTGTCTGTCTGTTGCTTTGGTAGGATATATACTTTAGTTACTTAGAATAAGGGGTAATCGGGCATGGGGTTACACATACACATACTGACAAGGCAGAGGGGAGTCAATATAATAACTAGCATAGGTGCATATACTTATACCGTCGTAAGGTAGAGATAAGGGGTGTCTTCCCTCCTTGTCTTCTTCTTAGAGGGCTGTCATAGTTAACATATATACAGTATATATATCATGAATACAATAATACATGGTTTGCAGTTATGGCCATCTGCAGGTTGATCAGAATTAAACATATATAAGTCAGCAGAGGTATTTCGATACAATTAGTTAGTCTGGGGTACGTACCTATACCTTCGTAATGTAGAGAGAGCGAGGTGTCTTCACATCGCCTCGTTCCTGTACACGATGAGAGTATTATAGTCTGAAGGGTTAGTATTTAATGGAATACATACTTTAGTGGGTACTTCAAGAATGTCAGGGGGTAAGGAAGTGTGTTTTGTATCTAGAAGACTGTGATTAACGAGACGTGTAATATGTGGATGGAAGTGGAAGAGCGGGAGGGATCTTGGTGGGGGTGGAAGTTTCGCTCCCAGGAATTTTCGTTCCTGGTGTATTTCACTTCCGTCGACTTCGTATAAGGGACGACCTCGTACCTCAAGTCTGGAATACGTAGGTTTGTTGTGGGGGGTGGTGTGTGGGGTTGGTTGTGGTGATGGCGCATGTGGTTGTGGTTTTGACCTTGGGATTTTGCTCTCACTTTGGGAGGGGGGGTAAGTGTTCCGTTAGGCCGGCCGTTAGGAATGGGTGAACTGTTAGGCTTGACAGGTGTCTGGGTGCGGTTGGGTTTAAAGGGTGTTTGTGTGTGCGTCTGGTGAGTCTGTGGAGGTATAGAAGGTGGAGTGTGGTTTGTTGGTAAGTTGGCTGGGGGAAGAGGTTGTTTCTGGAGGGGGGTTGAATGGTGTAGAGGGTTGTGGTTGTGGGAGGGGTGGCAGTAAGGGTGAGGAATGTTGGAGGTTGACGGTTTATGAGGGTTTGGTGGTTTGGGGGGTGGGGGGGGTGGTTGATAGGTAAATTTTTGAGGGGGTCTGGACAGGCAGTGTTGTGGTTTGAGAGGGGTTGTTGAGATTGACAGGTTGAGTACGTTGTCAGGGGCGAGAGGGAGAGAGAGATTCTGGTGGTTAATCAAGGTGGGAACAGTTTGGTGGCCGGATTTGAATGGGCGTAGTATGTTGTCGAGCGGAATCTGTGGTGGGGGGGGGGCGGGGGGGAGGGAATTTGGGGTGGATGAGGAAGCGGTATGGGGTGGGGTAAGGTCGGGGGGGAAAAGGAGGTAGGAGATGGGTGGTGAGGATGGGAGAGGTGTGGTGGAGCAGGTAATTTCTGGCAAGGGTGGAACGGACTTGGTGGATAGGGTGTGGAGTGGGGTTAGGTGCGGAAGGTGGGGACAAACTTGAGGTTACTTCGCGGAAGATGGTAGGGGTTGAGGGTATTGAGGAAGGACTTACGGATATTGGTGTCATTGTGGGGTTGTTTAGGGGGGTTTTGCGTTGTTGGGGTGGGGTTGGTATGGGAGAGTTAGGGGGTGTTGGGCAAGGGGTTGGGGGATTTTCCTTGTTTGGGGTTGGAGGAGGGGGTGAGGGTTTTGCTTTGAGGAAGGGTGAGCAAGAGAGTGTTGGTTTATCGGTTGTTGTTGTCCCGGGAGCTTCATTGATTGAGGGGTGGATTGTTGGGATGATCAGAGTGGATAGAGGCAAGGAAGGGTGCACTGGGGTTGGAATTTAATGGGGGGTCATTTTGGAAGGGTGCACGGGGTTTGATTTCTCAGGAGGATGGGAGAACTTATTCAGGATAGGTTTAGGTGGAGGAATGCATTTGTTTTCTTGGACAGAGTTTGGGGGGATGGATAGGGGTTTCTCTTTTTCTTTGTTAGAGAGAGTGGATTTTTCAGTCACGGTTGGCAATGGGGGTTTGTTGGTTAAGGGGGGATGGAAAAAGATGGATGAATGGGGGTGCTCTGATTTGTGGGTTGGGGGAGGTTGAGGAAAGGATGGGGGTGAGGATATTGCTTTGGTCAAGGTTGCGCAAGAGGGAGTTGATTGACCATCTATTGCTGGCATGGGAGTTGCGTTGATTGAGGGGGGCTGGGGAAGGATGGATGAGTGGGGTGATCTGATTTGGGGGTTGAAGGAGGTTGGGGAAGGGATGGGGGTGGGGATTTTTCTTTGATCAAGGTTGAGCATGAGACGGTTGATTGATCATTTACTGTTGGCCTGGGGTTTTTGTTGATTGAGGGGGGATGAGGAAGGATGGATGAATGGGGGTGCTCTGATTTGGGGGTTGGAGGAGGTTGAGGAAGGGATGGGGGTGAGGATTTTTCTTTGATCAAGGTGGTGCAAGAGAGAGTTGATTCATCAGGTTGTTTTGGCGAGGGAGTTTCATCGATTGAGGGAGGGATTGATGGGATGGCATTGGGGGTAATGTTGGAAGGTTGCACGGGGCTTAGTGCCTTAGGAGGATGGAGGAGCTTACTAGTCTTATGATAGGATTAGGTGGAGGACTAAATTTGTTTCTCTGGATAGGGGCTGGGGGGTGGATAGGGGTTTATTTTTTCTTTAATTTTTCTAGGTTTGGGCAGGGGATTTACAGGGTGTGGATATAAGGCTGTGGGTGATGGTTTGACAGGGGCCTCTTTTTACTAAGGTGGCACATGAGAGAGTGGAGAACTGTGGGTGAACTGACCTTGAGCTCGAGTTGTTTTTGGTGAAAGGTTGCTCTGGATGAGGCCGCAGGGCAGGTGTTTGGTAGCCTGGTTTTAACATCTCCCGGATCATATGGATGTCTTGTAGAAAGGAGAGATGGCCGTGGATCAGGAAATGATGGTGGATGCCTAAGGGGAGGATCTTGAATAGTGCCTGGAGGATTTGTCGTTCTTGATATTCTTTGGTTCGCGAGAGGCAGGCGAATCTGACGTGGTTACATACTTTGGCTAGGGTGACGTCCAGGTGTCCTTCATACCTTACTTGGTCGAGTTGGCACATTTCCCTGATGGAGAGCATGTGTTCCTCGAAGGAGCCGTAAAGGTCGAGGTGAGCGGTGATGTGGTGTGGGAGGATGTTGTATAAGGCGGTGAACATCTGCTCGTTCTACTGTTCGGCATCTTGGTGGCTATACGTGGTCCTCGCATATCTATATAGGTTCACAAGGGTCGCGTTGATGTCTCCTTCATACTTAATCTCGTTGATTTTTTGTTTTGGGGTGACGAGAAAACCCAAAGTTGGCCCTAGGACCTGGATCACAAGGGATCGAAACTGGTTCCAGGTAAGCTCTGGCGTTACCTGTTTGGCTATTTGGGAAACGGCTCTTCCCAAGTGCATAATGTGCAATAATGCGACGGCGATTTTCTCGCGGTCATTTTGATGTGCCAAATCTAACACTGGTTCTACTATGTCCAAGTAAGTGGCGATATCATATGTTTCTATATCAAATTTGGGAATGTGAGTGTAAGCGCGTGCTGTTGCCATATTCGCGAGATTACAATGCTTCTATTGTTCTGCAACATGAAATGCAATGAAATCTTCTATCCGAATCAAGAACCACCGCTGCCGCCAATGTTATGCCCTGATTTTATTCAGGATTAACTATTGCGTAGGTGAGTTCTGCAAGACTGGAATATCCGGTTTCATATACATACATGTGAGGGGTCAACAGAACACAAATAGAATCTTGGAATGTGATTTGTAATACAGCTTTATTTCACTTAACACACTCGCGGTATAGAAAAAGAGTCAATTCACTTTGGAGAACATGGATAGGAGTAGTAAAGTCAGTAGGAAGAACTTGGTCTTTCCATTCTCCGAGCACAATCGTGGATCTGGATTAGAGTATGCACTGCCACTTCCGAGTCGCGGGCATTATTCTTCCGATACGGACATGATAAGAAGCGATAAGAAAGTCACTTGAAGGGGGCACTGATTTAATTTACACAATGTCTGATAGCTAACGTTGCTTTAGGCCTAAGGTTCTAGTTATTCGATTAAGTGGGGGCTAACGTTGAGGTTCGACTTTACACGATCTAGCAGAGTCAAGTAGGCAATTATTTATGTATACTCTTAATTGTTAATGCACGGATGGGAATTCGTCACTGAGATTAAATTATACTTCACGACCTATCCCTTGTTTATGGGATCACAGAATATCTATACCAAACACTCAATTTAAGTGTAACTCGTGTCGTGGCTGGGGGTAAATACTGTCGCGGTAATTATCTCGTAATATATTTTACTATAACGAATCTCTGGCAAAACAGGGGACTCTAGGATCAACTCGAAATCTCTTTATAGTTAGCAAATAACTCAAAGGTGAACACAGGCAACACAACGATTTAGTAACACGTTATCGATACACTGATATTATAATAGGAAATCGTGCCCGATCAGGTTATCTTCTTCTCCTCTTGAATCTGGTGTCATCGGGGGCTTCTCGACTGCTCCAGGGGGCCGTCCAGGGGGTCCAGTTGTGTGAAGAAGTTACAGATGGGTCGGTTGACCGGTGATGAAGTTGAGTTCAGGGTCTCTCCTATGGATCTTAAATGGTCTGCTTCTGGGCTGAGGCCAGTGTAGCGTCTCATCGGACAAACGTAAGCATTGGGTCTGCACAAACCTTGCTTAACTGTCTCTGACCCATGACGAGAGGTTCAATCAACCCAAGTGCATTATGTGGCGATATATATATTTCTCTTAGGTCCCTATATTTACCTGTGATCTACCACGGTTAATACAGGCCCAGGAATATAATATATCAGCTCCTGGTGTTCAGCTTGCTGGGTGCCGGTCGGTTACTAACAGGGGAGTAAAACAGTCTTCCAACAGAGCGACGTCCCGCTCGGCAAAAATATATGTTTTAAAACTGCCCGCTCTCCTCCTCTCGTGGTTTATATATGACAGGGTGACTCGGTGTTGCCCGGGCCGGGGGCTGATGGGTCCCTTCCAATTCAGGGCCAGGGTGGCTGTGCAGGGCTGTGGGGTCAACATCTGGCAATCTGGCCCTTCGTTCCCAATGTTCTGAATTAGATAACAGCGTTAGTTCACACACCGACATATAAGAATAGTTAATGGCAGGTGGTATGGCAAGCAAGGGACCCGTCGCGTTGTTGTTCACGGCGGCGATGGGAGGAGCACCTCGGCCAGGAGGGTCAGTAGTTAATGGTTTGACTTGATAAGTAGGTTACTTTTAAAAAGAAGGGGAACAAGGGGAAGAAAGGTAAGTGAACAGTTCTCTCGTACCTGTAGGTCTTGGTGAGATTGAATAACAAGTCCTGTAATACCTCACAGGTGTTGGCACGTGTATACAGGTGGTGGTTAGGCGCGGTTGCCCTGGTGGTCCCGTATACCGGGGTCGAGGAGGGCGGCGCAGGTAGGAGTCCTTCCGGACTGGACACGGCTCGATGGCCGAGTTAATTTGTTGTTGTCGGCCCACCTGGGTTAGGGTGGAAATACCCACGTAGACCACGTGTGGACAAGGGAGAGATATCTAGAGAGAGAAAATACAGCTTTATAGTGGTCAATAAAGTAGGCATGCATAATCAGGCGGCAGTGCAATTATCATTATCATGGTGATAGACTGTGTTGGCTACGCACCTGGGGCGAGCCTGTGACGCAAGGCATTGGCGCTTCCGTGGGGTGATCAGGTCGTCGTCCATGCATGCACAGCTGTCGCCTGCCTGGTTGCAACGGAAAAAAAGAAGATAAGATCATGTGAACTGTACTCCGAGAAGGAAGTGTCTTGATGAGGCGTGTAGAAGGCGTGTGGAGGGAGGCTAGAAAAGAAAAGCAGGCTGGATTATGCAATGCAAGGTTTAGGGAAAAATAGATTGTGCGAGGTGGCGATTTCCTTATTATTCTACGGTTAGTAGGTCAGTCATCATGCGGGGTTAGTATGTTAATAAGTAACAAGTAAAAAAATGGTAAATGATACAATCAATATCTAAGTGGCACAGTTATATATCTATACCCCCCATAATACAGAGAGCTAAGAGGTGTCTGCCCTCTTACTTCTTCTACAGGGGCTGTCACGTATTCATTAATCATAGTCATGGCATAACAATAAAATGGTAGTGACATAATCAATACAATAATTTGCATAGTCATATATCTGTACCCCTCATAATACAGAGAGTTAAGAGGTGGCTTTCCTCTTACTTTTCCTGCAGGGGGGTCCTAGTTAAAGATAAACATATTCATTAATCATATACATGGCCTGCAGTCATGTTGTCTGTGGCGGTTGTAGTTGGGTTCAGCTGGAGCTAAACGTACGTGAAATTAATACAACAGTAATTACGACAGTCACAGGGACATGCATACGACGCGGCCATCACTGCTTTCATCATGAGAAAGCAAGTGGGTGGATATTATCTAGTATCGTAATAATGGTGGTGAGGAAAGATATATGGTTTGTATACTAAGAAGAATACGAGTTGAAAAGTGTGGAGCATGTGGATTGGTGTGGAGGTCCAGTCTGGAGAAGTGGGAGGTGGTCGTCTGGGGTCAGCCATTTTGGTGGTGGGTCGTCCAGTGCCGGCTGCTGAGGCGATAAGCTTCTAATTGGGCTGGGGGAGGAGTAGATGGGAAAGGCGGGGGGTTTTTGTCCCTCTCTTTCCCTCCGACGTGTTGGTGAATGTGTGTCTGTCTGTTGCTTTGGTAGGATATATACTTTAGTTACTTAGAATAAGGGGTAATCGGGCATGGGGTTACACATACACATACTGACAAGGCAGAAGGGAGTCAATATAATAACTAGCATGGGTGCATATACTTATATCGTCGTAAGGTAGAGATAAGGGGTGTCTTCCCTCCTTGTCTTCTTCTTAGAGGGCTGTCATAGTTAACATATATACAGTATATATATCATGAATACAATAATACATGGTTTGCAGTTATGGCCGTCTGCAGGTTGATCAGAATTAAACATATATAATTCAGCAGAGGTATTTCGATACAATTAGTTAGTCTGGGGTACGTACCTATACCTTCGTAATGTAGAGAGAGCGAGGTGTCTTCACATCGCCTCGTTCCTGTACACGATGAGAGTATTATAGTCTGCAGGGTTAGTATTTAATGGAATACATAATTTAGTGGGTACTTCAAGAATGTCAGGGGGTAAGGAAGTGTGTTTTGTATCTATAAGACTGTGATTAACGAGACGTGTAATATGTGGATGGAAGTGGAAGAGAGGGAGGGAGGGATCTTGCTGGGGGTGGAAGTTTCGCTCCCAGGAATTTTCGTTCCTGGTGTATTTCACATATATGTTTTCAATAGGCTTTAGTTCTTTATACTATCAGTTTTACAGATCGTAATAGTTCAAGGATCAAATATTGTCACTAATTAATGTCATGCGAATGGCATATATATATTTTTAAAATACATTCCAGTAACCCATTGTTAAAGAATATTAATTCACAAAATAATCATCGAGATCTCCAGAAAAATATGATCAATGTATTGTAAACCTTAACAACTATTAGTCCTCTTGGATGTTAATCATTTTCACTCAGGCCAGTGAAACAAAGAGAACATTAAATATGGGTGAATGTATCTGCAAGTCATTTATGAGGTCAACGGACGAATTGTTGATGTAGTGAGATGAGAGATATGAGTCGGCTAATTAGTTATGAGGTGGCCAATATGATGGTAAGGAAAGACGGGATTGTTGTGTAAGAGAGACAAGATATGAGGGTTGGACTATAATCGTGTGTGGGTGAGACTAAAATGTTGTGAAGGGGAGAGTAATCATACCCCAGACCCAACAAAACATCAACTGGTGGGAATAAACAACAAAACAATGCCAGTGCCAACAGTACAATCATAACCCTAAATTTCGTTACTCCTTTAGCTGGAGGAGAGTCAAAGCCAGGATAAAAGAGTCAGACGAATGGACATGGCCACTTTATGATGAGACGCTCATTCACCTTAACCATAACTCATGAACACAGTTATGAAGCAGTAATGAAGCCATTGCTATAACATAATGTTTTCATTGCTAATGTTATACATGTATTTCAGGGACAACACAAACACACAATATGTCGTTACTATTGTATTAAATATTGCAAGTATATTATAATTTATATTATTTCTAAGAATGCTTTGAAATTAGCTCGCATTTTGCGAGCATTGTGAACACCTAACACAGACTATTTCACACAGGGAACGGGTTCACAGTACTGTACAGTCAGAAACCGCAGTTTCTGAGACACCTGGATAGGGCCTGGACATTGGGAGCGTATTGTTTCTGGACGACAGCCCACTTTAACTATCACAAAGCTGCACACGTACGAACACACGTTTCGAACCAATAGATGCTTCGCTCAGTCCACCATGTACAATGTTATACTACGATACGATTCATACTACATAATCTGATATACAAATGATAAAAATACCATTATTTGTTATTCCCTCCTGTATCTACATTAAACACGGATAGCTATTACAAAATTAAGTATGTAAAGAAACACTACCAAACCGCAGTGAATGGACAAGCTTGCGTTGTGTGTGTGTGTGTGTGTGTAAAAGAATCATCAAACGTTATCCATAGCAGTTACTATTAAACACATACCGGTACTCACATATAATTCATCTATTTTATATCATGCTATAAATCTTGTTACACTTTAAACATTGCAATATATCAGATACTATAATACTACGCATAACATCGAAAAGGTATCTATAGCCATTGCTAGCCTAAACGTAATATCAATATGCGATGCTTATATAGCCTTTACCCTTTAGTGTTATAAACATTTTTGACTAAACTAATACCGAATATAATCTGGGTGGATGGGACTCATCAGCCTTGGTTGGCAGCCTGTCTAGGGGAGTAAACCTTATACAAATCCGTACTGCTTACCTAAGGGTGAAGTAGGTTAGTGGATGGATTAGCCGCGCACCAATCTAGAAGCACACAGTGCTTATAAGATATATAGAAAGCCTCGGAGTCGGATGAACCCTAAATTAGGTGGTCAATCCTGCAAGTCCTTCAGTAAACTGGCATGGGTTGTCTCTCTTACCGGGGATAGGTCCGATTTGGGGCATTTTGTGTATGGCCACCCTCTTTAATGGGAGTAGCCTAATGCGTCTGGCAATAGATAGATATAGATAGATCAGCGTCCGAAGCTTAACTTTGTGTTATTACATAATACCCCCCATATATCACTACGAATCTCCTTGCCGTTTCACAACCTGGCTTTCATAACCAGATGATAACATGTAATATTACATTGTATAGATTGTTGTGTTATATGTCATGAAGCAGACACTTCTGTTTTAAGTGTGTCACCTACTGTAGAGCACTAAGTCTATTACAACACACAACGGTTAACTGGCACAAACACACACACTCGGCTAATCGTAACTAGCAATTTACGTCATAATTGCCATCGTTACTTTACACAACAACTGTTTATTACACAGACCAGAGCAAACCAATGCAAGGTAAACAGTTACACTGTAATACTGAACATCCTCCTCTTTAAAATTAATACAAGTATGGATAACGTGGTCACTGGGAACATGGAAATGAAGACAAACTACCAAATTTCGTGACAGGCAATAAAACGTTTAAGGTTGGAACCCGAGCCATTCTCGTGAGGAAGCAATTTGGAAGTATTTCTTTTCATTTATAATTTCTTAAAACCTATGGTAATATTCATGTCCGTATTTACTGTAGATACGTAAGGGAATGTAATAAAGTTATTTTTGTCATTTGTATATCCATACATATATGAATGCGGATCATAACATAGCAGCAGCATTATAATTTTACATGGCAGACTGAGTGAAGCATCTATTGGTTGAAAACGTTGTGTTCATAGGTATGCGACCTTGTGATAGTTAAAGTGGGCTGTCGTCCAGAAACATTACGCTCCACATGTCCGGGCCCTATCAAAGTGTCTCAGAAATTGTGGTTTCTGACTGTACGTATGGGAAGCCCATATTGTAAGCATAGATGCTTCACTCAGTCTGCCATGTAAAATTATAATGCTGCTGCTATGTTATGATCCGCATTCATATATGTATGGATATACAAATGACAAAAATAACTTTATTACATTCCCTTACGTATCTACAGTAAATACGGACATGAATATTACCATAGGTTTTAAGAAATTATAAATGAAAAGAAATACTTCCAAATTGCTTCCTCACGAGAATGGCTCGGGTTCCAACCTTAAACGTTTTATTGGCTGTCACGAAATTAGGTAGTTTAGGTTTGCTCCCCCAGAAAGCTGTCTTCATTTCCATGTTCCCAGTGACCACGTTATATCCTATGACTTAAATTGCTTCAAACTCTGTGTGTCCAGGCATTTTGGCTCGAACGTCCCTTGATTTTGGCCCTGTCACTCTTTCAACTATGGGGGAGGCACTCGCTATAGGCAGTTCTGCCTTTTGCCTCCCTCAATCACATAGACAAAAATATACAGAGTGTATAAAGTGGTAAGAATGCCTTTCTTAATTAGTTGAAATTAATGATAATATCAGACCCCAATACTGTTTATGTGGTAGGAGGCAGTGACAATGTTTGTGTACAGTACATACAGTATGTGTGAAGCTTGCTTTCCAACATCGTGAACAATTTTCTCACTCCATAACTAACAAGTGTCCGTTCACCTCAAATTTAGTCAACCATGGCTTCGACTTTCCCTTGAGCCAAGGGGGTTAAAGAAATTAGGGATCGTGACTGTAAATCAATCTCTCAATCTCTCTCTCTCTCGACAGTGTCAAATATAGAGGTGCTGCCTCAAGCAATTACGTCAGTAAAGATACTGCCCCCGAGAGTGCCAGAAGAGAACACACAAAAAACAATCAATATTCTCGAACGCTCCACGAAATGAAAAGTTTACAGTACAAAACATTAATAATTTACTGATGAGTAAAACGAAGATTTGTGTGCACTAATTAGTGATGAAAAGTAAGATGTAATAGCCTTGACTGAGATTAAGACCAAACATGGTGAAATCCCACACTTAACACTTCTGCAGATATCGGGATAAGACATATTCACGAGTGACTTATCACAAATTAATACCAGAGGGTGATGTATCTACATAAAGTCTAAGTTTAAAGCTGTACAGATGGATAATAGCAAGCACAACATTCCTACTCCCAGATAGCGTTTGGGCAGAAATACGATAGGACAAACACAACCTTCTGATAACCTGTATTAATATATATAGTGACACACCTGTAATTGCTATTCCCCGATACTGTCAACACACAACACTCCCATGTCGGCCAGCAATTCAAATTCACAAATTCATGGGAAACTTCAACCATACCGACATATGGTGACCTCTTCACCACAAATCTCCAGCACATCAGTTTCTAACAACTTATAACACATTTTTTGAGTGCATCAACACATAATAATAATTACAAGATTTAGAAAAGGGCAAACTAACACATGATGATCTCGCATTCACCAATGAACCTGAAATGATGAAACAACTTTTTATATAAAGATGCATTGGGTGAAAGTGACCAAATTTAACTAGAATTTTACCTCATATTTAGCACAGAGCCAACAACACAAGTAAAACTAATCCCAACTACGACAAAGCAGACTATGACTAGATGAGGCAAATGTTGACCTATGATTGAAAGACAAGGCTAGTGTGAAAATGTGTGCAAGACATGTACGACAACCTCTTATTGGATATCTGGAATGCTGTGGACACCTGTGTACCTACAAAATCAGTTGGTAATACCCCTAAATCCATGTGCTTGACCATGGAAACTCTACCTGTAGCAAAGAAAAATAACTATGCCTGGATACAATATCAAAATACTAAAGCTGTCCACAAAGCCTAGAAAATTGCTACAAATGCACCCACACATTTATAAAAAAAAATACGACATACTTCTGCAAAGAAGCTGGCTGCAGAATCCAAATCACACAACAAAGCCATTTGGAAATATGTAAACAACCGGAGAAAAACCAGGTTCAAGAAAGCAGATTTGGCAACAACAGCCGGGTGCTTCACTAAGTGACACAGAAAACGAAGAAACCCTTAACCTCTGAAGTGCGCATGGGGGTAATTAGACACCTCTCCCTGTGCGCATGTATTTGAGGTGTTTCCGTCACTAAAATATTCATTGTACCATTAATAGCATTAATACTTATCCATATGCGCCTATTATGGGTTGATTATAAAGGTACTAACCTGAAACAACCATAAAACGAGTGAAAACAGCGTTTGGATGGTTAAAATCGGAGATATAGCCCGCGAGTTGTATAATGTATGGGTGAGGCAAGCTGCTTTCCGCCAATTTCCTCCAAGGCCACTGAGACACAGTCGATCGATACTCTCTCTCTCTCTCTTGCATTTGCTTGCTATCAGTGATGACCACACCCTGCAACCGGATTTCTAATGTTAGCACGAAAATATACCTCAGAATAAGGGAATAACAGGGAAAATAGGTGATAACTGAAGGAGAGGAGGAAAGTGGGGAAGGAGGGGAGGTAGAGGACTGAGATTTTGCATGGCCCAGGGGCCAAACAAAAATAAAAAAATAAAAAAATAAAAATAAACAAATATTTTTTTTTTTCGATGTCAAAAGTTGATTTTTTGTTTTCTCTGACTCTTAAGAGTCTCCCCGCAGTCCGCCGGGGGAACTCTTAAGAGTCTCCCCTCAGTTCCCGGGTTAAGAGTGTAGGCTACCACAGAGTATTTACAACAAAAGATACAATATAACAAGTTATTAACAAAGCATTATAATGACAAAATTACTGTATGCCTGAGTATATACTGTACATATACTACTATTTACCAGTGACCAATAATAAGCTATAGTAAACTAAGCTCAAGGCATTTATTTTCCCTAGGGGGAGATAACCTTTTCAACGTTCCCCCACCCACTATTGTCATTAATTGCAATATATATAATTATCTATTATCTCATTTTATCCATATGCTATGTATTATCTGTTTCACCTTTTGTATTTCTTTGTCATCTCAGGATAGTAATTCTGCCATTATATATTCTGTATTATGGTCTTTACTTGTAAATCTTCGGCTGCTTGTACCATTCACAGTGGAGTATAAAATGTCTTCTTTGTGGACAAAAATACTTTTTATCCTCCTGGCTAAACATGTCATTCTATCGTAGATGTATAGAGTTTTTGAGCGACATTGAGTAAAGACAGAGTATTATCGTAGAAAACACTTCCAAATCCATAAGAATTTTCTAAATCCATAAAAGCCAAAAATATCTCCTTACTTTTCTCTAAATACTTCTCACATAATTGTTTTGCTGCAAAACTCTTGATCCACACACCCTCTTCCCCTCCTAAAACCGTACTGTTCTTCTCCTATTGTACCTTCTGTACCCTTTATTACCCTCTTTATGAACAACCTGCCATACAGGTTTCCAACAATTAATAATAAGCTTATACCTCTGTAACTTGAACACTCCTGCCTGTCTCACTCTTACAATGGTGCCAGTGACACAACAAAGCAAACACCCAATCTATTACACATCTCCACCCTTCTCAATACACTCCACAGCAATATCATCCCAATGTTCTGCTTTAGCCGCGCTCATTTGTCTCGATGCTTCTTTCACCTCACTCTTAATCCTTTCATTCATTCCCTTCTACCTGGGTAGCCTACCTCCATGAACCACTGTTTCAATCACTGCCACTCTTCCATTTCTTACATTTAGCAAATATACAAACATTTTAAACATGGTCAATTTTGGCAGGATGTAGTCGAGGAGGAAGTAAACAAAAAGTGGAGAACAGATGGATCCTTGAGCTGTTCACATATTTGCTGGACAGACACCAACCTCTCTTATCAAGCTTTTGCATTAAAATATAAATTTATTGGGTGCCATTGTCAAGTATCCTCTCGACGCTTAGTGTAAGGACAACCACCTAGTTAGTAAAGAATGCAGACATTTGTGAGGCTTTGTCTCGCAGAAATCATGGAACTCCTTGATTTCAAATTGTATTTTTAAGCTATGTGCATAGAATGTTCAATAAGAGGATTTTGATCCTCATATTGTCCAGGGAGGATTTTGGTAGCCTCATAAAATTGTGCAGAGATACATAGAGTGGCATACACATATAAATATTGTAATAGGTGCAGAATAATGCAGATGTCTAATAGTGAGAGTTTATTAATCACATAATGTTGCTTGCTCCATCTGCAGCATATCCCACAACATTTTTTCACAGGAATGTTGTTAATTTACCATGTTAGTCATAAAGATGGTGGCTCGTGGAACCTTG
Source organism: Paralithodes platypus (assembly GCA_032716605.1). Classification (NCBI taxonomy): domain Eukaryota; kingdom Metazoa; phylum Arthropoda; class Malacostraca; order Decapoda; family Lithodidae; genus Paralithodes; species Paralithodes platypus. Next base: position 19,118,987 of record CM064527.1, on the reverse strand, counting down.
ATTATTAACTTGGATCACATAATTATATGCTTTCATTAATTTCATTGGAGGTGTTTTGTGTTGTGGTGACATTAATAAAATATAGATGAACTCACTAGACTCATAAATATTAGTTTAACCCCTTACGAGCGGCCTAGGTGGTCTATTTGACTGTACCGCCCAGCGTTTTTTTTAACCCTAAATAGGGTTGTTTACGTGTTCATTTTCATGCCTAAATAAGACCCAGAGCGTAAAACAAGTATATATCCCTGAAAGGGCATAAACAGAGCTTTCCAATGACACGTGAACCATCCTTGTACGACCACTGGTTCTCTTGCAACGATCGTGCAACACGAGTGTAAAAACCCTGTAATTAGGTAATTTCCCTACATAATTCCCTGTGTAGCGAGTGTGAGAGGGGAGGGAAGGGTGGGAGTCACTTCAGTTGGTCCACCGCGGTGGTGGTGAGCGGTCATACAGTTGCTATGCTCCTCACACCGCTCAGCTCTCTCTCTCAGCAACATTACGCGCTGAAAATGGCGCACGACATAAGTTGTGAACCGCCACTAGTCCAAATTTATTTCACACAACATAAGTTGCGCGCCGACAGTTAAGGGTTAAGCAGCTCACAACTTCAATACCATTAATGTAGCAGACTAAGATGCTGCATGAATTTTTAGAGCTGGTATCTGTAATTTCTGCAATTATTGCGAGAGTTTATCCGTGTTGAAAGTCTTATACAGAATCCCTAGTAATAATAATACCCATGTGTTTCACTAGTCTATACTCGGTTTCTTTTCAACTAGCGGTAAAATGCAAAGTTCCCATAAAGATGTTTCAGTTATTTTGAAGAATTTGTAGTGAAATATGGTGCTAATTATATAAACTAGGTCTTACTATGATGCGGAGACATAGTAGTGTCATATTTTCCATTAAGTATAGATAAATTAGCTACTAAGGGATTCAATTTACCGCCAGCTGAAATTTAACTGAGTATAGTGCACTTTGTCTTGTGCATCCTAATATTTTGTGTGGTTGGGCTGTCTGCAAACATCACTTGGAGTCATCTGTTTTCATTAATTTCACTCCAACACCAAACACCTCCCAAATACATTAATGAAAGCAAGCATGTAATCCACCGGAATTCGAACATGGGTTACCACATACAGATTTTAAACTCTCTAACCATTTTACCATCGAGGCAGTTTAAGTCAGTTATGTAGTCAGCAAGAAACTATGCAAGGTTGTGTTCAGTGTGACGCCTGCAGCTCAGCAGAACGCCACGTGGGCTCAGCCGCTCGCTTGGCCACTCGCTAGCACTTGCCGGGGCAAGGTATTTGGCTACAGTCTGTCTACAATGTTGTTCTTTCTTTCATAATGTTCGTGTTGTTACAGACAGTCCCGTGGAGGTCTTTGTTTTCGTCTGTGACAACGGGAAGCATTTTATATCATGAGTTGAACATAGGATGCATTATATATAGTTAAGGAGAGAGAATAATATAGGCAGTGGGGTGGTAGTGTGTGCGTGCGTATACATGTGCTGCCTCCCCCCTCGCTTTGTAGGCTCGCGCGCGTGCCGTCTCACCTCTTGATTGGCTGGTGGTTCCTGGCGCCTTCTGCAGCCCTGCTGCCTGGTGACGTAGCGGCCTGTGATTGGCTGACCACCGTGCCTTTGTGTGGGATCCTGGAGGGGTCCCGAGGAGTTCCATCCTCAGAGCTTTCCTGACTAGCATACCCTTCACATGTCCCTTGCCCCCCTGTCTCCCGACTTCTACCTATAGAGCACTTTCTCTCTCTCTCAACTTCTTACCTCTCATTCTTCTACTCTATTTAATATCATAACTTCCCTTTGGTTCTGCACGATTTCATATATCGGCCATCATATTATATGCTGAAGCTCTCAGATAACACATGTTTAGTTAGGCATTTTGGAAGGGTTACCATTTTTGTCTGTAGAGGTTTGACACACTCACGGTGTCTCCCTTCCTGTATCTTGGTGGTCTGCTGGGGGATTTAATGCTAGACTGGGATAAGGCTACTGGTGTTGTGATTTCCTATGTGTACTAGGTTTTGTTGAACCTGTACAATCGCAAGGGAGACGTGGGAAGCCTAGGTGGTCTTTCTGACTGTGTACCTTGTGAGTTTAGCACTGTGTTGCGAGTGAGGGCTTTTGCCTCTGCCACCCAACACTGTGTTAACTCGTTTGCTTTGACTTTGAGAGGGTCGCCAGGAGAGAACCAGATACTAGGGATCTGGATCCCTCAAGAGAGCACCCCGTCAATTAACGTAATTTGGCCGCACAGCCTTAAGGACTTCGCTAGGCTACGAGCCGCTTGCTCAGCCGTTGTTTCCTAGCCTACTACATCCCAGCTAGACTTTATTCGCCTAGCAGACACCAGATTTAGATTATAAACTCTTTCTGTTATGTATGTATTATTATTCACGGCATTTATTAGTCTAGGTTGTTGTTGAGTTGCACAACCCTAGTAGGCTGTTTCGTTGATGAGGAAGTACTTCTTTTGCTGTTTGAGTTCCTACCATTGCGCAGTTATTATTCCCATGCCAGTTAACCCTATATGTCCTTACAATTGTCATATCCTGTTCCTGCTTTATACTACAGTTCAAAATCCGAAAGGATCATCTTACCCCAGCATCAGACTTTCTTCAGAAGATTCCTGCTCGATGCTTTGGGACTTTCGTTCACTTTCTTTAGTATAGGAGTGACAGTTCATTATTGTTTAGAATAACTTTAAATATACCTTCTTCTAGTTTGCATTAAATCATTGCAGTGATTTAATTAAGATCTCTATCTTTTCCTAGTATACCTTATTACCGTAATTGTATGTTGTGATCAGGCTGTATCAGAGATCATCAGCCTGTAGTAGTAGTGCACTTATACTTTTTTTTTTTTTTTTTTTAAGAGACAATGAACGGAGGAAGGAAAAACACAGATAAAACAAAAAGGTCCATGTGCCTAAAGGCATCCTCCATTCATAAAATGTTTGTAACAACTGGATTTAAACATTTGTAGATTGTAAGTTTGTGGAAAGCAATTCGAGGGAAGTGAATTCCAAAGAGTAGTAGCTCTGGGGATAAATTAATTCTGATAAGCAGAAGTTCTGCATTGTGGAGGAGAAAGTGTAAATTCATGGGCGCTCTCAGCTGCCCTAGTTCTACGGGGAAAGATATGGAGAGGCGGCACAATTGAAGCAAGTTCCTCGGAACAATTGCTGTGAAAATATCTGTAGAATAATGCAAGGGATGCAACGTTTCTTCGTATGGATAATGTAGGAAGGTCCTGTGTGATTGCAGGGTTATTGATTAATCTAATAGCTTTATTTTGAATTTTGTCCAACTGCCTCAATGCAACCACTTCACTTCCACCCCACAGAGGTGAACAGTAATCCATCTGAGAACGCACATGACTTTTATATATCACGGCCAACTGCTCGTCAGTGAAGAATTCTCGAACTCTGTACAGGAGTCCCAGTTTTTTAGAGGCATTCTTAGCAATGCTTCTAACATAATGTGTCCAGCTCAAGTTAGTAGTTAATGTTACACCGAGAATGTCAATACTAGGGGAAGTGGGAATATTTACATCATTAAAAAATATATGGGAGTCAGTGAGATTCTGTCGGTTAGAAAATTGAATGTACTTGATTTTCTGTGCATTAAAGGAAACTAGATTCTTTTGTCCCCATCCATTAATTCTAGAATGGTCCTGGTTCAGAGAAATTGCAGTGTTTATTTTTGAATTTATAAGATCGGGTTGGGTGAAAGAATTGGTAAATGTGAAGGAACTGTGGAGTGTTGAGTCATCTGCGTAGGAATGTATTGGATTATGAGTGGTAGATATGAGATCATTGATATGAATGAGGAACAGAATTGGGGCCAAAACTGATCCCTGGGGAACACCAGCATTTATTGAGTGAAATTGATAATAAAGGCCATCTACCATTACACGTATTTTTCTGTTATGAAGATAAGAAGAAATTAGTGGAACTAATGATGCAAGGCCGTAGTGTGACATCTTCGACAATAAGGATTGATGCCAGACTCTATCAAATGCCTTTGATATATCCAGTGCTATTGTATGTGTTTCACCATGTTGGTCTGTAGCTTGGTTGATTTGATGCGTAAGAAGGCAAAGCATGTCTGCAGTTGATCGACAATCGTCTAAAACCATATTGCCTATCACTGATTAATTTATTATTCTCAAGATGCTTAATTATGTGATTATTTAATATAATTTCAAAGACTTTACCAAGAGTGGAAGTTATAGCTATTGGTCTGTAGTTTGATGGATCTGAAGAGGCACCTTTTTTAGGAACTGGATGGATGTTTGCTTCTTTCCAGGGTACTGGGAAGCATGAGGTATGAGTACACAGACGGAAAATTTTGCCAATACAGGAGCGAGCACCAAGGAGCAATTCTTAAGTACTATTGGAGGAATTTCATCTGGACCAGGAGCCTTATCTACCGAGAGATTCTGCAAAATAGTTTTGACATGTCTGGTGTGGATCTTAAGTGAGGGAATTTCAGGCGAATTAAAATTAAGTACAGGGACATCTTGATTTATTTCATCTAAGGTTGAGTTGGTGGAGAAAATATCCGCAAGAAGGTTAGCTTTACCTCGTGGGTCACTTACAAGATTGCCAGTCGGAGATTTTAATGGTGGAATGGATGAAGCAGTAGTGAAGTTGGATTTAAATGAGTTAAGAGTAGACCAAAATATTTTGTTATCATTTGGATTATTAGAAGTTTATTTGCCTGCTTGTGGAGAAAGTTTGATTTAGTTAGGTTTAATACAGTTTTGGCATGATTTCTGATGTTTCCAAAGTAATTAAAGGCTTCATGTGTTTTTTATCTTGTGTATGCATTGTAGGCTATTGCTTTTTGTTCAGTTACTCTAGCACAATTATGGTCAAACCATTTAGGTGAATTAGATCTTTTACTGTACTTTTGATGAGGAATAAAAGTTTCCATTCCAATTTTTACAAAATCTTGTATGTGGCTCAAGGTGGAGTGTGCATCATTAGAAAAGAAAGAGGTCCAGGGAATATCAATAAAGAAACCTTGAAGACCCTCCCAGTCTGCCCTATCGTAATGCCATTTAGTCACCAAAACAGGTTCAGAGTGGGAAGGTGTGGTAGGTTATAGACAGGTGGCCTGTATCAGACAGTGATCAGAAGATCCAAGCGGGGACCTCACTGTAACATCATAATTTTCTGAATTGGTTGTTAAAAATAAGTCCAGTAGGTGGGAATTATGATTAGGATTATCTGGTACACGGGTGGGTTGGTTGACTAGTTGAGTGAGATTAAATGAGTCTGCAAATAGCTCACATTCAAGACCAGCATCATCAGTCCTGGCTGAATGAGTGAGCCATTCAACATTATGGACATTAAAATCACCCAACACAGTGATTTCAGAAGAAGCATTTAAGTTGAGGACACTGAGTTGTGAGGATAATCAAAAAGACTTTGCTCTGGAGGAGTATTTGGGGAACGGTAGATGCAACATATGTATTTAAATTTACCAGCAGAAATTAATTTGTATATAGAATAATCAAAATAGGGACAATTGAAACTAGTAACCTCCTCCAGGGCAATTTCAGATTTTGCGAAGCAACATACACCTCCTTTAGGTCTGAAATTTTGGAGCAGTTGATAACCTGGAAAATTAAATCTAGACATGTCAGATGTGGATGTTACTTGAGTCTCTGTCAAAAAAAGGAGAGTAGGGGATTCTGCTTGAAGAAATTGGTGTACAGAATTGATGTTAGAGTGAAGTCCCCTTATATTGCTAAAGAAAAAGCTGCACCGACGAGCAGCTTTGGGACGTTGCAATGCTCTTGACACAGTCGCATGATGACGACCGGGAGGGCCCTGTGTCAATGACCCAACCCTGCCGGGGGTGGATATCCGAGGGACCACCAGGTTTGCTCTTAACAATTGTACTGCCATGTTTATTGGGTAAGGTGTATGGTGTTACATGTATGATATGTAGTGGGAAGAGTAGTGTTTTATGGATAGAGGATAGCAATGTAGGGCAATGTCGTGAAGTTGGATGTGTATGTTATATAAAGAGGGTTTTCCTGATACCCCTGATGTGTGAGGCAGAAAGATATGTATCCAGCTACCAAGGCCTGGGAGAGAAAATGGAATTCAGGCTATTCCCTGAGTCTCCCGAAACCTTGGCGGTAGTACTTCCCTGGGCGGGGCTGCCTACCCCTACTACCTAGCAGAGTTACTGAGTTATAGGATACCCCGTTATCGCAGATTTAACTCTGGAGGGTATGTGTTTTTGTGCGCCGGCATTATAAGTTCAGGGGTTGGATCTAGTGTTACCGTTGTGGCTGTGTGCTTTCCTAGTCCAATGATTAAGAGCCCTTGTTTTATACGAGCCCCGGTCGTAACATCAGCAACAAAATGAAGCAAAAATGATCTCGGCCTTGGTAGCATTTCAATGTCTGTGTCCAAACTTTCTCTGCGCACCTCAGCTGGGGTCAACGAGCCTGTATTCCTGTTACATCAGCCGGTTATTAACATTCCTGTGCTCCTGAGGCGAGATATGGTGGCGATCCAGTTGGTTGAATGTTTTTACTTGAAACTCCAAATATGTTATAGCTATAGGGTGGTACAGTGTATTTGGTTGTAGTGGGAGGTCCAAGTACAGTATATTTAAGGTAGTATTACCCTCGCAGAATATTGTGTCAGTATCTTAAGGGATAAAGTAATATAATCTATGTCATCAAAAGGTTCGAAGATCACCAACCCATCAATTAACTTACAAATAAACCTAATTAATGAAGTTTTGAATATATGTAGTACTCCCGGGATTCAAACCTAAGACAAACTCACATAAATCCAGCAAATTAACCATTACACTACCAAGATAAATTAGACTTAAGTACAAGCTCACGCCAATATCCATTCCCGAATGCTGGATATTAATATAAGCATGTATATAATATCCAACTGCACTATGATAGAAATGTCTTATATTATATTTATTATTTTCACTATTAAATATCCTTCTGCCAATAAGTAAAACAAAAATCATATAAAGATAAATATGTATGTTTTTATTTTCACTTTCTGCCAATAAATAAAGGAAATTTCATATAAAGATAAATATGTATATTATATTATTTTCACTATTAACACATCAGCCAACATAATACAGTCCACAAACGTCCACGTGTGAGCAAATCACCATTACTGTGTGTTCCGAGTGACGTGTAATTACAATTAAATCACAAGTATTAATTGCCTAAACTTTTCCTTTGGTCAATAATAAACTCAAACTTTTACCATTCAATTATTTATCGATGTTGCTCATATGCTGGTGTGGCAATACATGTTATGAAACGTTTTTCAATGAAGTCATTATTTTCAATATATTGATATAGTTATATAATAATGATATACGTTTGCATGATTCCGAATAAAGTCCAAAAACATTGTTATGCATATTTCGTCGTAATTTAGTAATATCGTATATCCGCCAAGCTCGCCATGTTTACACATATGTTAACATAAACTCCAAATTTTATAAACCTGAGGTCTATAATAATGTTTAACAACTCTGTGAGGGTCTTTTCCCGAAATGGTTCTCCAATTCTCCCTACCAAGAATACACTTGACACCTCTGGTGGACGCTTCTGAACTAGCTCTAGAGTTACGACTGTCGACATCAACAATACTTAACACCTAGGACATGCACAGTTTATCATGATTTCTTGTGATTATACTTGCCTATATTATACAGTATACGACTACACAAAATCCTTATAAAATATAGTAGTCATAAGAATGTCCATATGCAGCTGATAATGACTACAAACATAATTATAAGCTGATTAATTATCATAACAAAAAGGCGCGAAAATACCTGCTGACTTTGTATTGTAAATATACGTTATATATGGGTATGAGTGACTTTAAAATATAATAAACAACAGTATGCATAGGCTATAATATGTGTCAGCTACAGAAATGTCGACAGACCGCCTATAATAAAGAATTGTTGAAAGAGAGGGTGCAGAGATCCGCGACGTATACAATTTCCCATGATGCACTGCGGTAAACATTGCGTTCAGCGCCTCTGTCGGCATTTGTTGGTAGGGAGAATTGTATATAATTTAAAGACGCTCGTATAGTTCTAGGGCTCTTAATCATTGGACTAGGAAAGCACACAGCCACAACGGTAACACTAGATCCAACCCCTGAACTTATAATGCCGGCGCACAAAAACACCTATACCCTCCAGAGTTAAATCTGCGATAACGGGGTATCCTATAACTCAGTATAAGTGCACTACTACTACAGGCTGATGATCTCTGATACAGCCTGATCACAACAACATTCAATTACGGTAATAAGGTATACTAGGAAAAGATAGAGATCTTAATTAAATCACTGCAATGATTTAATGCAAACTAGAAGAAGGTATATTTAAAGTTTCTCTAAACAATAATGAACTGTCACTCCTATACTAAAGAAAGTGAACGAAAGTCCCAAAGCATCGAGCAGGAATCTTCTGAAGAAAGTCTGATGCTGGGGTAAGATGATCGTATCGGATTTTGAACTGTAGTATAAAGCAGGAACAGGATATGACAATTGTAAGGACATATAGGGTTAACTGGCACGGGAATAATAAACTGCGCAATAGTAGGAACTCAAACAGCAAAAGAAGTACTTCCTCATCAACGAAACAGCCTACTAGGGTTGTGCAACTCAACAACAACCTAGACTAATAAATGCCGTGAATAATAATGCATACATAACAGAAAGAGTTTATAATCTAAATCTGGTGTCTGCTAGGCGAATAAAGTCTAGCTGGGATGTAGTAGGCTAGGAAACAATGGCTGAGCAAGCGGCTCGTAGCCTAGCGAAGTCATTAAGGCTGTGCGGCCAAATTACGTTAATTGACGGGGTGCTCTCTTGAGAGATCCAGATCGCTACTGTCTGGTTCTCTCCTGGCGACCCTCTCAAAGTCAAAGCTAACGAGTTAGCACAGTGTTGGGTGGCAGAGGCAAAAGCCCTCACTCGCAACACAGCGCTAACCTCACAAGGTACACAGTTAGAAAGACCACCTAGGCTACCCACGTCTCCGTTGCGATTGTACAGGTTCAACAAAATCTAGTACACATCGGAAATCACAACACCAGTAGCCTTATCCCAGTCTAGCATTAAATCCCCCAGCAGACCACCAAGATACAGGAAGGGAGACACCGTGAGTGTGTCAAACCTCTACAGACAAAAATGGTAACCCTTCCAAAATGCCTAACTAAACATGTGTTATCTGAGAGCTTCAGCATATAATACGATGGCCGATATATGAAATCGTGCAGAACCAAAGGGAAGTTATGATATTAAATAGAGTAGAAGAATGAGAGGTAAGAAGTTGAGAGAGAAAGTGCTCTATAGGTAGAAGTCGGGAGACAGGGGGGCAAGGGACATGTGAAGGGTATGCTAGTCAGGAAAGCTCTGAGGATGGAACTCCTCGGGACCCCTCCAGGATCACACACAAAGGCATGGTGGTCAGCCAATCACAGGCTGCCACGTCACCAGGCAGCAGGAACCACCAGCCAATCAAGAGACGCGAGACGGCACGCGCGCGAGCCTACAAAGCGAGGGGGGAGGCAGCATATGTATACGCACGCACACACTACCACCCCACTGCCTATATTATTCTCTCTCCTTAACTATATACAATGCATCCTATGTTCAACTCATGATATAAAATGCTTCCTGTTGTCACAGACGAAAATAAAGACCTCCACGGGACTGTCTGTAACAACACGAACACTATGAAAGAAAGAACAACATTGTAGATAGACTGTAGCCAAATACCTTGCCCCGGCGAGTGGCCAAGCGAGCGGCTGAGCCCACGTGGCGTTCTGCTGAGCTGCAGGCGTCACACCCCACCCAAGATATTAGACGCTCAACCATGAGCTCTATATCTGACAAGCAGAACCCCGATAAGACTCGCCACCCCTAACCACTTCGCAACAAAGAAGGCAAAGCTCAGTTCTCATCAAAAAAAAATTACAACCCCTCCCAACACAATAGCTTAATTAATTCATACTGCTATGCTCCTAGAGCGAGCTTCTACTAGCCCAGCCTTCTGAGAGAAGCACAGGTTCAACTCAGAACTTTAGCTATAACATACTTAAAAAAAATTTAACTATTAAAGAAAGAGTTTTTATAGAATTTTCATTTGTTTTAATATGTTTATGGCGGCTGCACTTACAGGGGCAGCCTGATTTTTCTCCACTCTCAACACACACTGACTGAACGGGGAGGGTTCTCCTGCAAACAAACCCTCCCGTGACAAACAATCAGCCAAAACATTATCATTGCCCTTAGCATGCCACACATCCAACTTGTGTTCCGGCAGCACAACAACACTTGGCACTGATAAACTGCCCAGTTCATCACAAGACTGGCATTTCTCTTCGCTCTTTCCGGCAACGGGGCCTGCCAAAAGCCTTTCACTAGTTCTACCTTCGTGATAGGCGATGCTGCCCCGAGGCGGTCTATGGTGTCGTCAACTCTCGATAAGGTATAGGCGTATGTCAGGGATAATGCACACACACTCTCGCAATCAACACACTCACTGATCTTGCCACTTAACACAGGTTGCAAAGTTACAGGCAACGACCACTCACGACATTCCTTACCTATCCATTGCCCAAGGGTCTGAGGGATGTCTGTCAGGGATAATGCACACACACTGATCTTGCCACTCAACTCAGGTTGCAAACTCACTGGCAACGACCACTCACAATATCCTTTATCCCTCAGACCCTTTTTCCACATGTCGTCTAGCTCTGTTTTCACGATAGGCTTTTTAGAAGGATTTATACGCTAGGGAATTAAACTGAGCCTCGCACTGTCTCCAGCCTCCATGTCGGATTCTACCCCGTACATCAGGCCTGGAGAAGCAACAAACATGCGGATGCACTGCCACAGCCTAGTAAACAACTTATCTCACAGAACAACAATCCTAGTGCCCTCCCACAACCCAGCCGAGACCGCAGCTTCTAACCTGTAGTCTCCCTCCTTCTCCACCTTCGTCCCTACAACAGCCAGGTCATGAGAGGGACAATCAGTACCACCTGTGCAGTCACTCCCATCGTTCATTATTGCTAAGGCTTCCCCGCCGATACCGTACATGCACACCCCCGCATTCCTTACGACTACATCTGCCTGCGCAGCATCACCGCTTTTAGCGACATGGCCAGATACAGTCGGTCTATGGTAGGGCTGTTGCAATCGACTAGAGCAGCATTGGGAGGCTATGCGACGACTGGGCACTTCTATGCCACAGCCAACCTCACCAATCTGCTCAAAGTCCTCCTTTTGACCACCACCCTTGGCAGCCATGGGTCGACCCTGACCTGGCAACCATGCCAAAGCCTCGTCATCCACCTTGAACCACCGAAACAATGAGGCTAACGGTCTCCCAACATTCACGTGACCTGCCCGCTGAACATCTTGCACCGCCTGAGTTGTGAGGCTCAGGGGCTCGGCACGACCAGTGGGGTATGAACCGAGCTGGTGCTGGAGCGCTGCACACTGCTGCTCAGGCAGGTGCTCTAGCGCTTCCACAGCCACCAGACTCGTGTCCCCCGCCCACTGCTCCGCCTACACATGACAATCCCTACTCTCCTCCACCTGTGCCCTACTGCCCCCCTCTCCTTCTCCACCTTGGCCGCTGCAGACCAACGCAGGGACAATAGGCTGCTCAGGTGGTTGCCTCAAAAACTCCTCCAACAGGTTCACATGACATGTTTCCCTGTCCTCGTGTTTGATCTCGACAGCACCATTACCACACTTCTGAACTTCCGGATCCTCCAACTGCAGTTTACAAATATGTGAGGGAACCAACCTGTCTAGATGCTTCCGAAGCAACCCAAGTCCTCCCCCAATATCAAACTGAGCAACCCTTTTTTCTCTCCGTGTGTAACGTTGCTGCCTCAGAGTCTCTTCCTGCCCTACCTCCTCACTAGCTGTGACAGGTCCTGGGGCCTCTCCAGACTCCAACAATGGTGCCAATACTGAGCCGCTGGTACTAAACTCTTCAAACTGTTACCAACATTAGCCATCTTCTTCCAACCGTTCCTCCGTTGATCAGAAGACTGAGGAATAGGCTGTGACACTTTGGATGCAAGAGGTCTTGTAACAACGCACGCCATAGGTTGTACTTGACATTTCTCTACCCATTCCTGTTCCTCCCTACTCACGTCGGCCGGCTTCTCGGCAACGACTAAGGGTGAAACCTCAGAAGTAGGCACCGCAAAGTCGTTGCCGAGAAGGAGGTCGACGCCCCCAACAGGCAAGTTCTCCACAACACCCACATCTAACTCTCGTGTCACACCATCCACCTCCAGTTCCATCCTGACCAACGGGTATGACTTGACAGCATTGATACCCTGCACCACAACCACCCGTGCCGCGTTTATTGGTTTACCAGTAAAGTTCTTCATTAAAGTCTGAGAGACACCCGTGTCTCGCAACAGCTCAACTCCATGCTTCTTACCAGCCCACTTCACGCAGCCATGCCCTCGATGGTCACAAAAGACATCGCGGACAGGGTTCGAGCCTTCCGGATTCTTCTCCACTGGCTGTGTCCCAGCCTCTGACGTTATACCCCGGGCAAACTCAGACGACTTCGGGGACACCCCAATGTTGCGAGCCAAAGACACGACTGCATTAGGTAGCTTGCTTGGACAGGCTCTTGCAAAACGGCCCTTCTCATGACAATGAAAACACTCTAACTCCCCCTTGGGCTTCCCTTGAGGTAGGGAAGGGCCCTGACCCTTCTTAGATGGGACTGTATTAGGTTTATGGTCAGACTTAGTATCGTTGCTCTTGTTGTAATGGTTATATGGTGTATCACTGACTCGGGGGGGTGGAGTGTTGCGCCCCTTGTTACCTGCATCGTTCCGTTGTGCAGACCGCACCCACGAATCAGTGACATCCGAAGGTCAGCGATCTCAGCTGCCTCCTGAAGAGTTCTTGGGTTTTTCTCTTTAAGATTCAACATCAGATCGCTGCCCGTACACTTAAAAAATTGTTCTAGAAGCATCAGCTGTTTCAACTCCTCAAACGTCGATGCCTTCTCAGAACGCAGCCAGTTTCTAAATGCATCGGACAGATCCCGGGCATGCTCAAGAAAGGTGCACTCACGACCCTTCGTTACACCCCGGAACTTCAATCTGTACGTCTCTGGTTGTAACTCATATGCCCGCAGGACAGCCTCCTTCAATACCTCTTAATCGATGCACGACTCCAAGAGCAACGCATCATATGCCTTGAGTCCTTTGCCAACCAATCTAGAGGAAACAAGGGCTGCCCACTTAACCTCGGGCCATTGGTGCTCCCGACACTTCTTCTCGAAACGCATAAAAAATTCAGTGACACCGACTCATCAACTACAGGGACCAACTTGAGCAGGTGCGATAACGACTGATCAAGACCTCGATTCCCAGAACCGAGACGCTGCCCTGTCGACTCCACCCTAGACTTCTCAAGATCTATGTCTGCACAGTACTTCGCCTTTCTCTCCTCAGTCTCATTCTCTCACTGCCGTTGCTCGAGCTCAGCCTCATGGTTTCGTTGCTCGAGCTCACTCTCATATCTGGCCCTTCTCTCCTCAGCCTGAATCTTAGCCATCTCAAACTCCCGCTGCTGCTGCTCAGATTCCCGCTTCTGCTGCAGCTGCATCTTAGCCATCTCAAGCTGGAAGAGCATATCTGCAGTTAAACCTTGAGGAGGAGGAGATGCAACAATTGGAGACCCACCCTGTGACAAACCACGCTGCCAGTGACTATCAGCCTGCGGGAACGTACCCGGCTCTGGAGCCCGAGGGGGCGCCATGGTAGGAGTCGAGTGGAATGGGGGCTGGGCCGAAGGTGCCCCAGCTCCCGCTCCACCCGAAGCCCCACGCACCCCGCCGAGCACACAGGCCACCAGGTCACCTCTCGACATGCTGCTAGTGCCCACATGCCTCATGACCGTGGCCAAACACTGGAGACCATACCGATCAATCCCCGACATCCGGTCAGCAGTAATAGGTATCTCCAGAAACTTCCTTGCATCCTCCTCACTAGCTATAACTCTAATGTCATCTAACAAAGCCCGCTGCTGCACCTCAGAGTCTGCTTCCCTTACTGTGTCCTCACTGTACATTGATCCGTCGTTCGACAGTGTCCACCAAAAATTCTCAACGTTTATATAAAAAAAAATAGAAGTACCTAAACTCTTATGTAGCACTATTCACTCAAAAAATGCTTGAAGACTCTTAAGTGTTATACTACTTGCCAAAAAAAATCCTCGTGTCCACTATATTCCTTTAAACAAAAACAAATGACCACAACACTCTTGCAATATTTCTCTAAGTTCACAAAATCCTAAGCAAGGTCGCCATTTGTTGCGACCGGGGCTCGTATAAATAAGGGCTCTTAATCATTGGACTAGGAAAGCACACAGCCACAACAGTAACACTAGATCCAACCCCTGAACTTATAATGCCGGCGCACAAAAACACCTATACCCTCCAGAGTTAAATCTGCGATAACGGGGTATCCTATAACTCAGTATAAGTGCACTACTACTACAGGCTGATGAACTCTGATACAGCCTGATCACAACAACATTCAATTACGGTAATAAGGTATACTAGGAAAAGATAGAGATCTTAATTAAATCACTGCAATGATTTAATGCAAACTAGAAGAAGGTATATTTAAAGTTTCTCTAAACAATAATGAACTGTCACTCCTATACTAAAGAAAGTGAACGAAAGTCCCAAAGCATCGAGCAGGAATCTTCTGAAGAAAGTCTGATGCTGGGGTAAGATGATCGTATCGGATTTTGAACTGTAGTATAAAGCAGGAACAGGATATGACAATTGTAAGGACATATAGGGTTAACTGGCACAGGAATAATAACTGCGCAATAGTAGGAACTCAAACAGCAAAAGAAGTACTTCCTCATCAACGAAACAGCCTACTAGGGTTGTGCAACTCAACAACAACCTAGACTAATAAATGCTGTGAATAATAATGCATACATAACAGAAAGTTTATAATCTAAATCTGGTGTCTGCTAGGCGAATAAAGTCTAGCTGGGATGTAGTAGGCTAGGAAACAATGGCTGAGCAAGCGCCTCGTAGCCAAGCGAAGTCATTAAGGCTGTGCGGCCAAATTACGTTAATTGACGGGGTGCTCTCTTGAGAGATCCAGATCGCTACTATCTGGTTCTCTCCTGGCGACCCTCTCAAAGTCAAAGCAAACGAGTTAGCACAGTGTTGGGTGGCAGAGGCAAAAGCCCTGACTCGCAACACAGCGCTAAACTCACAAGGTACACAGTCAGAAAGACCACCTAGGCTTCCCACGTCTCCGTTGCGATTGTACAGGTTCAACAAAATCTAGTACACATCGGAAATCACAACACCAGTAGCCTTATCCCAGTCTAGCATTAAATCCCCCAGCAGACCACCAAGATACAGGAAGGGAGACACCGTGAGTGTGTCAAACCTCTACAGACAAAAAATGGTAACCCTTCCAAAATGCCTAACTAAACATGTGTTATCTGAGAGCTTCAGCATATAATACGATGGCCGATATATGAAATCGTGCAGAACCAAAGGGAAGTTATGATATTAAATAGAGTAGAAGAATGAGAGGTAAGAAGTTGAGAGAGAGAGAAAGTGCTCTATAGGTAGAAGTCGGGAGACAGGGGGGCAAGGAACATGTGAAGGGTATGCTAGTCAGGAAAGCTCTGAGGATGGAACTCCTCAGGACCCCTCCAGGATCACACACAAAGGCATGGTGGTCAGCCAATCACAGGCTGCCACGTCACCAGGCAGCAGGGCTGCAGAAGGCGCCAGGAACCACCAGCCAATCAAGAGGCGCGAGACAGCACGCGCGCGAGCCTACAAAGCGAGGGGGGAGGCAACACATGTATACGCACGCACACACTACCACCCCACTGCCTATATTATTCTCTCTCCTTAACAATATACAATGCATCCTATGTTCAACTCATGATATAAAATGCTTCCTGTTGTCACAGACGAAAATAAAGACCTCCACGGGACTGTCTGTAACAACACGAACACTATGAAAGAAAGAACAACATTGTAGATAGACTGTAGCCAAATACCTTGCCCCGGCGAGTGCTAGCGAGTGGCCAAGCGAGCGGCTGAGCCCACGTGGCGTTCTGCTGAGCTGCAGGCGTCACATAGGGTGGAGTCGACAGGGCAGCGTCTCGGTTCTGGGAATCGAGGTCTTGATCAGTCATTATTGCACCTGCTCAAGTTAGTCCCTGTATTTGATGAGTCGGGTGTCACTGAATTTTGTATGCGTTTCGAGAAGAAGTGCCGGGAGCACCAATGGCCCGAGGTTAAGTGGGCAGCCCTTGTTTCCTCTAGATTGGTTGGCAAAGGACTCAAGGCATATGATGCGTTGCCATTGGAGTCGTGCATCGATTATGAGGTATTGAAGGAGGCTTTCCTGCGGTCATATGAGTTGCAACCAGAGACGTACAGATTGAAGTTCCAGGGTGTAACGAAGGGTCGTGAGTGCACCTTTCTTGAGCATGCCCGGGATCTGTCCGATGCATTTAGAAACTGGCTGCGTTCTGAGAAGGCATCGACGTTTGATGAGTTGAAACAGCTGATGCTTCTAGAACAATTTTTTAAGTGTACGGGCAGCGATCTGACGTTGAATCTTAAAGAGAAAAACCCAAGAACTCTTCAGGAGGCAGCTGAGATGGCTGACCTTCGGATGTCACTGATTCGTGGGTGCGGGTCTGCACAACGGAACGATGCAGGTAACAAGGGGCGCAACACTCCACCCCCCCCCCCCCCCACCCCCGAGTCGGTGATACACCATATAACCATTACAACAAGAGCAACGATACTAAGTCTGACCATAAACCTAATACCGTCCCGTTTAAGAAGAGTCAGGGCCCTTCCCCACCTCAAGGGAAGCCCAAGGGAGTTAGAGTGTTTTCATTGTCATGAGAAGGGGCATTTTGCAAGAGCCTGTCCAAGCAAGCTACCTAATGCAGTTGTGTCTTTGACTCGCAACATTGGGGTGTCCCCGAAGTCGTCTGAGTTTGCCCGGGGTATAACGTCAGAGGCTGGGACACAGCCAGTGGAGAAGAATCCGGAAGGCTCGAACCCTGTCCGTGATGTCTTTTGTGACCATCGAGGGCATGGCTGCGTGAAGTGGGCTGGTAAGAAGCATGGAGTTGAGCTGTTGCGAGACACGGGTGCCTCTCAGACTTTAATGAAGAACTTTACTGGTAAACCAATAAACGCGGCACGGGTGGTTGTGGTGCAGGGTATCAATGCTGTCAAGTCATACCCGTTGGTCAGGATGGAACTGGAGGTGGATGGTGTGACACGAGAGTTGGATGTGGGTGTTGTGGAGAACTTGCCTGTTGGGGCGTCGACCTCCTCGGCAACGACTTTGCGGTGCCTACTTCTGAGGTTTCACCCTTAGTTGTTGCCGAGAAGCCGGCCGACGTGAGTAGGGAGGAACAGGAGTGGGTAGAGAAATGTCAAGTACAACCTATGGCGTGTGTTGTTACAAGACCTCTTGCATCCAAAGTGTCACAGCCTATTCCTCAGTCTTCTGATCAACGGAGGAACGGTTGGAAGAAGATGGCTAATGTTGGTAACAGTTTGAAGAGTTTAGTACCAGCGGCTCTTCTTGGCAACTCAGTATTGGCACCATTGTTGGAGTCTGGAGAGGCCCCGGGACCTGTCACAGCTAGTGAGGAGGTAGGGCAGGAAGATACTCCGAGGCAGCAACGTTACACACGGAGAGAAAAAAGGGTTGCTCAGTTTGATATTGGGGGAGGACTTGGGTTGCTTCGGAAGCATCTAGACAGGTTGGTTCCCGCAGATATTTGTAAACTGCAGTTGGAGGATCCGGAAGTTCAGAAGTGTGGTAATGGTGCTGTCGAGATCAAACACGAGGACGGGGAAACATGTCATGTGAACCTGTTGGAGGAGTTTGTGAGGCAACCACCTGAGCAGCCTACTGTCCCTGCGTTGGTCTGCAGCGGCCAAGGTGGAGAAGGAGAGGCGGGCAGCAGGGCACAGGTGGCGGAGAGTAGGGATTATCATGTCTCGGCGGAGCAGTGGGCGGGGGACACGAGTCTGGTGGCTATGGAAGCGCTAGAGCACCTGCCTGAGCAGCAGTGTGCAGCGCTCCAGCACCAGCTCGGTTCATACCCCACTGGTCGTGCCGAGCCCCTGAGCCTCACAACTCAGGCGGTGCAAGATGTTCAGTGGGCAGGTTGTGACGCCTGCAGCTCAGCAGAACTCCCCGTGGGCTCAGCCGCTCGCTTGGCCACTCGCTAGCACTCGCCGGAGCAAGGTATTTGGCTCCAGTCTATCTACAATGTTGTTCTTTCTTTCATAGTGTTCGTGTTGTTACAGACAGTCCCGTGGAGGTCTTTATTTTCGTCTGTGACAACGGGAAGCATTTTATATCATGAGTTGAACATAGGATGCATTGTATATAGTTAAGGAGAGAGAATAATATAGGCAGTTGGGTGGTAGTGTGTGCGTGCGTATACATGTGCTGCCTCCCCCCTCGCTTTGTAGACTCGCACGCGTGCCGTCTCACGCCTCTTGATTGGCTGGTGGTTCCTGGCGCCTTCTGCAGCCCTGCTGCCTGGTGAAGTAGCAGCCTGTGATTGGCTGACCACCATGCCTTTGTGTGTGATCCTGGAGGGGTCCCGAGGAGTTCCATCCTCAGAGCTTTCCTGACTAGCATACCCTTCACATGTCCCTTGCCCCCCTATCTCCCGACTTCTACCTATAGAGCACTTTCTCTCTCTCTCAACTTCTTATCTCTCATTCTTTTACTCTATTTAATATCATAACTTCCCTTTGGTTCTGCACGATTTCATATATCGGCCATCGTATTATATGCTGAAGCTCTCAGATAACACATGTTTAGTTAGGCATTTTGGAAGGGTTACCATTTTTGTCTGTAGAGGTTTGACACACTCACGGTGTCTCCCTTCCTGTATCTTGGTGGTCTGCTGGGGGATTTAATGCTAGACTGGAATAAGGCTACTGGTGTTGTGATTTCCGATGTGTACTAGATTTTGTTGAACCTGTACAATCGCAACGGAGACGTGGGAAGCCTAGGTGGTCTTTCTGACTGTGTACCTTGTGAGTTTAGCGCTGTGTTGCGAGTGAGGGCTTTTGCCTCTGCCACCCAACACTGTGCTAACTCGTTTGCTTTGACTTTGAGAGGGTCGCCAGGAGAGAACCAGATACTAGCGATCTAGATCTCTCAAGAGAGCACCCCGTCAATTAACGTAATTTGGCCGCACAGCCTTAAGGACTTCGCTAGGCTACGAGCCGCTTGCTCAGCCATTGTTTCCTATCCTACTACATCCCAG
Source organism: Paralithodes platypus (assembly GCA_032716605.1). Taxonomy (NCBI): domain Eukaryota; kingdom Metazoa; phylum Arthropoda; class Malacostraca; order Decapoda; family Lithodidae; genus Paralithodes; species Paralithodes platypus. Next base: position 19,099,560 of record CM064527.1, on the reverse strand, counting down.
CTAGACTTTATTCGCCTAGCAGACACCAGATTTAGATTATAAATTCTCTCTGTTATGTATGCATTATTATTCACGGCATTTATTAGTCTAGGTTGTTGTTGAGTTGCACAACCCTAGTAGGCTGTTTCGTTGATGAGGAAGTACTTCTTTTGCTGTTTGAGTTCCTACTATTGCACAGTTATTATTCCCGTGCCAGTTAACCCTATATGTCCTTACAATTGTCATATCCTGTTCCTGCTTTATACTACAGTTCAAAATCCGGTACGATCATCTTACCCCAGCATCAGACTTTCTTCAGAAGATTCCTGCTCGATGCTTTGGGACTTTCGTTCACTTTCTTTAGTATAGGAGTGACAGTTCATTATTGTTTAGAGTAACTTTAAATATACCTTCTTCTAGTTTGCATTAAATCATTGGAGTGATTTAATTAAGATCTCTATCTTTTCCTAGTATACCTTATTACCGTAATTGTATGTTGTTGTGATCAGGCTGTATCAGAGATCATCAGCCTGTAGTAGTACTGCACTTATACTGAGTTATATGATACCCCGTTATCGCAGATTTAACTCTGGAGGGTATAGGTGTTTTTGTGCGCCGGCATTATAAGTTCAGGGGTTGGATCTAGTGCTACCGTTGTGGCTGTGTGCTTTCCTAGTCCAATGATTAAGAGCCCTTGTTTTATACTAGCCCCGGTCGTAACAGTGGGTTAACTAATATATTTCTTTAGGTGGTATAGTTTGGTAATAGAAGCAGTTTGTGATACAGTACCATTTTTTTACCACATTAATACTCTGTGGATAATTGCAGGTGTCTGTGTGGGAATTGTGATGTGATGGACACCGATGATGAGTGTAAATGCTGTCAAGAAATTATAAATGTAAGAATATATCCATGTTATAACTTCAACAGTAGGCCTACGGTATATTCAATAAATGTCTTGAGTCTACCACCCCTAGCTATAGGATATGTGCCTGAGTATATACACACATACTGTACTTAGTACTAAAATTTCACACCTATTGAAACTACACTACACCAGTATGTATGGTACTATTTTAAAAGGATTAGCAAATTAGGAACCAAATGTAAAATGTTGTTGTTGTATAGAGTACTGTAGTTCTACTAAGACAGGTACGGTACAGTATCGTAAAGTGGGGTGACTGGACGAGGGATACACTTTTGACCGTTCTCAGTATTATGTAGACTCCATCATCAAGGCACTATGAAAGCAATTTCACAAAACATAAACAAATATGGCACTTAATAGATATCATTAAAGTAAGTAGGAAACAAATCCCAAGTCAATCACATAAATATATACTGAATAGGCTACACAAAAAACATTGTAAAGTTGGTGGGAAAATGTTTAATTATTTTTGTTACCCTGGCTAACTTTGCTCATAAAGAACACATGGGCTTAATTATAGGCTGTATATATATATATATTTTTAACCCTCTTCGACATATGACGAGATTTTGAGCCTATTGGGGATACTTTAAAGCCTTTGTTACCATCAGGGGTATTTAGAAACCTTTAGTTTAGTTACTTCAACCTCTGCAGTTGTCTTTGAGTTAGCTGTGGGCGGAAAACTAATTTTGGAGAGGTAATTATAAGAATGAGAGAACTCTATTTCTTATTGCTAATCTGGCAACCTCTGCATCATATGAGTCTGAAGGGGTTAAGAGACAATGAACGGAGGAAGGAAAAACACAGATAAAACAAAAAAGGTCCATGTGCCTAAAGGCATCCTCCATTCATAAAATGTTTGTAACAACTGGATTTAAACTGTTGTAGATGTAAGTTTGTGGAAAGCAACTCGAGGGAAGTGAATTCCAAAGAGTAGTAGTTCTGGGGATAAATGAATTTTGATAAGCTGAAGTTCTGCATTGTGGAGGAGAAAGTGTAAATTCATGGGTGGGTCATTATTATTTTGTTTTCTATGTCTCAACCTTGGGACTGCAGGATGTTCAGTAGTCTGTAACTCGTCCAAGGCCCCAAGTTTATCGATTGAAGCTTTGAGATGATGGGTGTTTCAAGTGATGCACTAGATGAGATGGAGACAGTGGAGCTTGAAGGTGTTGGTTGCTTCATTTTTGCCACACTAGATGTATGTATATAGCCTACAGTTATACACTAGGACATACCCCATAGCTTGCGGTAGCCAACTCGATAAAGAGCCCGAACAGGGACAACGCAACATAAATAACAAAATATAAATTCACGCACATCTAGGTGGCCCATGAAAAGACCCAGAATCACTCCAGCATTTCCCTGGCCCCAGACCTCCCAGAGAGGTTCCGGTCTCAGCAGGCAGACATGCAGCGGAGCACACCGCAATGACCCGCCCAACTCGCATCCAGGCATGACCCTTCATAAACACCGGCTCCCTGGGCCAGTCGCCTAACGGACTATTACCTAGTCCAATTGGCCTGACCCAACGACCGCGTTATCACTCATCTATTCACAAGCATTCTTCATTCATTCTTATTTATTACCACTGTTCTTGCCTGTTCTACAGTCATCTCTCTATCTTCCAAATTTGTACTACACAATCTCAACGAAGGTACGTCTTCCCTTGTATCGGACTCATATACAGTACTCTCTTTGTAAGCCTTTTATCTCCTATTCGCTCAACATGTCCATACCAGCACAGCACCCTTCTGGCCACTCTGGCCGACAAAGGTTCCTGCTGTCCCACTCTCCTACGTACCTCTTCATTTCTCAATGTGTCACACATACTCCTCAAGTAGCTCATCTCCCATCACATCCAGCTTTCTTCTCTCTTTTGCCTTCAAAGTCCATGTAGGTATTGCTCCCCTGTAGCATATTTTGAATATGGGAATAGTCATAGTGCTACTTAATCAGGGAACAATGAGGGTTTTTTTTTTTTTTGGCATTTCAGTGGGCTTTGTGGTAAAGCACTGATACTATTTGTTTTGAGGTACAGCACAACTGTCATCCCAATAATATCTTCCCATTGAAATATCGGGATTCAAACCTGGGTCCATTGGATTACCAGTCCAGTGGCAAGGCTACTCTACCACACCTCCCCTCCTATCAGTAATAGTAATAGTTAGAAACAAATTGAGCTTGCATACTTTGTCTGTACTGTATACCTGTACAGTCATTAGAATTGGTTAGTTACTGATACAGAGTGATACTCTACCAATATCTATTTAACTCCCTCCATCCTCCTAGTTTGATTTGTGGCAATTTCATTACCAGTATTATATCAATGTACTTTATCACTGGGTAGCTACAGTGAAGAGTTAGTCCACCAGATAGGTGTACTATAGAAATAATTGCATTAACAAATAAGTCTTTTGGTAAGAATATATAATAATACCACGTTCGTTTAGGACATGAAACTGTAACCACATTCTCTGTGGACAAAACGGTCTTTAAACTTGTATGTATGTACGTGCTAGGCTATCTTCCTTGCAATTTTGATATTCATAGGTATTTTGAAACTGCAGTAGGTAGTGTATATGCTTTACTTATAATCTTTACAAATAGGTAAACAGGATGGTAATATGAGAACATTATATATTTTCTATTAGGTAAAACAAATATGTTGTGAGGCTGAACCCATACCAGAGTGCATGATTGATCATCCAGGATTTAGATCTGTTGCCTTATGTCCCTGGAATCTTCAGGCTGTCTACTATGCCTATAGGCAACAATATGGACAAATGCAAAGAGACACCCTGAATGAGTAAATATAATATCTTTAGTATATCACTAGTCTATTGACCAAATATTAACAGATATCATACTATAGCGTGAATTTATACTCAAAACCTTATAAGTATACCGTACTCAAAGGATGACATAAAGACAAGATATATATATACGTGCATATACACATAGCTGGATATGGTATGGGAGGGAGAAGAAGAGAAGTAGTGGAGGAGGAGGTGGGGTTCAGGAGGTCAGAAGTGTGGGAAGCCATGAAAAGAGTGAAGTTGGGGAAAGCACCAGGAACAGGTGGAGTGTGTGGGGAAATGTTGAGGTATGGTGGTGAGATAGTGATCGAATGGGTATGGAAAATGTGCAAAATAGCATGGGAGAAGGGGAGTGCACCCGATGACTGGAAGACTGGCATAATAGTCCCCCTATATATGGGCAAAGGGGAAAGAGGAGTGTGTGGTAACCACCGAGGAATATGTCTTCTAAGCGTAGTAGGGAAGGTATACAGTAGGGTAGTGATTGAGAGAGTGAGAGTGAGAACGGAGAAATGGATAGGCGACGAGCAGGGAGGATTTAGGAAGGGAAGAGGATGTGTAGATCAGATTTTTACCCTGAATTGTGTTGTGGAGAAATATCTGGAGAAGCAACAAAAGGTGTATGTTGCCTTTATGGACTTGGAGAAGGCCTATGACAGAGTGGATAGAGAAGGTTTGTGGAAAGTACTTAGAATATACGGAGTAGATGGCAAGTTGCTGAAAGCAATGAAGAGCATGTATGAGGGTGCAAAGGCGGCAGTAGGTGTGGAGAGTAAGCAGAGCGAGTTCTTTGACCTGAATGTTGGTTTGAAACAGGGGTGTGTGATGTCCCTGTGGTTGTTTACTGTTTATATGGATGGAGTCATGAAAGAAATACGACCAAGAGCAGTGGATGTTGGTGTATCGCTGAAAAGGGAGGGAATTGAGTGGACGCTACCTATACTGCTGTTTGCGGATGATAGTTCTGATGAGTGATAATGAATGGGAGTTGCAGGGTCTGGTAAATGAGTTTGGAACTGTGTGCGAAAAACGGAATTTGAAGGTAAATGCAGGGAAGAGCAAGGTTATGGTCTTCGAAAAGGGTGAAGACAAATTTCTGGGATTCACTAGTTAATGTTCACTGTCTTGTTTATATCATTAGGTGTATTCTGAGCACGACTACTGTATATACCTGGTACATATTGAAGCGTGGGGTTTAAATTCACAGCCTCTAGTAGATTTTTCCATAAAAACACAAAATACAATGTCTAGTAATCTGCATGAGGCAGATTCTAGATATCAGCAGTGGTTGATATCTGAGGTGTAGTAAACCAGTGGCAGTGTCACATTTACAATGTGTACGGTATGCTTGCAGCTGATATACATTATGGAGATGATTACATTACAAACACATCCAATCAGCAGTAAACTCAAATACAACTTTAACTTATTATAGTACAGTACACCAGCACCTCACCTAGGCAGAATATGACTGTTGAATACAAAATATATACAGTACATGTATTGGTAATATGTATTTACAGCCCCATACATTACACCCCATAAACCCAATTACTAGTAGCTACAAACACATAAATATATGGTAGGTGTATATGGAAACATGAATTCATCATCATATTAAGTACCCATCATATAATATTGATTGGGTAGGAAAGTAATGTTAGTCATTCTATTTACAGTTTTTATTTCTGGGATGTCTAATATTCATACCTAATTAATAGATGATGAAAAAAGTGTTCATGTCCACAAGTTTCCTTAGTACCGGTATAGTCATTATAACAGGCATTTTCTTTACAGTTGTTATAGGTACACTGCATACAGGCACTTTGTGAGGTGGTGCTGGGCATATTTAGGGAAAGAGGTCCGGGTTACCCTGCCATCTTGTGTAGTACTCCGTATCCGGCAAGAATTCACTTCAGCTACTGGCCAGTTTCATGGGTTTAGGCTACCGGTTCTTGAGGAAGAAGTATGACTATAATGGGAATGATAGTTTGCCACGGCCTCACTTTTTACTGGTCGAGGATACTTGGAACAGAGATGACTAGGTACCACCAACTCTTTTATCCACATAATCTGATAGAAAATTAATTAGGTAACATACAGTTGCCAAGGCATGAACTTTGTGTACATGTAAAGTAATAGTGTTTTGTCTTCAACTGACCTTCATCACTTTCGTTTTCTTTTTCAATGTCTGGGCCAGAATAGACCCTGTCATCAAGTGTCATTTCTAGGTAGTAGGGGTAGGCAGCCCCGCCCAGGGAAGTACTACCGCCAAGGTTTCGGGAGACTCAGGGAATAGCCTGAATTCCATTTTCTCTCCCAGGCCTTGGTAGCTGGATACATATTTTTCTGCCTCACACATCAGGGGTATCAGGAAAACCCTCTTTATACAATATACACATCCAACTTCACGACATTGCCCTACATCGCTATCCTCTATCCATAAAACACTACTCTTCCCACTACATATCATACATGTAACACCATACACCTTTACCAAATAAATATGGCAGTACAATTGTTAAGAGCAAACCTGGTGGTCCCTCGGATATCCATCCCCGGCAGGGTTGGGTCATTGACACAGGGCCCTCCCGGTCGTCATCATGCGACTGTGTCAAGAGCATGGCAACGTCCCAAAGCTGCTCGTCGGTGCAGCTTTTTCTTTAGCAATATAAGGGGACTTCACATCAATTCTGTACATCAATTTCTTCAAGCAGAATCCCCTACTCTCCTTTTTTTGACAGAGACTCAAGTAACATCCACATCTGACACGTCTAGATTTAATTTTCCAGGTTATCAACTGCTCCAAAATTTCAGACCTAAAGGAGGTGTATGTTGCTTCGCAAAATCTGAAATTGCCCTGGAGGAGGTTACTAGTTTCAATTGTCCCTATTTTGATTATTCTATATACAAATTAATTTCTGCTGGTAAATTTAAATACATATGTTGCATCTACCGTTCCCCAAATACTCCTCTAGAGCAAAGTCTTTTTGATTCTCTGTCCTCACAACTCAGTGTCCTCAACTTAAATGCTTTTTCTGAAATCACTGTGTTGGGTGATTTTAATGTCCATAATGTTGAATGGCTCACTCATTCAGCCAGGACTGATGATGCTGGTCTTGAATGTGAGCTATTTGCAGACTCATTTAATCTCACTCAACTAGTCAACCAACCCACCCGTGTACCAGATAATCCTAATCATAATTCCCACCTACTGGACTTATTTTTAACAACCAATTCAGAAAATTATGATGTTACAGTGAGGTCCCCGCTTGGATCTTCTGATCACTGTCTGATACAGGCCACCTGTCTATCACCTACCACACCTTCCCACTCTGAACCTGTTTTGGTGACTAAATGGCATTACGATAGGGCAGACTGGGAGGGTCTTCAAGGTTTCTTTATTGATATTCCCTGGACCTCTTTCTTTTCTAATGATGCACACACCACCTTGAGCCACATACAAGATTTTGTAAAAATTGGAATGGAAACTTTTATTCCTCATCAAAAGTACAGTAAAAGATCTAATTCACCTAAATGGTTTGACCATAATTGTGCTAGAGTTACTGAACAAAAAGCAATAGCCTACAATGCATACACAAGATAAAAAACACATGAAGCCTTTAATTACTTTAGAAACATCAGAAATCATGCCAAAACTGTATTAAACCTAACTAAATCAAACTTTCTCCACAAGCAGGCAAATAAACTTCTAAATAATCCAAATGATAACAAAATATTTTGGTCTACTCTTAACTCATTCAAATCCAACTTCACTACTGCTTCATCCATTCCACCATTAAAATCTCCGACTGGCAATCTTGTAAGTGACCCACGAGGTAAAGCTAACCTTCTTGCGGATATTTTCTCCACCAACTCAACCTTAGATGAAATAAATCAAGATGTCCCTGTACTTAATTTTAATTCGCCCGAAATTCCCTCACTTAAGATCCACACCAGACATGTCAAAACTATTTTGCAGAATCTCTCAGTAGATAAGGCTCCTGGTCCAGATGAAATTCCTCCAATAGTACTTAAGAATTGCTCCTTGGTGCTCGCTCCTGTATTGGCAAAAAATTTCCGTCTGTGTACTCATACCTCATGCTTCCCAGTACCCTGGAAAGAAGCAAACATCCATCCAGTTCCTAAAAAAGGTGCCTCTTCAGATCCATCAAACTACAGACCAATAGCTATAACTTCCACTCTTGGCAAAGTCTCTGACATTATATTAAATAATCACATAATTAAGCATCTTGAGAAAAATAAATTAATCAGTGATAGGCAATATGGTTTTAGACGATGTCGATCAACTGCAGACATTCTTTGCCTTCTTACGCATCAAATCAACCAAGCTACAGACCAACATGGTGAAACACATACAATAGCACTGGATCAAAGGCATTTGATAGAGTCTGGCATCAATCCTTATTGTCGAAGATGTCACACTACGGCCTTGCATCATTAGTTCCACTAATTTCTTCTTATCTTCATAACAGAAAAATATGTGTAATGGTAGATAGCCTTTATTCTCAATTTCACTCAATAAATGCTGGTGTTCCCCAGGGATCAGTTTTGGCCCCAACTCTGTTCCTCATTATATCAATGATCTCATATCTACCACTCATAATCCAATACATTCCTACGCAGATGACTCAACACTCCACAGTTCCTTCACATTTACCAATTCTTTCACCCAACCCGATCTTATAAATTCAAAAATAAACACTGCAATTTCTCTGAACCAGGACCTTTCTAGAATTAATGAATGGGGACAAAATAATCTAGTTTCCTTTAATGCACAGAAAACCAAGTACATTCAATTTTCTAACCGACAGAATCTCACTGACTCCCATATATTTTTAATTATGTAAATATTCCCACTTCCCCTAGTATTGACATTCTCGGTGTAACATTAACTACTAACTTGAGCTGGACACATTATGTTAGAAGCATTGCTAAGAATGCCTCTAAAAAACTGGGACTCCTGTACAGAGTTCGAGAATTCTTCACTGACGAGCAGTTGGCCATAATATATAAAAGTCATGTGCGTTCTCAGATGGATTACTGTTCACCTCTGTGGAGTGGGTGCATTGAGGCAGTTGGACAAAATTCAAAATAAAGCTATTAGATTAATCAATAACCCTGCAATCACACAGGACCTTCCTACATTATCCATACGAAGAAACGTTGCATCCCTTGCATTATTCTACAGATATTTTCACAGCAATTGTTCCGAGGAACTTGCTTCAATTGTCCCGCCTCTCCACATCTTTCCCCGTAGAACTAGGGCAGCTGAGAGTCCCCATGAATTTACACTTTCTCCTCCACAATGCAGAACTTCTGCTTATCAAAATTCATTTATCCCTAGAACTACTACTCTTTGGAGTTCACTTCCCTCGAGTTGCTTTCCACAAACTTACAATCTACAAAAGTTTAAATCCAGTTGTTACAAACATTTTATGAATGGAGGATGCCTTTAGGCACATGGACCTTTTTGTTATATCTGTGTTTTTCCTTCCTCCGTTCATTGTCTCTTAAAAAAAATAAAAAATAAAAAAAATACTGTACTGACATTTTATTTGTTATAGTATAGCCTGCACACCAATTACTCATTTCTATACAGAGTCCATGTACAATGTCATATTTATTGAAGATTAATACTGTAATTCAAACTTAAGTATGTCCTAAATTCTATTTACGTGATTATTGTACTATTGATATTTTTTGTATCTATAATGTACACATGCTGGAGCAAGTGGAATATTTTATATATTTAGGAGTAATAAGCAGGGATGCAGGTGTGGAAATGGAGGTAAGGCAGAGTGTGTGTGAAAGAAAGAAAGCTTTTGGAGCAATGGGAAGTACACTGTATGTGGAAGGTGAGAATTCTCGGAATGAAAGCTAAAAGTGCAATGTATCAAGGGATAGTTGTACCATCAGTGATGTATGGGGCTGAGACATGGGCTCTGAAGGCACAAGATAAAAGAAGGTTGGATGTGAGATGAGCTGCTTGGTGAGTATGTGTGGACTAACGCATAGTCAGATTGAGGAATGGAGATGAACATAGGAGAGTGGTAAAACAGGAATCCTTGTCGGCCAGAGTCAAAAGAAGGGTGGTATGCTGGTATGACATGTTGAACGAATGGGAGATGAAACGCTAACAGAGAATATATGAGTCAGAAACAAGGGAAAATAAATTGAGAGGAAGACCTTGGATGAGATATAGAGAGTGTAATAAAAGCGTTACAAAATAGACTGATGACTGAAGACTAGGAAAGAGAAGAGGTAATGAATAGTAATGAATGGAGAATGCTTGTGAATAGATGAGTGATAACGCAGTCGTAGGGAGAGGGGGTCGGGCGCCAGTTGGATTAGATAATAGTCCGTCAGGTGCCTGGCCCGGGGAGCCGGTGTACGTTGTGAAGGGCCATGCCTGGAAGTAAGGTGGACGGGCATTGTGGTGGTGCGTTTCGCTGCATGTCTGCCTGCTGAGACTGGAACCTCTCCAGGAGGTCTGGGATCGGGGGAGTGCTGGAGGCCCCTAGTGATCCTTGGTCTCTGGGTCTTTGCCTGGGTGACCTAGATGTGTGTAAGTTATATATATACAGTATATTTTTTGTTTGTATTATCTTTACATGTATTATTTTGTTAATGCTTTATTGTTTCTGTTCAGGCTTTATCTTGAGTCAGCCACCCCCAGCTATGGGTTATGTGCCTGAGTATATATATATATATATATATATATATATATATATATATATATATATATATATTATGTTGTATATACAGTATAGATATATTCCTAAACACACTTACCCCGTTTATCTTTATTGCTCATTTTGCGAGTCTTATTTTGTTCTGTGGCTAATTGGTGTGACCCGTCTCGAGCAATCTTTACTAATGTGATTTTGGGGGATTGCAGGCGATATACTACAGTAATAGCGTTGGTTTCTTATAACCTAATAATAATGTTTTTCTGTGGTCAATAAACTCCTCCACCAACCGTTTATCAAATCTTTATAATCATTTAGGAATAGTATATAATTACAATGGCTTTCATTTTTATAGTATGGTAGACCCTGTAAAACCTAACATTATAATTTTTGCGACAGTAATACTCAAAACAAGCTGGAAACTGAATAATAAACTATGACAGCCTAGTCTTTCTGAGAGGTGGACTCCGAAATACTTATGAGAATGGACGTTATCAAGGTACCAGTACTGTACTTGATGGTTATAGAATGCTAAGAAAGATACAGGCAAGTCAAATGAGAGGGAGAGCTAGTAGTGGAAGACTAACTGGTTTTCGAAAGGAAACTGGAAAAGTATCCTGAAGAATAGCTTCCATGAAATGGAAAATGCATTGTCACGAGCAAGTAGAGCTTGAATAGACAAATTAGCATGGAAGAATGTCTATCATGGCCATCCTTTAACAGTAATTTCCTAAAAGGGAGTAATGTGTCGGAGAGGATTATGATTAACAAGATCAGGTTTAATAGTTTTTTATAATGCAAATTGATTCATACCATAGGTAGGTGGAGTTTTTCTTGTCCTAACCGAGTATGCTCCCCTATTAACCTTTGGAAATCTAATTTCATAGGCCAGTTCCCCATCTGATCCTCTTGCTTGGCATCTGTCTGCGTTTTCATTGAAGTGCATTGTAGCAAGCTGTAGCCTAAAAATAAAAAGATTAATAATTGGCGATCGGAAATCCCAACCAGTAGATATAAAACAATACCAAACTACATTACCAATGATGCTAGGTTAGGACTTAATTTGGAACTGATGAAATTGACTCTAGTACTATTATGTAGCATGATATATGTTGCAAGATTCTTAGATGGCTAGAAACTTTGTAATTGGTGTGATCCAATACTACCCACAACAAATGAGTCGAGTTAGATTAATATATTTAATACATATTTGTTTATGGAGTCAATATTGTATCAATTATTAAAATCAATTTGACCACCACATGCAAGTTTAGTATACTCTATAGGCACATCTCATTCAAACCCTCTCTTTGCTTCTATCCCCATTCCCTCAACACCGAGTATTTTAATATAAAACCATAATTATGTGCTTACGCTTCGCTCGTGTGGCCACCCCTTCGGGGATCAAGGCGTCCGGCATTAGGTAGATAGCTTACGCAAATGTAATGCTCTATCTATCTGTCTATTGCCGAAAGCCGTGATCCCCGAAGGGGTGGCCACGAACGAAACGCCCCCATGCACCTCTGTCCCCAGTCATTCGACGCCCCTCCTCCCATCCAGCATTGCGTTCATGCATATACTTTTCAACTCCATTTTTCCAGCTCTCTCTTGGTTTACCTCTCCCTATCCGTCCTTCCACCTCGCCCTCGTACACTCTGTCATTCTCTCGCTTCCCATACGTTCCACATGGCCGAACCATCTCAAAGTGTTTCTTTTCACACATTTCAGCACATCTACATCCACACTACACTGCTCTCGTGCTGTATTCGTCTGTCTATCCCTCCATGTAACTCCGTACAGACTTCTCAAGTAACTAATTTCCACCCCTCTCACTTGTTTTTGTTTTGTCTCTCCAATAACGTAAGTTAATGTCAGGATTACCACACTGTCATGCAAGGACTTCTTTACTTCCATGCTGACCACCCTATTTCTTGTTACTGCTTTCAGCAGTCCTACAAACTTTCTTCCCCTGTTGCACCCTCTCCCGCACTTCTTCATCCATACTCCCATCTTTACTCAACACACTTCGCACATATTTAAATGAGTAGATATTTTCCATAGCTGTTCCAAACATATTTACCAGACCTTGCAACTCTAATTCATTATCGCTCATTAGCTGCTGAACTATTATATTTTCCAGACTATAAGGTGATGGATTACAGGGCTTTTACTGTACTGTCAGAAACATGAACAAGCAGATGTGAATAAGTACTGTACCAATTATGGCCTTATTAACACTCAGCCGCAGGACTCGACAATAATCGAGTGAGAGAACCATGGCCTATTCAGCGGGACCCGACAATATACGGGTGGGATTTTGAGCACATTATCGGCTCTGAGAGAGAGTCCACACATTGGGAGGACTGCAGACGGGCTCTGACCGTTCGGCGTGGACCTAGTCCCGCCACTGACGTCCCCACCACACGTCTACCCATCCCTGGTCCCGCGAGACAGGGTAAAAACTGAGGAAATACTGTATTTTAGGGTTTTTGCACTCGTGTTGCAACATCAATGCAAGAGAACCCGTGGTCGTAGAAGGATGAATCAGGTGTCATTGGAAAGCTCTATTATCGCCCTTTCACGGATACATAATTGTATTACGCTCTGGCTCTTGTTTATGCATGAAAAAAGAGCATGGAGTGAAGCTCGTTTAGGGTAAATATGCCCGCCACATAGGTAGTATAAATAAAATATATCCCGTCCGTAAGGGGTTAATGAAGGTTTTCCATGAAGAAACAAGACACTGGTTATAATGGTTATTATGATGCCAATACAGGATAACATATACTGTAGTGACTCAATATTATTCATAATAGGTACCTGCACAACATTCCTTTATAAGAAAAGGCCACATTCTTGGGGGCAAATTTCAGAATTAGACTGTGGAATGACTCAAGGTTTGATGTCTATGTCAGATTTGGTGGCAGATTCTGAGGAGAAACTGCAGCGAGTAGTCAAAGAGTTTGGTGTGGTATGTGGAAGCGAGTAAGCTGAGGGTAAACATCAATAAAACTAAAGTGATGGTGTGTAATTGAGGTGCTCTTAGGGTGAATCTAGATGTGCGGCTGGATGGGGAAATAGTGTACTGGAGCAAGTGGAGTGTTTTAAATATCTAGGAGAAGTGATAAGCAGGGACACAGGTATGGAAATGGAGGAAAGACGGGGAGAATGAAAAGGAAAGAAAGTTTTCGGAGCAATCTGAAGTATGTGGAAGGTGAGAAATCTCGGAATGAAAGCTAAAAGTGCCATTTATCAAGGGATAGTTGTACCAACAGTGATGTATGGAGCTGAGACATGGGCTTTGAATGCAAAAGAGAGAAGAAAGCTGGATGTGCTGGGAGATGAGACTCGTAGAGACAGACTGAGGAATGAAGAAATAAGTAGGATAGTGGGGCAGCAGGAACCTTTGTCGGCCAGAGTTGACAGTAAGGTGCTGTGCATGTTGAGCGAATGGGAAATGAAAGGCTTACACCGAGAATATGTGACTTAGATACAATAGTGTAGGCATATTTGCAATTTCGTGTATTTTTTGGGTTAAAAGCAAAAACTCGCCTGATTTTGTAAGAAGGTGTCATAAGTTTAAAAAAAAATTAGGGTGGCATTTTTTCGGAACATTCTAGGGGTATGAAATCCAAGATGGCGTCCAAAATGGCCGCCGAACACTAATAATGCGATATCTTCGCGAGTACACGTGATACAATTACAAATAAAGTGTCTAAATATATGTTTTCTGAGACCAGGAATCTAATGGAATCATCAAATTTATGTTATATGTATGATCTACATGCCAAATTCCAAAATGGCCACCGCGCACCCACAATGTAAGCTATACCTTCTCCCTTTGCATGCATTACCAAGCCAACAGGATTTTGTAATTACAAACCAAGTATCTATTTAAAGACATGTTTTTCACAAAGAATACATAATTAACAAGCTAACAAACAGATCTAAATAAAATGAAATACTTGAATTACTGTTCAATCTCTTAAATCGTTTTTCATTTGTAGTTTTAACAATGGATATCAAGTGAATTTTTATTTTGTGAATGTCATAGAAAGTAACACCTCAATCTTCACAGTCTTCATTTATCCCTGGTTGGACAGTTTGGTTGTTGCAGCTGAAAACCCAGCATCCACAAACTTCCGTACATGGGATATTGTTCTTGCGACATCTGCACCTTCCTTCGCATCCACGTTTGCACCCGCACTTTATGAGGTGCAATACTGCTTCAGGAGCTGGTGGATTCAAACAGCAAACTGGAGAGAAGTGACTTGAACCTGCATCAAATGTCCAACCAAATGCAGCTGGTGCTGGGAGGCACGGGTGAGTTTCACAACCTTTTCTCCAAATCATGGATATGTAATGTGCCCGACGAATGTGTAAGTCCAGTGAACCAGAAGTTGGTGGGAGGTTTTCTCCTTCGGCTGCACGATTTGAGAAGAGGAACCAACGGAGCTCATTCACTTTTGTGTAGATTTTGGATCGATACAAAATACAGACAAAGCGTTCCAACTGAGAGCATATATCAGCGGGCAGATCAATGTCATTCCCGAGCATTGCTAGTGCATCCAGGATCTCATCATCACAAGACATAAATGCCTTGAAGCACGAGTCTGGTTCTGCCAGCAAATCTACCAGACATATCGGAACCTGTCAGAGCATGAAAACGTAACGGTGCAGAAGCGCGCTTTGGTCCTAAGTTGTTGTATATGCTCCGCACAGAAATGTGCCTCTTCAGCCTGCCCTTTCCCGTAAGGAAGGTTGTAGACGTTGGTAAGTTTGGATACATGTAGACAAGCAACAACAAGATGTCTGTGTCTGGGGAACTGACAACAAGTTCTGCTTCATTGAGAACAGTTAGAGCATGCAGTACAAGCAAAGTGTCTGCCTCTTCTTGGCTGTGAGTGAGGAGCGAGTCTGGGATATCAACATTGCCCTTGGTTTGTGTTCCTGAGGTCACCATAAGTTTTTTCAGTCTGTTGTTGGAGCTCTTGCTGTGACATACAACTTTGTCAGCCAAATACTCGGTCAGTTCTCCTTTGGTGCGGATATCTGATAAGAAGTCCTTCAGGGAAATATTTTGGATTAAAGTGTTGTCTTTCACGTGGTAATATGTTGACTTTCCCTTGGTCCTCTTTGTCCTCATCTGTTCCTTGAGCGATGTTTTGATGTACCGGTCGAACACCAATCTGACATCATATTGTGCTGCCATGTTACAGATTATCTGGAGAAGGGCATCTGCAAAGTCTTGGCATGTTTTCATTTGTTCCGTTTTGCTAACTGAATTTACCACAGCCATCCCATCAATAATGATCACTCGGTGTGCTGACGATTAATCTGTTGGGTCAACATTTGTATGTTCCACTGCTGTGTCTGCCACCTGCAAGGGTACTTGGATTGCTTGGTTATCAGATGGCTCACTTCCAGTTGCCTCATTTCTGTCAGCTTGAACCTGTTGTGTGTTACTGTCCAGCTTCTCAAGATGATGAAGTATTGATGCCTTATCGTATGCCAGCAGGAGGGATCTATCTGAAGCAAATAGTGATCGAGGCACCACACCAAACTCATAAGTTCCGATGCATTCCTTGAGATTCAGCTCTGGTCGACTTCTTGAAATAACAATGAACCGTTGCAACAGTCCTCGCTCTTCTTTGATTTTGACCACCTTTTCTCCCATTCGGATTTCTGCCGTTGCATTGGCACTTTTGAAGGTACCCAGTTTCTTTTTGGTCATTTTGTCCCACACAGAAAGTTTTCCTTCCGTTAGGCGTTCAGTGACGAAACCTTCAAACATCTGTTGCCCAATCTCATCACGCCGAAGGATGTCGTTGGTATTAGTTTCATTCATAACTGCTTTGGTGAGCAGGTTGTAGATCTCATCCTGATCAGCGGATTCAAATGGGTTTCCATGCTCGTGAAATACTGCACCGAGTTTGACAGCATTTTGTGTTATTCGAGAGAGCTTTCGCCCTGTAAGCTCATGGTGCTGTGTTCTCTTCGCCTTGCTGCCAGTAAAGTACTTTTTCTCAAATTCATGTTGTATGTTTGAGAGTTCAGGTGCAATAAGGAAGTACTTGTCCAGTGACTTTTCATTCTGTGTGATTCCAACTATGCCTCCAATAACCTTGAGTTCACGATTCTCTTGTTCAATCCCATGGTCTGGGCCTATTGATGTGAATCCAGCAACACCTTTGGTGACGCAGAAGTTCCCTTTCATGAACTCTGCCCAGATCTCAGGATGCTGCTTTCCTGTTTGTTGCATTGTAGAAATGTACAGTGGTAGAAGGCGTGCATAGTTTAAATGATCATGGGCAAAGAAGTACTTCATGAGTGATTCCAGACTCTGCATGTGCAGCAATAGGTCTCGTTGTCTGGTGGCTCGAACAAATTGGAGGATGGTCTCGAACTGCTTCATGTAGTTTCCGATGAAATGCTGAATCTTGTTTGCAGTGCCTTCAGATTGTTTGATCTTTTGGAAGATGTCCCTGGATTCGAACATTTCGATTGTTTTTATAACGGCATCACTGAGTTTGTGTCTGCTTCCTGAGTCTGTATTGATGTCTTGCTGATAGGCTTCTCCCAAAAGAGTGGATGTTTCCTTCAAGAAAGCTTCTTCATCAGGCTGAAGTTGCAGGAACTTTCGGAAGTACAAACTGTACAAAGCAAGCAAGGTAACTGTATGAGCTTCCAGTGCTCGATACATGTGTTTTCCGTTGAGTATTTGTGTTACGGTTGTAGGCGAGTTAAAGTCCAGCTTCGACCCATGCTTGGTCAATACCACTCCCTTCCACATAATTACCCAAGGTAGCCAGTGCCCATAAGACGATGTGCAGCTCGCCAGGTCGAAACAAGAACTGCTTCTTGATGTCCTCAAGCTCCATCCACAACTTCATGGCCATGTCGTATAGCTGAAGATCAAGAGTCACGACTGTGATAGATTCTGGTCCCATGGCATGAGTGGCGATAGCACGTGCTCTCATCAGACCTGTGAACAGGGTATCGTACTTTGTTGGTGGCAATCGTATTAGTGGTGGTACAAGGGCAATGTTTGTCTTGGAACCAGATGGAGACAACAGAGAGTTGAAGGCGCCCCATGTTCCTGGAGAAGTAGAACTTTATTTTAGTTCTACTTCACTTTCTATGAAGTCCAAACAGCCAATAATCCATGCCATATCCTTCTCTTTGTTTGGCTGTGAGCTGGACTTGCAGGAATTCAGTGTGCAAACACACTTTTTGTTTGTTGGTATTGGTTTGTCACATGATAATATCTCACATGGAACAGCCTCCTCTAATGTTTGAGACCTTGATGACCGATCGATATCAAGTGGTGTTGCTGGGGATTTGTCAGATGCAGTCTGATATACAGCGGTGGCAGTGCCATGGAGTGTGTTCATGCCACAAGGCGTGGATTCGAGAAAATCTATGTTGTCCAGTGCAAACCAAACAAACATGTCGTTAACCAACCAAGGTGGACGATAAATTCCTCCCATGGATTTCATCCTTTCAAGAACAACATTTGCGACAGCAGTCTCTATTTCCATTACCTTGTTGTACGAGACAGTGAGGTCTAGTTTGCATATTGTCTCCACAAGGGCCTTGGACCTGGTGTTTTTGTGCTCATCCAGAGCTAAGCCAACGGTAAGGGGAGTCTCAGTGCGGTGTTTGAAGGAGACATCTTCATTTTTTGTTTCATAGGTGACCTGCCGATCAGATTTGTATGCACATACGAAATGTTGTGCCAGCACAGATGCACTTTGGTTCATAGATTCGGCCCTGCTGATTGTTGTAACCTGATGTAAACCTTGGATAGCATGCTTGAAGAAGAGTTAAAGCAAAGCAGATGGTTCATAATTATCAAATGGCAACCCATGACAGTGCTTAGCCGCACTCACCCTCTGACTACACTCTGGGTGATACTCCCAGGTGAGCATTGTAAATAAAATTAAATTAAAATTCCTGTGGAAGACACAAAAAATTTATAAAATCAACAAAACCATTAATGCAGGCATACCATGACAGTGTTTAGCCATACTCACCCTCTGACTACACTCCGGGTGATACTCCCAGGTGAGTTTTGTTTAATAAAATTAAATGAAAATTCCTGTGGAAGACACTAAAAATGAATAAATTAAGTCAACAAAACCAATAATGGACGCACTTACATTAAAAGTTGACATCTCTCCGCTCAAGAACTTGAAGGTGGTAGAATGGGCGGTTGTGGCATTAATCATAATCCTGGAGGTAATCATCGTCATCCACCTCATTTGGGTCATCCACATACTCCTCGGCAGCTGCATTCCCCTCTTGTTGATTGATGATTTTGTAGAAGTATGCAGCTTTCGAGGCAGGGGCAATGTAGATGACGAGGTACTTAATGTCGTGCAGCTTCTCAGGTTATAGCTTGATGGGCCCATTGTACTTTGGTTGCAGTGGCACAGTTGCGAGGTTGAAGAGTGACCTTGAATAAGCTTTTCTGCCAGGCATGAGGCGCACGAAGTGGCGGGGACTATTGGCACTGTAGTTGTTCTTCATATGGAAGCCATCTTGACGGTCAACATCATACAGCAGCATACGGGAATCTGTGAAGTTCATTGTCTTGGACGTCCGGTGTGTCACTTGGTCCTTCATGGCACCCATGTCTAAAAAGTCACTGCTGCCCATTTCAACCACTTTCAGACCCTCATGTGTGGCATCCTTAATGAGTGCCACATAATCGTCCTATGTTTCTATGTTGTTGTTGTTGTTCCCCAGGCTGTCTGGCCGAACAGCCCCAAGGTCTCGACCAAGGCCATAAACGAGTGCCCCCACAAAATCCTCCCTGCTTACCACTAACAAAGCCCGGGTGACCGAAGCCACTCCAAGGCAGGGAGCTGAGGAGGGTGTGGAAACGCCCGGGAAACCAAAGCCCCACCCAAGGCCCTGTGCCCCTCAGCAAACATTAAGGGAAAGTTGAGGGGTATGGGATAAATGTGACGCTTTGGCTCCCAATCTGCCAACTTCTAGGTTGGCAGTAGGGAGGTCAATCCACGGAAAAGACGCCGCCACTTGAGATCTAGAAGATATATAAGTAAAAGGAACAGTCAGAGTAAGCTATGGGTATGGCAGAGATCGCTCAGCTCCCACTCGGATAGACCAGCCCATCACCACATGACTAGAACCCAATCCTTTCAGCATCAGCTAGGAAAGGCCCTAGAAATCCGGCTTTGGCGGGGGGGATAGCTCCCCTATTTCAACTCCTTTCGGGGTTGGGCACCCACCTGTTTCTATGTTGGCACACTTGCGTAACTTGAGCTCAATCACCCCGAAAATCCGGTCACATGGCATGAAGGAATGACCGGGCACAAGGAACACGTGTTGTATGTGAAAGAAAAACTTCTCGTGCATGAGGCGGAGACACAAGAGCACAAAGTTTATGTTTTTGTTTTGGCCTCCACAGTTGTCGGACACTAGCAACAAATTCTCTGTAGTGTCTGGGTCATAGTGCTCTAGGATCCATTTGTGAACACAACTGGCCACCTCAACACTCCCTTTTTTGCCGGTCACCTCATCCCAAACATACATAGTACCAACATTTGTTTTCAAGTCCACAATACCGAAGTTGTACGACCACATTTGTCGTCTATAATAGGCCTTTCCAGTCGACAGTTTAGGGGTAGGCAGGGTCTGCTGCAGGTCAAAGCAGATGGCAAGAGTTTCTGGTGTATCGCTGAAACTAGGTGAGAATATTAGACCCATTCTTTGCCAGGAAAAGGTGCTTGTTCAACTTCTCCTGTTGCGTATCAACCTCGTCCTGCTTGCCTGCATCTTGTAGATTTTTTATTTCAGTCTTCATAAGGTCACACATGCTACAGGTGTCCACACGTAGAGGAGCAAAACCGATATTGTACTTTCGTAGTTGGTTTACGTAATAGCTCTCCTTAACTTTCTGAACTTCAGGGTAAGTTTCACTCATGTATTCCCGATATTTCACTCATGTATTCCCGATATAGTCGGTACAGGGATGACTTGCTAAGTTCTGTGGACACGTATTTCCTGTGAGGTGATTTGGCTCGAGAGTAGTGTGAAGACACGGTGGGCAAACTATTTATGTGTTCTTTCACACACAATGCCTCTGGACCCTCAATCGTATTACCTGGGGTCTGCCTCCCACGTTTATCAGGTATGGGGGTACCAGTATTGGTGAGTTTCTGAATCACTAGCCTGACACACTTCTCACCTATACCAAATATGCTGAGAAAACCCTTCTGACAGACACGATAATCAGCATTATCACACTTTACAGTATAAATAACTGTGGGATCACTTGGGAGGCCCTGCACCTGTTGGAGCATGGCGGCGTTGGACAGGTATAGGGTTAATAAGAGTATGGAGGTAGGCAGTCTGCTTGTCATAATCTTCTAGTCCCCAATAATTTTTAAATACTTCTTCTATCAAAGGCATTGTGACTTTGGCAAAACAACCATCATTACATGGAGGCCCTATTTTCCTCTCTGGGACAAGTTTACCTGATTTACGACTGGTGTAACCCTTGCCAGAGTACCTCAGTGTCTTCACTTTGTTAACTTTCCACTCGCCTTAATTCCTCACTCTTTAGCGGTTGTGAAGGGCCTGGCTCCACTAATCCCCCCTCATGTTAGTCACGAATCACTGGTGGATCATCGGTATCACTCATAATTCTCTATTATGCCTTTAAGTGGGCAAAATAAGCACAAAACACTGGATAATCCCGCTATGGCTGTCACAAATCCCGCTCACTGCCTGCCTGGGCCCGCCAGCATGTAAACAAGGTCCCCAACGCGCGTAGATGGGCCGCGCTGATTGGCCCACTGAGACCAAACGGGCGGTGATTGGCCGCCTGACTGAGACACGCTCGCTCATTGGGAGCGAGTGAGAAAAAAAACATGGCGGCCGAGCCAGCCAATGGGAGCGCGAGCTGAGCACGCGGGGTGGAGTTACGGCCTTTCTCATCTACCCCCCTACTGCGCTGGAAACATACTTTGCAAGGGACGAGAGTTGCCTGCATTCTCTGGGATTTTCGACCATAATGTAGTGTTCCCAAGGCCTTAACTCCACTCTTACAAAACAGAGGAAGGATAGGGGAAGACAGTGCTATACATATCTCGATTTTGGCCGGGGCGGCGCTTCCGCCCTTGTTCCTCTTCACTCCTCGTATAATCTGTTTGCTTGCTGCTCAACTGGCAAATAAAGCATAGTTGAAAATCCACCGTTTTTTACTTCTTGTTAGATGAAGACTGCCATTTTGGTACTTGCAGCCTGCAAAAGAAGAAAAGAGGGTGTTAGTATAATTATCACTATTTCACGCCACGTAATAACATAGTTATTTTGTATTTAAACAATGATGGCGTATCTAAAACAATAAATATTCTTCGATACGCACATAGTTATACGCACATGTTTGAACATACATGTAAACATAGATATACAAAGTTATATAGTTAACAATATAAACACATGTATATAAATACCCACAGAATAAACAAGGTGCACGCAAAGATGCGTGCACATCGGTGTTAACATCGGTGTTACCAGATAATTAATCAAAATCAAAAGTAACGATTTCCGGCCGCCATATTGACATAAAAAAGGCAGCCTTTGTCTGAAATTGTGCAAAATAAAAAGATTAGTAGTCAGGTGGAAGTTATTGTTATTATAGTCACCTCTATATACAAGTTCCAAGCAGTTCATGCTGAAAAAAATATATTTAAACCACATTAATTTAATTTTAGCATCAAATTTAGGGCGTTTTGCTACGGTGGTGGCCATCTTGGATTTCAGGCCGTTAGAATGCTCAGAAAAAATGCCACCCTAATTTTGTTTCATGTTTATAGTATCATCTAACAAAATCAAGTTAGTTTTTGCTTTTAACAAAAAAAATACACAATCCTTTTTTAAATGACAAATGTGCCTACACTACAAGGGGAGGTATAGGGGTAGGAAGACCTCCATTGAGATGGAGATTGTGTACTACAGTACAAGGGTTGAAAAATAAATAAATTACTATAGATCGGGCAAGAGAAGTGGTTATAATTAGGAATGAATGAAGAATGCTTGTGAATAGATGAGTGATAACGTGGTCGTTTGGGAGAAGGGGTCGGGTGTCAGTTGGACTAGATAATAGTCCGTCAGGCGCCTGGCTCGGGGAGCCGATATATATTCATCGTCAGCTATGGGGTATGTGCCTGAATATATACATACATACGCACAGTATGTCAGATTGATAGTGATTTATATTTCTTTGTTTTATATATAGATTTGTATGTTTTCCAGATTGTAGTCAATCCCAAAATACTTGATTGAAACATGTACCGTATAGGGGGAAAAATGCCCTATAACATAGAAACACATACACACAATGCAGTCAATAATAATATTTATATTAATATTAATAATAATAATAATAATACTGTAATAATGAGGTGAGATTGAATGGTCAGGTTATTGAGAATGACAGCTCATGTAACTATTTGGGCAGTGTGATGAGTAAAGATAATATGGAGGATGAAGCATGGGAGAGGGTACAAAAGGGGAAGTGGGTTGTAGGAATGATGAAAGCAGTGACAAGGAATTGCATGGTCAGCATGGTTGTGAGGTAAGCCAGACATTGACGTATGGGAGTGAAGTATGGACGTTGTTGGAGAGGCACACATCAAAGAGAAAGGGGTGGAAATATGTTACTTGAGATGTGCATGTGGAGCTAAATGGATGTTTCAACTTTCATGATCTTTCCTGAATATACTACATATTCAAATTAATTTTGGACAAATTTCTATTTCAACATAATGTACTAATATAAACATAATACTTACTTGGCTGCAGCCACATCCTATAATTTTTGTCCATAGGCTCATGCAGACATGCAGGAAAATGCTCATTATGATGGTAATGCACATTTTGAACATGGTTCAACACTGATGTCCACTTGGCAATCCTTTCTTGAGGACTGAGATGTTGCAGCTACATAATATAGATGATTTATTATGCTTTTTCTCCATCAACCAACGATATCACAATCTCTTTCCTTGGCCAACTTCTCAAGCTTCTTGGAAATACCTGGTAACAACAAACAAATTACAAGTCCTGATATGTACACTTGGTCAAAGAATTATCTGCACCCTTACGCTGATTGTCTAGTGTGTAAAGCTCGGTAGAGTTGGCATCTCTGCCTGCAGCTATATCCATCCGAGACGAGGATCGTCTCTTGACACATGGATATAGCTGCAGGCAGAGGTGGCAACCCTACCGAGCTGTATACAATAGATTATCAGCATAAAGGTGCAGATAATTCTTTGACCAAGTGTACAGTAGTATGCAGCATGTTCCTACTGCAAACTACTATACTTTGCTGCAGGAAGGAATTTCAACCTTATATATTGTTCATACCCATTGCAAAAACATTAGGCTATTCATTGTGCAGTTGAGTCCAGTACATGATTAGATTGATATCCAGTATTCAATAAGTAGGGATGATGTACTACAGGATAGTGATCAAGAGAGCGAAGGATGATTTGGAGAGTGTAAATTGATCTGGAGAATGTAGTTGTAGCTTTTTACATTGTTGGTAAATACAGCGATGATGATGCAGTTTTTACCACCATACACTCCCTGCTGAATAGAAAGGCTAGGGTGGGTGCCCTGATGTATCAGGGACTTAGTGAATAGTTGCCACAGATTGCTAGACCGCACCGTTAACCAACAGCACTGACGTCTGCCAATAATACACTGGCTGGCCCGAACGCTGGCTGGCGAACGCTCGAGCTACGGCCTGTGACTGTTAAGATTTCATGAGAGCAATTTCTACAAGTCATACAAAGCAATATTATACTTAGGTTATGTTATTATAAAGAGAAGTGCAAGGGCACGCCTATGTTATGTTTGGCTACTATTCTTACAGTGAGTCATCTTCATTGGCATCAATGCTGGACACATTAGGCTCGTATGTGACGTCTCTGGGATCATCATCATATTGCAGATCTTCAAGTCTTGGTCTTTTTGCCTCAAATGATAGGTCCACTTTTGGCCTTGTAATGGGTGTAGATGTCTTTGGCCGCTTAGCTTCCAAGCGACAGAGAACTCCAAAATCTCTCTTACAGGATGTTGAATACCTGGAAAAATAAATAATAATAATTTATCCAAATAATAATAATTTACATATACATGCTGTACATACAGTACAGTACATTAATATAAAGACAGTGCACTTAGTAATCTGTGAATTATGCTACATGGAGAACATGATTAATCTTTGGGGTGGTAAAGAAGTGAGCTATGTTATTAAGTAAATATGCGTAGAAGTTTAGAGATATGTCATCTTAATTGATAATGAGGGGTCTGACCCTCCTCACTAAAGGGAAAGTA
Source organism: Paralithodes platypus (assembly GCA_032716605.1). Taxonomy (NCBI): domain Eukaryota; kingdom Metazoa; phylum Arthropoda; class Malacostraca; order Decapoda; family Lithodidae; genus Paralithodes; species Paralithodes platypus. Next base: position 19,074,745 of record CM064527.1, on the reverse strand, counting down.
CTGTATAGGCTATGCATCTTCTGGTATAAACTATAAACGTATATCCAAACAGGAGGGCCCTTGTACACTTGAATGTACTGAAGTGAGTGCAGCAAGACTGAGGTGTACATATCAGTAATGCCACAGTGTGAGAGGGAAGCGTGAGCAGAATTGAGAGTGTATCAGTGAGGCAATACAATGTCAGACTGTGGTTTGACAATGTGGATAGAATGGATGATGATGCTTTGGCTGTAACCTACAGTAGTGTGTTACAACTTGGATTACGATGTGGAAGCAAAGACAACAGTCACCATGCCAAGGAAGACCTTGGTAAAGTTCTGTGGAGGAAACTCTGGGTTTTAGCACATAGCCTACCAAGAGAAACTGCAGGAGGCTGTTCGGCATGGAGAGCAGTGCTTAGGTGAAGACTTACCCAAGCAAAACATCCTTTCAATTGATACCGGTACTGTTTTGCAAAATGTGGTGAACAGAGTTATTGTAACTAACCTATTAATGATAGATCTGGTGTTTGTGTACTGGCATTCATGGTAGGGCCATCAATAATGCTAGGGTCCCACTGGGTGGCTGCATCCTTGTATTTGGGTTGGTTTTCTTCTTGCATTAGGTCCTCTACCGCTGGTGTTACAGCACGTGACGGTGTAGGGGTTTCCTCGTAGCCATCCAAAATCTGAATTTTAAAATACACATAAATGATTTGCCTAGGCCTACTGTCTATCTATCTATCTATATGCTCAGGCCCAATCCCCATTTTGGGGGTAGCCGACTCAAGACAGAGCAAGAACAGGGAAAACACAAAAATAACATAAAACAACAAATAAACACAGATAAAAAGCACAAACTCACACACATCCAGGTCACCCAGGAGAAGACCCAGAGACCAGGGTCACCAAGGTCGCTCCAGCACTCCCCCGGCCCTCTTTTGTAACTTTGTATTTATAATTTTATAGGCTACCGGTACTGATAATTTTGTTGGCCTAGGCTAACTTGGCTAAGATAATAAAAGAAAGAACAACGTGGTCTAGCAATCTGTGGCAACTATTTACTGAAGTCCCTGATCATCAGGGCATCCACCCTAGTCCAGCTCTTGAGCATGGAGTGCATGGTGGTAAAAATAAAACATCAATCTTTTTAACCACAGGAAAGACTAAAGACTAAAGACCACAGGCATTCAAACAGTACAATAATTCTTCACTTGCACCTCACACTCTATGCATAACAATGAGCAGTTGGGCAAGAGAAGCTCCCAAAAACAAGGTAGAGTAGCCTACCAGTAACAAATGGGTTGTGTCGGAATATGCAAGCAATTAATTTGTGGCTATCCCCTCGGGGATCAAGACGGTTGGAAATTGATAAATACTGGTAGGCCGTTAAAATCATGGAATATATTCAATAAGTGTATCATTAACCTCTGAAGTGCGCATGGGGGTAATTAGACACCTCTCCCTGTGCGCATGTATTTGAGGTGTTTCCGTCACTAAAATATTCATTGTACCATTAATAGCATTAATACTTATCCATATGCGCCTATTATGGGTTGATTTTAAAGGTATTAACCTGAAACAACAATAAAACGAGTGAAAACAGCGTTTGGATGGTCAAAATCGGAGATATAGCCCGCGAGTTGTATATTGTATGGGTGAGGCAAGCTGGTTTCCCGCCAATTTCCCCCAAGGCCACTGAGACACAGTCGATCGATACTCTCTCTCTCTCTCTCTTGCACTCGCTTGCACTCGCTTGCCATCAGTGATGACAACACCCTGCTTGCAACTCGCTAATGTTAGCACGAAAATATACCTCAGAATAAGGGAATAACAGGGAAAATAGGTGATAACTGAAGGAGAGGAGGAAGGAGGGGAGGTAGAGGACTGAGATTTTGCATGGCCCAGGGGCGAAAAAAATAAAATAAAAAAATATATTGTGTCAAAAGTTGATTTTTTTTTTCACTCACTATTAAGAGTCTCCCCGCAGTCCGCCGGGGGAACTCTTAAGAGTCTCCCCGCAGTTCCCGGGTTAAGAGCCAGGTAAATATGTTATTATTGTTTCTAACAGGAACAACGAGGAATGTGATGTGAAATAAGTGAGAATATGTGGCTAATGCGGATATTAGTTATATATAAGGGCATTCTGCCCCCTATTCCCGTACCGGTAGGCCTACCCTATTTAGGCCCTACTGCCAGCATAGGTGCTGATTACAGTAAGTCACAGGGGATGAGGAGGGCAGAGCCCCCCTCAATACATCACATATCCCATGGCAAAACAAGTTTTTCTTTCACTCTGAATACCGGTATCCAATAAATCCGAGCAAATTTTTGAGAAAACTTAGTTAGGTTTCTCCAATTTGGGGTTTCTTTAAATAAAAAAAAAGAAAGTAAACCTGAGCAAACTATATATTTTATAAGGCCATAGGCCTATTATCGTTGTGTTATGTCTTTAAACTAACCCAACATTTTGGTAAGCATGTAGTATTCGGGCGTATCGCCCGTCTTGTTTACACTACTTACAGGCTCGCGATCACGTTTCCATCTATTTTGACTGCCGTGGGATACAATAATAGGTCGAGGGTCCCCCTCATGACTTATTGTCATCATCATATATATTGCCAGCAGGGGGAAATTACAGAATAAAAGCAATCAAAATAGACGGAAACTTAACCGCGACCGCACGACCTATGTAAACAAGACGACCGTAGGACCGGATACTACATTCTTCCTCACATATTCATAGCCTGCCTCACTGCAGCAGTGGAGCCCCAGTATCGGTGACCATGTCACATACCATATGTATAATGAAGCATTTCCTCACGAGATAAATGATCAGTAAAAATCTAGTTACTTTAGCCAGTTTTAGTGTCTTTTTGTTTTTAGTTTTACCTAAAAACCTGGTGTAGCTGTATATTTTCTAGACGAATATTATGGTAAAAACCTATAAATCAGTAATGTACGGCCCTATTAACGCGAGAATATATAAACAAGAAAAAACAGGTGGGGAGGGCTTTGTAAGGATATATATTCGGGCCTTGTTACACTACGCAGAAGCTTGCGATCACGTTCACGTCTATTTTTACTGCCGTGGGCTACAATAATAGGGTGAGGAGGGCTTTGCACCCCTCACCCTGCCATGACTGATTGTCATCATCATATACAGTACAGTAGGCCTATATTGCCAGCAGGGGGCAAATAACAGAAGAAATAGCCGTCAACATTTACGGGAACTTAACCACAAGCGATCGACGGTCGACCTAAGTAACATTATGCAAATGCTAATACAAAGTGCTTTCCGCACTTTCTAACAATAAAATACACACTTATAAAGCATTAAAATACATAAATAAAATAAATAAAACCTAAAATAACAGGAGTTAGTCATGCAGAATTACCCTATATTCCTCCATGCGGACTATAATGAGAAAAATATGGCGAGTCTATAGGTCCCTATTTTCCCTAATAAATTGTTTCTAATCTTGCTCGGGTTTTTGTATGTTTCAAGGGGCCTAATCAGGGATCATGATAATTCTACTTATTGTAATCATCATCTATTTTGCCAACTTGCCATTAGGGAGCTGGGAGCATTACCAAGAAACAGATATGATAATCCCGCGCACGAGTTGGTATGAACGGATTGCCGGGATAGGCCAGGTAGTCAACAAAACTGGGATTCAAACACATGAAGTGGCGGATCTATCAGTCTATCACACACATGACATACCGGTACTTTATTCTTACAGGCTGCAGCCGCCTGTAACACGAAGTATTATGTACATATTAGTAGGTAATGGACTAGTGTCATAATTGTATTGTGCTTTACCGGTAGGAGTACAGTACCAGAAATTGCGTTCACGGCGAAACTATAGTGATAAATCGGGACCAACACTTCTAGACTAGGTCTAGTATGAAATAATAAAAACACACATAGGCTAGCGGGAAAATATAGCAGAAAGGGCAAGGATGTAGTATGTGGGCGTACCGCCCTCCTTGTGTACACTACGCGGATGCTCGCGATCAGGTTCCCGTCTGTTTTTTGACTGCCGTGGGATACAATAATAAGTTGAGGGGGGGACTTTGCCCCCCCTCACCCCGTATGACTTATTGTTTTCCTCATATATATTGCCAGCAGGGGGCAAATAAGAGAACAAAATAGGCCTAGACGGGATCTTAACCGCGAGCGATCGATCTAGCCTATGTAATCATGACGACCGTCAGACCGGATACTAGGCTATATCCTTCCCCAGAAATATCACGTTTAGCCAGATTAGCCTACTAGCCTAATATAGGCATAAACTCAATTTAACTCATGATGGTGCACTTAGGATATAGAAATTTACCAATATCATAAGTTGTCCATATGCCCACCTAGGCAAGGTGTTACAGTGTAGACTAATAATTCAATCGTTGAACCTAGCCTAGGCCTATAGCCTAGTCTACTGAGAAAGATTAGCCTAGTAGGCTAAATATCATAAACTGCACTAGACTTAGGCTAGGCTAGGCTGCTGGTAGCCTACTTGTTTACCGATACTGTAGGCTAACACACAATATGCAACTGTCTGGATAATGTAATAGGCCTATATCTCTATAAGAGTTTAGCCTAGGCTAATCAACCTATTAGTTTAAAGTATGATGTAGCCTAGTAGGCTAGGCCTAATTCTAGCGGTGGCTCCAACTTGATTTGTCCGTTCATCTGTTTATATCCTTATTTATTAGTTTCTGATATTATAAACTGGGGCATTTTAGGCTAGTTTTAAAATTATAATAGCCTAGGTTAGGTACCAATTCATATCACAAATCATGACAAATTAAGGAAAATTAGGGAATTAAAAAATAATCTAGGCTATGCTAAAATCGATTTGGAGCCATTGCTAGAATTTTACCAATATCCTAATAGCCTACCAATTTTAGTTTATATATCAGCAAGTTGTTGTTGTTGTTGTTGCTGTTCCCCAAGCTGCCTGGCCGAACAGCCCCAAGGCCGAGCAAGGCCATAACTGAGCGCCCCCACAGAACCGGTTCCTCCCTGACGACCACAATAAAGCCTGGGTGACCGAAGCCACTCCATGGCAGGTAGCTGAGGAGGGCGCAGAAACGCCCGGGAAACCAATGCCCCACCCAGGGCCCTGTGCCCCTCAGCAATTATGAAGAGAAAGTTGAGGGGCAAAGGAAAAATGTGACGCTTTGGCTTCCAATCTTGGTAGATTGGGAGGTCAATCCACAGAAGAGACGCCGTCACTTGAGATCTAGAAAATATATACGTAAAAGGAACAGTCAGAGTAAGCTATGGGTATGGCAGAGATTGCTCAGTTCTCACTCTGATAGACCAGCCCATCACTACTACAGCAAGTAGTAGGCTAGCCTAGAACAAAATGTTAACTTACACATTCAATTTGACGTTTCCTTGCTGCTGGTGAATGGCTTAATATGGCAGGTGAAGAGCGATTAGAGCTGCAGGTATCTTGTGGGTGTATTGAAGGCACAGCACTACTCTTCAAATGTAGCTTCTTTGCCAAGCCCATTCTAACTTGTTGCATATTCATAAATTCACTATCTTCAAAATGTGAACTACACATGAAGCTTGACTTTGGCTTTTCAATCCAAATTCTGGTCTGGTTGACAAAATCACACCATTGCTTGACATATTGTTGTTCCTCTGGAAATTTATGAAGCGAAATACACGATCCAGGCGTGTTAAAACACCCGAATACCACACAGCGGTTCGGCGTTGCTCCAACCAACCTGACCACTCCTGACGAAAGGTGAGGAGGCACTGACGTGAAATTAATTCACTCCCGATTATTTTCTCACTCTATTCCTGGTGTGACGTCACACATCATTGCCAGTGCGTGTTGTTAATAATATTTGTTTTGCCATTACGGAGTGATATTTTTGGTAAATCATATATAACCAATTATTTATCAACTCCTTTAGAATCTTTGAAGCATGGTAAAAAATGTATGTGTTTATTCATGCATCACCACCTTTAATAGTGCTTGTTGTAGGCCTATATATCTATGTATTTATATACTAATTTATTTTTGAGTTTCCTCGCTAGACCTCTATCAAGCTTAAAGATACATCCCCTAGACTCTCTTTCAAAATAAATTTGTAAATTTTTCGATAGACAAATTCGGCCGGTTCCTTCTAAAATTACAGCCTAGCTATCGCTCGCCAGGAAAACATTTACACCTAAATGGCACGAAAGGTCTTAATATTGATAAATAAATTAGGTGAAAGGTCTCAGAATCGCCAAAGTAATGGAACGCACGTCGTAAAACCTCAAAGCTAATATGCTAAACATGAGGGAGAAGGGGGTCCATAAAAAGCGACTACCTCCCCCTTAAGGACGAGGATAGTGTGTATATAAGCTGTAAGTCTGAATGTTTGTGGAAGGTTGGTTTTGGTGGAGATGATGGTAGTGGTGGTGGTGGTAGGTGTTTTGGTAATGGATGGGTCATGGTGTTTGTGGCTGTAGAGTTGAGTAATATATATATATATATATATTCTGACATACGGAGCCCTGTATGTTAATTTAAGAGTTAGAATTAGAGTTGAAGGAGTCACACTACCCAAACGGTGAAGCAGACTAGCGAGCGAACCAGCGAGTGGGGAAACTAGCTCGCCCGCATACCTGCAAACTAGCCTTCACACCTGCGTGCGTCATAGGGGACCCTGCAAACTACTTGATGACCGACGCTATGACGTATGATCGACGCCAGGAGCTGTGATTGGGCCATGCAACTCGAGGAGCTCTGATTGGAGCGGGCACCACCCCCCGCCTCCTGATTCGTTCCTACACCATCATTGTTTAGTATATAAGACCCGAGTTGTGGGCATTCAAATCAGTCTCATTTGAAGTTGGGGAAGGTGAACTTGCAGCTGGAGGAAGACGGGGTGAAGTATTATAATGGGATTGTGACTGTCAGTCAGATTATATAAATGTGTGTTAAGTGTGTTCGGTGTAAACACTTACGTTATGTTGGTTAGTGAGATATGTGATTGGGAATTAACGTTAACGCTACTATTATGTGTTTAACTATTTGATTGCGAATTAACGTGAACGCTACTATTATGTGTTTAACTATTTGATTGCGAATTAACGTTAACGCTACTATTATGTGTTTAAATATTTGATTGCGAATTAACGTTAACGCTACTATTATGTACGTAACTATTTGATTGGGATTTAACGTTAACGCTATTATTATGTACTTAACTATTTTAGTTGATTAACTTGTGGACTAAAGCAACTCTTTAAGTAATTGGGTTATGATGAAAGTAATACTATTGTTTTATATTAATACTTACGAGTTCTTTCATTTTCTTTGAATTAAGCTTACATTGCTTAACGGTGCTTAGTACGGTGATGCTATTGTCTCGTATTAGTAAATATCGCCTTAGACTAACATGGCTGTGTTAATATTACTTCTAGTGATTTCCTAAGCTGAAGAAAATTCTTCTGCTTCAAAATATTATATTTTGCTTTTCATATTATTTGAGTGAGACCTGAATCGAATCTATGAAGCGATCCTGTAACTTTATTTACTCATAATCAAACCTCAATGTTACGTGGTTAAGAAATACATTTAACTAATTATTAAATATATATCTAACTTTTTATGTGACTTTGATATAAATCCTGATGATAATAATATAATACTATTAACGTAAGACAAGAACCAAGAATAATTACATTAAATATAAATAAAAGGACATATAAGAAAACTATCTATTAATTTCAAAAAGGGTAAGAGACAGAAATATTCTTACTTTAATATTTATCTTTCAAGACTTTTTATAAAATTAATAGTCCTTCTTTAGCTATAACTTATTCGGTTCATAACCATAGCCTACTAAGCTTCGGTTAAATAATAATTCTTTATAAATACTACATGACTTTAATTAGTTTCAGTATTTTTCATAATTAAAGAGTATCAGTCAATAAAGGATACTAAGTCCTAAGATCCAAAAGGAAAGTTAGCAACAACAGGAAATTATTTTATTAGATTTTACTTTTGTTTTGCCTTCAGCTGACTGATACCTTAATATATATCTGTGCTATCTAGATTCATCAAATTAACCACTTGAGGATCAAGATACGTAACAGAAGAGTGGCGACCTCGCCAGGATACGTTTCATACAGTTTCACTGTTTCATTAACGTTTCACTACTTAAAAACCAAATATTAATCATGCCTCAACTAATTAATGACGAAGATGCTAGAGTTTTCATAGAATCAGAACCCACATCCCCTGATATTGACTGTCTGTCAAAATCTGAACTGAAAGTGCTTGCCTCATATCTCCAATTAACTGTCACAAACATGTCTAAAGTAGAGGTGGCTCAGACCATAAAAACCCACCTGTTCCCTGTAGAAGGCGGGGAGGGAGACGGAGCAGTTGGTGGGATCCCTAGTAAACCTAGCCAACTTGATGAACAATTGCCACCTGGTTTTACCGTTGATCAATTATTCGAACTAGAACAAGCCAGACTAAAGATAGAACTAGCCAGAATAAATACCGAAGAAGCCAGCATAAAAGCCAGAGCAACGACCGAACAATGTGAATATCAATATCGTACGGCTCAACTAAATGTCAATACAAATGCTCCCGAAATTGCTCCCCCTCTGGGATTGACTATGACTAGTGTCATTCCACCTTTCACTGAGGATAATGTGCAGGATTTCTTTGTTTTGTTTGAGGAAGTTGCTGGAGGTATGAAGTGGACAAGAGATCAATGGCCTTTTATGTTACAAACTGTTTTGACAGGGCAGGCTCGAGCCACGTATTTGTCAGAAGTAAGGCAGGATTATGACAATCTCAAAGAGGCTATCCTAAAAACCTATCAATTGCAGCCTGAGGCTTACAGGCAATCTTTCCGTAAAAACCAGAAGAAAGTAGAAGAAACCCATAAGGTATTTGCCAGGACCATGACTAAAACTTTCAATCATTGGGTCAAGAGTAAGAAAGTCACAAGCTACAACGATCTGAAGGAGTTGGTCCTGTTAGAAAATTTCCTATGGAAAATTGATTCTTCTGTATCCTATCACTTAAAGGGGAAAAAGGTAGATTGTCTTGCCGACGCTGCTGACATGGCTGACACATACGTGCTCAACAACAAATTTCGTGGAAAGAAGCCCTACGATAATTCTAGTTCTAATTTTAAGTATCCCAATCACAAATCTGACAGACCCAGTCACAAGCCTATAACGTCTTCCCCAGCTAGCCAAAATAGAATTGTTCCCCCAACTAAAAATGCGACTCAGGGCAATGGTAACAGAGGTGGGCCCCAAACTAATAGTAATGCTCAAAGAGGGAACGTTCCCGTACCCCTAAAGTATGTACTTTTTGTGGCAAGAGAGGCCACCTAGCTTATCAGTGCTGGGCCAAGGAGAGAACCAAGAGATCGGGGCAGACAGTTTCCGCCGTATCTCAAACTCCATATGTGCCTGTAATGCAGGACTCCCGACAGAAGGAGTACCTAGCAGCTAACGTAAATCATCTAGACAGGGGTGTAGTAGCATGTGTGGTGCAACCCACTAGGGTTAAGCCAATAATAATTTCACCATCAGTGCAGGACAGTTACCGTCCCTTTATTTCATCTGGCAACGTGAGATTAAATGGTTGTATGCATGAGGTAAACATTCTGAGAGACACAGGTTCTACTAGCACCCTCATGGTGAATCCTTACACTGAGTGCCCACCTGGCGAACCAGTTGTAATGAGAGGTGCTGGAGGCCAGTTTTATGCACACTTGGTAAAAGGCGAAATTGAATGTGAGTTACTACAGGGTGAGGCCACCATAGCTTTGTGTAGGTCCCAAGATATCCCTGTGCCTGGGGTAACACTCCTTTTGGGGAATGATGTAGCAGGTGAGAAGGTCCGACCAGACCCCATTTTGTCACTTTCCCCTGTTAACGAGCCACTAACCGGTGAGCTCGAAAAGGAGATGCCAACAGTTTTCCCTGTGTGTGCTGTCACACGTTCAATGTCTCAAGTAGCAGTTCCCTCAGACAGAAATGTACCGAATGTAAGAGTTGATGAAAGGGATGATGAGAGTGTGAATGACGCTCCAACTGTGCCTGATGATGTGACTGAGGTGGATTTATCTGACACCTTTATGGCTCATCTTGACCCTAACGATGACCATGAAACCCCTCCAAATTGTCCTAGTGGCCTGGTAGAGCTACAGAGAGATGATAGTGAATGCAAGGAGTTAGCTGCCAGGTCCGTGAGTGAAGAGGAATGTGAGAAGGAGGGTGGTGAATGTTTCTACCTCAAAGGAGGAGTATTGTGGCGAAGATGGAGACCGCCACACAGACCAATCGATGACGGGGCTTGGGACGTCCATCAAGTAGTAGTCCCAAACCTTGTCGTAGAGATATCATGGAAATGGCACATTGTATACCATTGGCAGGACACCTAGGTGTGAGAAAAACTCTAGACAGAATCAGAGCCCACTTTTACTGGCCAGGAATGCGTGCAGATGTAGTGGAGTTTTGTAGAGTGTGTCACACTTGCCAGATGACAGGAAAACCCAATCAGAAGGTGCCTGTTCATCCTCTGGTGCCCTTGCCCGTTTTCGAGAATCCTTTTACTCGGGTGGTAGTGGACATTGTAGGCCCATTGCCTAAGACTTCCCAAGGTAACATTTATTTATTAACTATCATGGACATGGCAACTCGCTACCCAGAGGCTATACCCTTAATACTACCTCTGCTCCAACTGTCTGCTCCAAAGTATGATCAAGGAACTGCTCAAATTCTTCACCAGAATGGGTTTCCCCCATGAGGTGCAAAGTGATCAAGGAACTAATTTTACCTCTAACATTTTCCAGCAGTCCCTGAAGGAGTTGGGTATCGAGCATGTAAGTCTAGCACCTACCACCCAGAGAGTCAAGGGGTTCTCTAACGATATCATCAGACATTAAAGGGAATGTTACGTAAGTATTGTACAGAGACCGGAGTTGAGTGGGATAAGGGGGTACCTTTTCTTTTATTTGCTACTCGTGAGGTTCCAACTGAATCCCTGGGTTTTTCCCCTAATGAGCTAGTTTTCGGTCACCAGGTAAGAGGTCCTTTGCAACTATTGCAGGATAGCCTAGTTGGCCAGGAGGGGAACCAAAACCTCCTCAAGTATGTTTCAGATTTCAAAACCCGGCTGAGATCCTCATGTGAGTTTTCCGCTCAAAACTTGACAGTGGCTAAAAGCTCCATGAAGAAATGGTATGACAGAAAAGCCCGTGAGAGGGAGTTTAAGCCCGGTGATGAGGTTTTGGTCCTGCTCCCCCTTTTTGGCCAACCTTTATCTGCCAAGTTCAGGGGCCCATATAAGATCATTCGGAGGGTGAGCATTACCGATTATCTAGTAACTACCCCAGACAGGAGAAAGCCCACGCAAGTATTCCATATAAATATGTTGAAGCCCTACCATAGGTCCCCTGATTCCTCTCCTCCAGATTCTCCCACTGTGGCAGTGAATGTCAGGACCTGTGAACAGCCTGGTGCGGACGAAGTCTTCAGTTCTCTTACTGACCCGCAACAGACTGTTCCAGAGCCTGAAGGTATCCATGCAGACTTTGACTTGTCATGTAGCCTATCCAACTTTCAGTATAATTCAGTGGCTTGGAGGGAATTACCATCTAAATTATGTCATCTTCCCTCTGATCAAGCGAACCAACTAATCTCTGTTTTATCTCAGTCTCCCAGTGTGTTCCGTGATACTCCAGGGCTCACTTCTTTGGCCGTGCACGACATCGACGTAGGGGATGCAACTCTCATTAAACTATCCCCCTACCGTGTCTCACCACAACGCAGGAGTATACTGCAGGTCGAGATTGACTTCATTTTTTCAAACAAGCTGATCACAAGGGCCTTAAGCCAGTGGAGTAGTCCGGTCATACTTGTGCCAAAGCCAGACGGGAGCCATAGGTTTTGTAGGGACTATAGGCAAGTTAATGCTGTCACAAAGAACGATACCTACCCACTGCCACGGTTCAAAGATTGCATTTACCAGGTTGGCCTCATACAGCAGTAAGTTTAATTTAATGAGAGGATTTGGCAATTAGCTCTCCCTTGTAGCGAGGTAAATATCATGCTTTTGTAGTGCGCTTTCAAGCCTTCAGCTGTGAGATAATGCCTTGCAGTTCGAATAACGCTCCGGCTACGTTCCGGCTATGTTCTGATGTGGTACCTGGAGACGTTGCCTACTTTGGGTGATATCCTTATTATATCCTCATTATAATCTTGCTGTTGCCAATCTGGTGGTGAATCTATTTATGTATTATGTTTAATATTATGTACTATACTCCTTAAACTCTTTTCTAGGGGGGAGGTCTGACATACGGAGCCCTGTATGTTAATTTAAGAGTTAGAATTAGAGTTGAAGGAGTCACACTACCCAAACGGTGAAGCAGACTAGCGAGCGAACCAGCGAGTGGGGAAACTAGCTCGCCCGCATACCTGCAAACTAGCCTTCACACCTGCGTGCGTCATAGGGGACCCTGCAAACTACTTGATGACCGACGCTATGACGTATGATCGACGCCAGGAGCTGTGATTGGACCATGCACCTGCTATGCAACTCGAGGAGCTCTGATTGGAGCGGGCACCACCCCCCGCCTCCTGATTCGTTCCTACGCCATCATTGTTTAGTATATAAGACCCGAGTTGTGGGCATTCAAATCAGTCTCATTTGGAGTTGGGGAAGGTGAACTTGCAGCTGGAGGAAGACGGGGTGAAGTATTATAATGGGATTGTGACTGTCAGTCAGATTATATATAAATGTGTGTTAAGTGTGTTCGGTGTAAACACTTACGTTATGTTGGTTAGTGAGATATGTGATTGGGAATTAACGTTAACGCTACTATTATGTGTTTAACTATTTGATTGCGAATTAACGTGAACGCTACTATTATGTGTTTAACTATTTGATTGCGAATTAACGTTAACGCTACTATTATGTGTTTAACTATTTGATTGCGAATTAACGTGAACGCTACTATTATGTGTTTAACTATTTGATTGCGAATTAACGTTAACGCTACTATTATGTACGTAACTATTTGATTGGGATTTAACGTTAACGCTATTATTATGTACTTAACTATTTTAGTTGACTAACTTGTGGACTAAAGCAACTCTTTAAGTAATTGGGTTATGATGAAAGTAATACTATTGTTTTATATTAATACTTACGAGTTCTTTCATTTTCTTTGAATTAAGCTTACGGTGCTTAGTACGGTGATGCTATTGTCTCGTATTAGTAATATCGCCTTAGACTAACATGGCTGTGTTAATATTACTTCTAGTGATTTCCTAAGCTGAAGAAAATTCTTTTGCTTCAAAATATTATATTTTGCTTTTCATATTATTTGAGTGAGACCTGAATCGAATCTATGAAGCGATCCTGTAACTTTATTTACTCATAATCAAACCTCAATGTTACGTGGTTAAGAAATACATTTAACTAATTATTAAATATATATCTAACTTTTTATGAGACTTTGATATAAATCCTGATGATAATAATAATATAATACTATTAACGTAAGACAAGAACCAAGAATAATTACATTAAATATAAATAAAAGGACATATAAGAAAACTATCTATTAATTTAAAAAAGGGTAAGAGACAGAAATATTCTTACTTTAATATTTATCTTTCAAGACTTTTTATAAAATTAATAGTCCTTCTTTAGCTATAACTTATTCGGTTCGTAACCATAGCCTACTAAGCTTCGGTTAAATAATAATTCTTTATAAATACTACATGACTTTAATTAGTTTCAGTATTTTTCATAATTAAAGAGTATCAGTCAATAAAGGATACTAAGTCCTAAGATCCAAAAGGAAAGGAAGCAACAACAGGAAATTATTTTATTAGATTTTACTTTTGTTTTGCCTTCAGCTGACTGATACCTTAATATATATCTCTGTGCTATCTAGATTCATCAAATTAACCACTTGAGGATCAAGATACGTAACAATATATATAGCGTGTTTCTGAACTTTACCGACAAACTTTGTGGGTTAATAGATGAACAGAATCTAAGTATACATGCCTAATTAAAAATATAACGTTAATGCATTATAAGAGAGGTACAGGAGCTGCTAGCAGAAACTGCTAACAACGAGTTTACATAACTTGAAACAAGAATATGATGTCGTTAATAACTGTCAATGCAAAGTACAAATCATACTTAGCATGAATAATGTTATGGAAGACATAATTATGAAACGGAAAACATTTGTCCAATGGAGCTTAGCACTGTTGTGCTTATCCTATGCTAAACTCGCTAGTATGAAATGCTAAACAGAGACATTACTGGCTGTGATAAAGGCAACGCCCTATTTACGTGAACAGAATAGCCTACACACAGGCTGTGGCTGTGTAGTACATAGCCACAGCCTGTGGCCGAACGATCGAACACGTCAAATCTCCCCCTACCCTACCCTCACCTCCCCCCCACATCCCTATCCTTTCTCGGGTAATCGAGGGAAGGTTTTAAAGCTTCTCTTACGAGCGGACCTGACTATGTCAATCTGTATCTGTCTGTAGCTTGAGTTCTGCGTTGTTTTGGTATGATTCATGCACTAGCGATAATCCATAAAAAACGTAGGATTTAGCGTTACTAATACAGTACTGAAATTATGGAATACGTAGGGCCTATCCATGTTCCGATGGTTCGTTTGGGTATTGTAGGGTTCATACAGTATTGAGCTAGGAGTTGTCCCACAGCCAATTGCATTAAATATTATGCAGGTATAAATTATAATTTAGATAGTTGTATTGTATTTATTGACACAATGCAAAGTGTAAACCATACTAGGCATTCCCATACATTTATTACACAACGGACATTCTAGTACAGTAATACGTTACATACATACAGTACAATAACAATTGTAGAAAACACTACTGCATTCTGTGATCTGTGGCGTATTGGTAGCGTGTCTGACACTCAAGCAGAAGGACCTGGATTCGATTACCGGGGAGGGCGAAACATGTGGCCAGTCCCCTTACACCCTGTGCCTCTCTTCACCTAGCAATACATAGGTACCTGGAGTTAGTGGACATTTGAGACGTCCCATTCGGGGAGTAATGGACTCCGGTCGTTGCTTAGCGCTTGTAAATCCCGAAGGAGATATAAGCGCTATACAAGGACCCTGAACATTACTATTATTTATTATTACTGCCCAGTACTGCACCCCGGTCAATGAATAATTAAGGTACAGTACATAATATTGGGTTGTGACATACATAGCAGGTATTATGTATTACAATGATCATACTATTTTCGTGTACAAAACTGATGAATTAAGAGGTTATAGTCAAAATACATACAATAACTATGTACAGTTGTGGACAGATGAAACAGATACACCGTTGGTCTGTCCAAGACCTCAATAGAGGGCAGCACAATTAGTGTCCATAAATTATCTGGTAACAGTGATGGTGTGGGGGTAGGAGGTGAAGGTATGGGGTGGAAGGAGGGAGGCGAGAGAGGGGGAAGGAGGGTACAGGAGTGAGAGGGGGAACTAGCGGCGAGGTGGTAGCAGGTGGGGGTGGAGGGAAGTGGTTGGCTAATTACTATACTATGAAAACATAATTTTGTGTTTTGAATATTCTGTGGTATTATGATTGCACAATATTGGATTGCTGGTATTAATGAAACCTAATACTGCTAAAGTTGTAGCAAATTGAAACAAAGACATCCTCCAATATGAAACTGTGTTTTTTTACCTCAAGCATCTTAGATGGGGGAGGGGAGAGGGTATTATTATTATTATTATTATTATTATTATTAGCACCAGGGTGCAGGGTGTCAAACGAGAGCCGATTCCATTATTGTTAGTGTTTATTATTGTATATGTAAATACAAAAGTATGGTTTATAGTTCATAATATGTCTTCGGAAGTGATACAATGGCCAAAACAATGCTACGCCATTTTAATTTGCTTGTACTCCTTCTCATATTCATTAAAGTCTTCACACAAAATTGCTCCGGTTTAACACCCTGAGCCCATGAACACTATGTGGCACTAAAACTCATGATTAAAACGGCAGAGGTAAGCTAGGCAAATTTTAAAAAAAATACGAAGCTATGGGATAAAAACGTTACATGAAAGGTAGAAGACGAGCACGAGACAGAACATGCATAAAGAGATCAAGATACAAAGTGGGGGGTGACAAACTATAGAGGGCAACCTAGCAGTAGTGCAGGATAGGGGTAGGTGGTGGTGGATTACAAAGAAACCTGTAGCTGGAGTGTGAATTATTATATGAAGAACAATTAATTTAAACTTTGGTAATGGCATAATAAATAAGTTGTTTAACATTTTACTTACCCACCTTCGATTGTGATAGTAATATAACGAATTATTATGCATAATACCATAAGCCTTGATAAAATTAGGTAGAGGTGTGTGTAGCACGATAAACGCGCTATAGGCAATTGCTCGCTTGCTCTCTCTCTCTCTCTCTCTCTCTCTCTCTCTCTCTCTATTGGAACATAAGCACAAACCGTTTGTCGGTTGTATATCTAATTTACTTTGAAACATTATATATATAAACTGTATATATATATATATATATATATATATATACAGTATTACAGTAAATGAAGCAAGCTTTATCTACCTATTTATCTTTGCTATATTCATTGTATGTTTTAGTCTGCAGTTTTACTGTTATAGCAAACTGGGTCGACCGTGATGATATTTTCACACTACACTATTTGTATTTGCAGTGCAGTTCCTTGATTTTGTAAAATAAATACTACCACATTGTTTTAGACATAATTGTATGCAACTGACAGCAGCCCTTTCTCTGTATCATCCTACTTTCTCTATCCTACTTTCAAAGCCATAGGCGGATGCAGCAAACTCACTGGCTCTCATGTTCCCGATTTTGACTCCTCTGAATTCTCTACTTTATGGCTCAAATTATCCTGTCGTTCTCATACTAAATACTTCTGTGTTCTCTATCTATCCCTTAACTCTACTGACTTTCCCATATTCTTTGAGTATCTAAACTCCTAACTGGAACACATCCTAGCCATCTCTCCTTTCTCAGAAATCACCATCTTAGGAGAATTTAACGCTCACCACCACCAATTGCTCTCCTCTCATTCCACTGACCAACCTGGTGAACAATCTATATCTTTTCTATCCTAAATGACCTACAGTAGAGCAGTTGGTTCAGCAACCCACCCGTATCCCAGATAGCTTCGGAGATCGGCCTAACACTCTTGACTTGTTTCTAACCCTTCCTCTTATACTGACGATCTTTGCCCTCATTTGGGCTCCTCTTACCTATCTCTCTTACCTGTCCTATCTCTCCAACACAGCCACCCAATTGAGCCAATTTAGCCAGCAGGCAGAAATTGTAGCACTTTGGTACTGCCGAATGGGAGGTTCTCCGGCAGTACTTCTTTGATTTCCCATGGAATGACTTTTGCTTCCGTTGCCAGGGACCCTCGGAGAGTGCTGAACGCATTACCAAGCTAATCCTCTCGGGCATGGAGGCATACATTCCATTTTCTTTCCCTCAGACTAATGTAAACAAAAATTGGTTTACTCACGCTTGTTCTACTTCTGTCCACAATAAGGATGAAGCATTCAAATGGTACCAACACCTTCAAACTCAAGAATCTTATTCTTCCTATGTTTCTGCCCAGAATCAAGCCAAATCTGTTCTTCGACTCACCAAACACTCTTTCATCGATTCTATATTAAATGCACTGAACTATCCAATATCTAATGATAATGTCGAACAGGTAGAGAGAGAGGTATCTTGACCAGGATTCGAACCCACTCACTCCAGGGATATTTGGAAGAGCTGAGCACCATAACCACTCAGCCATATGCTCATGGCCTAGTGGTTATGGTGCCCAGCTCTTCCAAATATACCTGCAGTGAGTGGGTTCGAATCTTGGTCAGGTTACCTCTCTCTGAACTATCCAACACTAAGCTCTTCCCAAGCTTTCTGGTATATAGCCAAAAACCTCTCTCCACCAATTGTTCTTCGTCTTTCCCTCCCCTTTTCCACTCTAATGGCACTACCGTCACTTCTTCCTCTGACAAAGCTAAATTCTTCACCCAAACTTTCGCTAAAAACTCCACCTTGGATGATTCCGGTGTTATTCCTCCCTCTCCAACCCCCTCTCTCCTACGTATACCTAATATCCTAATCTCTTTTAAATATGTACTCTCTACCCTCTCTGGGCTTAATACTAAGAAAGCGTGATGGTATTCCTCCTGTTGTACTAAACAAAACTGTGCTTCCGTGCTGACTCCCTGCCTAGGCAAACTCTTTCGTCTGTCTCTCCTCTAATGTCTTTCCTTCTTGCTGGAAGTTTGCTCTCATTCAACCTATCCCAAAGAAGGGGTGATCGCTCTCAACCCTCCAACTATCATCCAATTGCTCTCATTTCTTGCATCTCTAAAATTTTGGCAACTATTCTTACTTCGAAATTTCTTAAGCATCTCTCTGCCCATGTAATCTACTTTCAGATCGCCAGTATGGCTTCCTTAGGGGTCGCTCTACTAGTGATCTTCCTTCATATCTTACTAACTTTTGGTCATCCTCCTTTAATGATTTCGGTGAAACCTTTTCTCTTGTGCTAGACATATCTAAGTTCTTTAATAGAGTCTGGCACAAATCTCTAACTTCTAAACTACCCACCTTTAGTTTTTGTCCCTCAATGTGTGCCTTTATCTCTATTTCCCTTCCTGGCCGTTCCATGGCTGCAGTTATGGACGGTCATCTTTCACTTCCTCAACCTATCAACTAAATCAGCTATTCATTCATATGCTGATGACTCTACCTTACACTATTCAACTAGTTTTTCAGAACCCCCCATCAAGCAATCTCTCAAAGAGTCACGTGACGATGCCATAAAACTCTCTACTGACCTATTAACAATTCCCATTTGGGGCAGAAAATATATTGTTGCTTTTGGTGCTTCCAAAACCCATTTCTCCATTTATCTACCCATCAAGAACTCCCACAGGACTTCCCTTTATACTTCAACAATACACAAATCAACCTTTCATCTTCTCTCAGTATTCTCGGTGTCTCCTTTTCTCCTGATCTCACTTAGAAATATCATATTTCCACCCTTGCTAAAACAGCTTTCCAGAAGCTGGGTATGCTCAATCGTCTCCGTTTTTTTTTTTACCCCGGCACAGCTTCTTGCTCTGTACAGAGGCACAGTGCGTCCATGTATTGAGTATTGTTCACATGTGTGGGGAAGATCCTCTCACACAGCATTTCTTGACAAAGTAGAAAAGAAAACCTTTTGTCTCATTAACTCATGTCCACTCCCTGACTCTCTGCGATCTCTTTCTCTTCGTCGCAAAGTTGCATCTCTCTCGCTATTCTACCGATATTACAATAATCAGTGTTCCTAACTGTCTTTCAATGTATACCACCTCCTCTACGAAGAGTACGTAGAACCCGTCTTCCAACACAATCCAACCCTACTCTTTGCAACTCTCCAACCCAAGAGTGAAACGATATTCCCAATCTTTCCCCTATTCAACAGCTGAACTCTGGAACGCTCTACCCTGAATCCATTTTCCCCTCATCCTATGACTGTAATTACTTTAAACTCCGTGTGTCCAGGCATTTTGGCTCGAACATTCCTTGATTTTGGCCCCGTCACTCTTTCAGCTATGGGGAAGGCACTCGTCACAGGCAGTTCTGCCTTTTGTCTCACTAACTCACATAGCAAAATTACCTACTAACTATAAAATGACCATGCTTTAATTTCAGTCTCGCTCTACAGGCTTTGTGTGAGTCAATTATTTAGTAAGATTAAGATTACCCTCTTTATTGGTCAATAAGGATGTATATATCTAGAGTTACCGACTATTGTATAGTCGGTTTGTAACTAAATATATTAAGAAATCAATGGACCTTATATTAATTATTGATTGGCAATATTTGTCAAGATTGTATTATTGGTAACCTAAAGAAATATTGAATTAAGAAATGTTATGTTACGTGCAATAGTTTGAAAGCCCCATAAATGAAATATATGCGTATATAATCCATACCAAGTGTGTTTTAAAGCCCCATAAATGAAATATATGCGTATATAATCCATACCAAGTGTGTTTTTTCCTACAACAATTCTGACAACAATAAACACGGAAATGCTGCAACTCCTCCTTATTCAATCATCTTTTAGATACTGACCTTGATGTTAAGCTTTATGTTATTCACAATTTACTGTTAAATAGTATACGAAATCACATTCATATATTCACATAAATTAAAATTATCCCTGTGTTTTGAGACCGGGATTAAATTACAATTAATGAGGACTGATAATTCGTTGCTCCTGTTTATCTTTTTCGTCTTTAATCTCTTACTGTTTTCTGTAATCTGTTAACAGTTAATTCATCAAGCTTTATCTATCTCTCCTGGTTCATCTTTCTCTAGATTGTTAGTAGCTATATCTCAAACATTCGAAGTCTACTTTTGCCTATGTCATGATATTATGAATTTATCAAACTACCTTAAACACATTTATATTATTATGTTCCTTCCAACAACCAACCATACTCCTAAAATCGATTAATGAAATTTACAAACACATGTGGCAGTCCGTGGACTCGAACCCAGGATGCTCACACCGAAAATCAACACCTTACACATCGCGCCACGAAGACAAATAAAGGTTGGTGGACACTGCCTACGATGTATTATGCAACTTCGAATCCTGCATATCAATCTAAGCATGTACACACATCCCAACTGCAACTCACGTAGGCTATGCATATGTGAATGGAAAGAGCAATTAATGGGGCCTTAACCACTTAGGGAAGTCCTCTCCATAAATTACTCCTGAACCAATATCAATTATTATGTTCCTTCCAACAACCAACCATACTCCTAAAATCGATTAATGAAATTTACAAACACATGTGGCAGTCCGTGGACTCGAACCCAGCACAAGGCATTATTTTCGTTTTACTAGTTGTATATACCATGCATCTTTGCTCACCATAATTATTACAATCCTATTCAGTATTTTCATTGTAATGTATTCCCAACCCTTTCTTAATAAGTGTAAGCGTTTTCACATTAATTTCACGATCATTATAGGATGTTCCTCAGTTTTGGAATGCTATTTATCGGTATTGGCTATCTCTATTACTCCTCCAACTACAAGACGTCCTGCCAACAATTAATGAACTCATTTACTATATGCCATAATAAGTGAAGAAGCGTATCCTCATATCTCTGAGGCACTAACCAACTGTATACAGCTTAGAACCCGTAGCAAGGAATGGCCCTAACGCTATCTCATTTAACGCTTACACTTCTACTGATGCCATCAAAACGCAACAAAAAACACCTGGTATACCGGAAAGGTTCTGCATAATCGTGTTTTCATTTGATATTAATTAAGCTTACACCACCCTTGCGTCATTAATGTTGAGCATATCTACCAAGAGGTTTGACCAATAAATATAAATTAGTTTTTAATGTGGGGATATTATTTTATAACATGGTCTTTTGCGCCTCTATACCAAAACTTTGAGGATTGTATTGACACATTATATATATTTGGTTGCTTTTCTTGAACAGGTGTATTGCTATGTAAATATATATTAGTCATCCTTTGTTCATTAATTTATTCATTTATAATATTATAGCGTTTCGTTTAAATTTTTATGGACGTATATAATGAAAAGCGATTATATACCCGTGGCAATGCCAACACTGATAACACCTCCGGTACACTTGGGAAACACTTTAATTGGCGTGTCATTGATACCGTATTATATACACCATATATGCATTATACATACTTTCGTTACTACTATGACCTATACACTCACCATTATCCTGAAACACTAACTATAATATTTGAAGTTTGACCGACTCACCAACTGACAAATATTAACAATTACTATATTTCCCCTTGTTAGATAACCAACAGGTTGTTCAGTTGTTTCTGACGCTCCCATGTTTGAACAAACCACATTCCCGATATCACAACTCAGTAGGCGCTCTAAGCAGAGAACACAAATAAAGTAGTACTACATTAGAGATTTAAGATATCATATATTTGAATGCCTATATGTCACATATATATTGTATATGGAGAGAGAGAGAGAGAAAACAATAGCAGGTTAGTAGCCTGTAGCGCGTTTATTATGCTACACATACCTCACGACTCCAATATTTCGCATTCATGATCCCACATAATGATCAAAACACAACATTAATTATTATTTCACAGTAAAATAATTAGCCAACCACTTCCCTCCACCCCCACCTGCTACACCTCGCCGCTAGTTCCCCCTCTCACTCCTGTACCCTCCTTCCCCCTCCCTCACCTCACTCCCTCCACCCCATACCTTCACCTACTACCCCCACACCATCACTGTTACCAGATAATGTATGGGCAGTAATTGTGCTGCCCTCTATTGAGGTCTTGGACAGACCAAGGGTGTATCTGTTTCATCTGTCCACAACTGTACAGCAGCATACGTATTTACAGGAACTGTTCGAAATGGCCACCTCCAACCTGAAAACATAAATTGCAACGGCGGATCAAGGAGTTCCTGACTTGTCCCAACACATCTGGCGTATCACGTATTGTGGCACAACCATTCCTAATTCGCGTCAGTAGGTCATCATGAATTTCGATTGGAGTATCACAGTAAACCAGAGTCTTTAGGTGACCCCACGGGAAGAAATCCGCTGGGTTCAAATCCGGTGATCTTGCTGGCCATGAAATGGGACCACCCTGGCCAATCCACCTGCCTGGGAAAGAGTTATTCAAATATTCCCTAACTACTCTACTACTATGTGCAGGAGCTCCATCGTGCATCAACCAAAGTGTACGTCGCGTTCGTAAGGGGACGTCGTCCAAAAATACTGGCAATGTGTCCTGTAGGAACTCCAAATATGTCGCTTCTGTAAGATGACCATGGAATACATGTGGCCCTAAGAGGTGGTCACCAATTATACCGCACCAAATGTTAACCGAATACCTTTCCTGGTATCCTCGGCTCCACGTAACATGAGGGTTTTCCTCATCCCAGTGGTGGAAGTTGTGTGTTTTGAACATACCACCGCGAGTGAAGGTACACTCATCTGTAAACAATACATAACTTGGGAAATACCTGTCTTGTTCTACTGTATGTACAAACCATTGGCAGAAATCACGTTGCCTTGGATAATCATTTGGATTCAATGCCTGTACCTGTCGGAAATGAAAAGGGTACAACATTTGTTCATGCAGCACCCTCCATACAGATGTATAACTTATCCCCAATTCGGCAGCTATTGCACGAGTACTAGTGCGAGGATTCCGTGCAACTTCCTCCAGAAAAAGTTCCTCGTTATTTGCTGTACGAGCATGACGTGGCCGTCCTGTGTCATTCATATGTGGAGTAAACCTGCCTCTCTCGCAAAGCCTCCTATGAATAGCGGCAAACGTTGTATGGTGAGGAGGATGCCGGAGAGGGTACCTTGCTGCATACATGCGCAATGCTTGTCGCCCATTTCCCTGTGCTGCACCGTAGACCATAATTATGCATGTCGGCCATTTCTGGGAAGGTGAACCTTTCCATGGTGTCAAACCAATCTGTGAAGCATAATACAGTGGAGACATTGAGTGCATAGGATTAATAATCACGTCCCAATATCATGTCATTCGCGTATTTCTGTGACTCCTTAACTATCAGTTATGATTTATCCATACACACTTATCAGGAATGGGGTGCAATACAAGTGACCACATACAAATACGGAAAGAAGTACGCTAACTTAATTGCAGGCAATTACAAATGCAGGTATAAATATTCAAACTTGTATACTCCCTTGTCAATTACAAATAAAATATAAATGTGAGGTTTGTAATATGAATAACAAACAAACACAGGGATCATACCAAAAAATACAAATAGGAACCTACAAATACAAATGCATGTACCGCATCAGCTTCATTCAACCTAATTATAAAAAAGAAAATTGTACTCCCTTTAGTAGCACTGGTGCTTATTACATTAAAGGACTTGTCATTACAGTACTTAATGCAATTGTCTTTGTGGTGTAATGGTCATACCACTCACAAAGTGTATGTGGTGTTACCGGTTCGAGTCCCGATGAGGCCTGCATAATTTTGGGAAAATATCGGTATTGGCAGTAATTTTATCGCAATGGCATGCAAAATTAGCAATGCTAAGAGTGTATTTAATTGTACCTTCAGCAAATGCGGCAAATACAAGGCTCAATTGCCAAAGCGCAACTCTTAACCCTTTGAAGTACGATGACGCCTTTTTACCTAGTTTTTCAGATTCGTAAGGGTAGGGCTATAAAGATTTGTCCTAAACTGTAAAAAAGTATCCAATAATATCCACATGAAACTGGTGTATCGCGTCATGATTCTCACCGTGTTAACCTCTCCCTTACCGATGATACAGTATAATTTTCCCAATAGTCCGCTCAGTTTTAGGCGATTTTATTCAACGTAGGATAGGCCTAAAAACGTTTTTGGAGATTCAATTGCTGAAGGATTCGGTTTAGCCTCAGATGAAAATGAACTGAGCATACTGTACATTAGGTAGTATCTGCAATGAATTGGGCTACAAATACCCAAATTTATAATTATCCTGGCTTCCATACAACCTTGATAATCTGAATAAACCGGTTCCATGTCATCTCAACCAGTAGCTCTCAACCAGTGCCAAATTAACCCAGACCAACCAAACCAGTGCCAAAATATAGTACTAACCTAACCTTATTGGTTGATTTAGTACTGGTTGAGAGCTACTGGTTGAAAATTAATGGTCTACTGGTTGAGTTGACCGGTCACCGAATAAACCTTCTAATAAGAGCCACAATTGATGGTAAACAGGCGTCAGCGTGCTTCAAAGGGTTAAAATCCTCAAATTCAATTAAAATAAATTATTAATATTTGCGTTTTTGCCTCCATCCCACGTACCTATGATACTGTTTCGAATACGGTAAGTCGTCACGCTCGTCACCGGAGAGTCCCTGCTCTCGTGGGTAATATCGAACGTTGATGCGTTCGAGCCCAAGGAAGACAGGTGACTACTATCTTATCTGCTATTACAAGACACACAAAGCCTCGGGTTCAATAATTCGAAGCCTACGGATCTGATCGAATCCCGTGATTGAGATACTGTACTGTTTTGTTAACCGTTCGGACACTTGGCTACGGCGTTGCCTTCGTCACAACCAGTACGGTAAAGCCTCTGTTTATAATTTTACACCAGTGTTGTCGGCATTTTCTGCTAGCAGGTCCTGTACCTCTCTTATAATATGTTTACGTTATTATTTTTACTTAGGCATTTATATTTCGGATCTCCCCATCAATTAACCCACAAGGTTTGTCGGTAAAGTTCGGAAACACGCATATATATATATAGTACAGTGGTAACTGAGACAAAATGTAATTACTGTAATTATATCATAAGCCTAATTTTACATTACAATATTTTGTTACACAATAAGAAATTAGGTCAATATACAGGAGGCGCTACAATATTGGTAAATTTTTTAGCTCAATAGCATGTGATTAAGCGTTTTTTGTCCAAATATTTGATGTAGGTGTCATCTCCGGGAAACTAACATAATACATATTATATGGATATTTACGTTTTAAGGGTTTGTTTACACTTCTTCTTTTTCGTCTTCTTCTGGGAGACCTCTTTTACCTGACTGTCAGTCAACAACTGAGACATCTGGTGGCGAATGCAATGAACTATACTGCTGGCGAGAGTAATGCTCTCATGGTAAATATAATCCAGTTCACTGACACGTAATGTCTATCGACCAATCACCTCAGGTCATGCTTGGCCCGAGACGTCCAGGATTGAACCCGCTTAGTTTGACGATGGGAGACCTGTGTACAGGGTGTGAGGACGAGCCAATTAAAATTTTTGCCAAAGTGTATAAAGATAATGAGGCAGCTTTTGACATTTTCACGTCACATGGTTGTCTTCCACTTACTGTAACCTGTCCTAAGTGCAATAATCAGTGTACAAAGTACTGTAGGCAAGACGAGGAGAGGCCTAGGTGGTATTGGAAGTGCACGTACACCTATTTGCCCTGGAAAAAATCGAAAAAAAGAAAGTGGTGTAATTTTAGTATTACAAACTGCAAAGGGTCATTTCTGGACAACACCAAACTCGAACCGTGGAAAGTGCTTGCCTTTATTGTGTATTACCTGGAGAAAGACTTCAAACATCGCCACGCTCTTCGTAATCTCAAAATATCATTAACAACTAGTGTCGACTGGCGTAGTTTTTGTGCGGAGGTGACACAGTCGTGGCTGGAACGGCAACCTCCTATTGGGGGAAAAAACATCATTGTGGAGATAGATGAAACTCTAATTGTGCGGCGAAAATACTTTGTTGGCAGGGAAATTAAGCAAGTTTGGCTATTTGGAGGCATTGAACGTGTCTCCAAAAACATCTTCATTGTGCCACTTTTAGACGACTGTGAGGACCCAAAGCCAAGAAATAAAGACAACTTATTGCAATTAATCCATCAATATATACTGCCGGGTTCAACAATATATAGTGATCAGTGGCGGGCATACAACACTATTCAGCAGGAGGGCTACAAACATGCTACTGTAAACCATTCTCTGAATTTTGTGGACCCGGTAAATAAGGCCATACATACGCAGAACATCGAGCGCCTCTGGTTGGATGTAAAGCAGTATGTGAAGCGACCGGGGATGCGGAAGCACTTCCTCAACCAGTACCTCGGTCGCTACTTATTTGCTAAGGCTTATGGAGATTCTGCATTTCATCAATTTCTACTCCAAGCTGCTGCACTCTACAAGCCACTATCAACTCGCACTCGTCCTTCTCCACCACCTGTTGAGCCGGATGACCCTGATCTCGACGACCCTCAGCCTCAAGCCAGTCATGCCGAGCCAGAAGCCACTCAACCAGACGACCCACAACCAAGTACTTCATCTGCTTCTTTCTAAGGTTAGTTGGTTGTTTGGCGAGCAGCGGGGGTGTCGGCCCGTGACCCCCGCCCACGCTAATGTTAACTCCATTCTTACTATAGGTCATGTTGTTAGGTTATGCTAATGTTAAAGTCAATCTGCACGACGCGCAATAATAGGCCTATAGGTCAAGAAATAATGTCAATGACATGTGATTACGGACATAATTTAAACATCTTTGATATACTGTACGTGTCACTCCAAGGAAAATATTATAGTACATCATTATTATATGCATATAGACCTTTGAAACTGAGTTTCTGTTTTGCCCACTGCAAGAGCTATTTTCATATTTCCCACTCAACAACTGAGACATCTGGTGTCAACTATATAATCTCAGGCCTACCAATTACGATGTAGCCCACTGACATGTGATGTCTATCGACCAATCAGGTGATGCCAGGCTTGGATACGCAGGTCCAGGATCTTCAACCCGGTCAGTTTGAGGATGTGTACAGGGTGGTGAGGAAGGGACAGTGCGAGTTGACAGTGCCTTGTACAGTGTATGCAGTTTCCACTAGAAATTGATGAAAAGAACATTCTCTTTAAGCCTTATAGCAAATAAGTAGCAACCAAGGTACTGCTTGAGGAAGTGCTTCCGCATCCCAGATCGCTTGACATGCTGCTTTACATCAAACCACAGCCGCTCGATGTTCTGCGTATGTTCCATGGCCATATTTACCGGGTCCACTAAATTGAGAGAATGCTTTATAGTATCATGTGCCAAGGCCTCAACAAAACTTGCAAACATCTGCTTAGGCATAACTTCCCTGGCGACAAAAACATTTCGCCGCACTACTAGAGTTTCATCAATTTCCACAATTATATCTTTTCCGGGAATCTGAGCTTGCCTTTCCATCAAAAACTCAACACAACAAATATGCAATTCGACACTAGGTCTAGTAGGCCTATGCAAGGATATTTTCAAATTACGAAGAGGGTGAAGATGTTTGAAGTATCTCGAGGTACCTACTTTGGCAATAGACAATAAAGGCAAGCACTTTCCACGATTGCAGTTTGCCGTTGTCCAGAAATGACAATTTGGACTTACAAACACTAGAATTGCACAACTTTATTTTATCTCGACAATTATGCCACTCCACCCCAGCTACAAGCCACTCAACCCGACGATTCTCCGCATAACTACCCTCACTCTCAAGCCACTCAACCCGACGACCCTCAACTCACCACATCCTCGGCTCATTAAGGTTCGTTCACTTGTTGCTTGCTTGCCGGTCAGGCGACTGAGCGGGGGGGGGGGGGCCATCAGCCCCCACTTAAGCTAATGTTAACCCCATTCTTAACAGCATAGGTGGACAAAATAAAGGACCTGGACCACAGGTAGCTGGGGAATCTTAATGGGTCATCGCAAAGTCACATAAAGTAAAAGATGTTTTCGCATAGGATTAAACTGGCATGCAAGAGCTACTTGCTTATACTGATGTTTTGGACCGACAGTTAGCCCATCGATCTTTTTAGGCCTAATAGGTCCGGTAGAGCATAGGCTATACATCATTGCTATATATGTCATTAAGAGCTGAAATGTATTATAAGGGAGAACACAAATAAACTAAAATACATAGGCCTACTGTAAAACATAAGTTTTTCAGCCAGTACCCAACCAGCGGGGGTGTGGGGGCGGCAGCCCCCACCAATAATACTAGGTTAGGTTAGGTAAGGTTGTTAGGTTAGGGTAATGTTAACCCCATTCTTACTAGGTTAGGTTAGGCTAATGTTAACCCCATTCTTACTAGGTTAGGTTAGGTAAGGTTGTTAGGTTAGGCTAATGTTAACCCCATTCTTACTAAGTTAGGTTAGGTAAGGTTGTTAGGTTAGGCTAATGTTAACCCCATTCTTACTAGGTTAGGTTAGGTAAGGTTGTTAGGTTAGGCTAATGTTAACCCCATTCTTACTAGGTTAGGTTAGGTAAGGTTGTTAGGTTAGGCTAATGTTAACCCAATCTTACTAGGTTAGGTTAGGTAAGGTTGTTAGGCTAATGTTAACCCCATTCTTACTAGGTTAGGTTAGGTAAGGTTGTTAGGTTAGGCTAATGTTAACCCCATTCTTACTAGGTTAGGTTAGGTAAGGTTGTTAGGTTAGGCTAATGTTAACCCCATTCTTACTAGGTTAGGTTAGGTTAGGTAAGGTTGTTAGGTTAGGCTAATGTTAACCCCATTCTTACTAGGTTAGGTTAGGTAAGGTTGTTAGGTTAGGCTAATGTTAACCCCATTCTTACTAGGTTAGGTTAGGCTAATATTAACCCCATTCTTACTAGGTTAGGTTAGGTAAGCTTGTTAGGTTAGGCTAATGTTAACCCCATTCTTACTAGGTTAGGTTAGGTTAGGTTGTTAGGTTAGGCTAATGTTAACCCCATTCTTACTAGGTTAGGTTAGGTAAGGTTGTTAGGTTAGGCTAATGTTAACCCCATTCTTACTTCGTTAGGTTAAGCTAATGTTAACCTTATGAAAACCCAAACAAAGATTTTATTAGGGTTACTGTGTAATTTTAACATGAACATTAGTAAAATCCGAGCCAAGTTTCGTCAAAACTTGGCTCGTGTTTTCTAAATGTCGGGTTATATGGGTATGGAAATTTACAAAACCCGAGCCAACATGTTAATAAGGTTACTGTGTTATTTTCATTTTTAAATTAGTTAAATCCGAGCCAAGTTTCGTCAAAACTTGGCTCGGGTTTTCAAAAAGTTGGGTTTTATGGGTCTGGAAATTGACAAAACCCGAGCCAATATTTTACCAAGGTTACTGTGTTTTTTTAATGTTTACATTTGTTAAATCCGAGCCAAGTTTAGTCAAAACTTGGCTCGGGTTTTCAAAAAATCGGGTTTTATGGGTCTGGAAATTGAACAAACCCGAGCCAAATTTGGGTTGCAAATGTGTATTATCGTGTTCTATAGTGTTCTATACGCTTTTTACCCCTCAATTTCCCTGATCTTCATAGCCCTCCCCACTATCGGGGGGCGTGTCTTTAGATTGATGGATAATGGGTAAATGCTTAATTCCCATTCAATTTCATCACTAGATACGACTAAAACACCAAAAACAAAATCAAAATACCAAAAAAAATACCTGAAAAACACATTGTTGCGTCTCCTGTATATTAACCAGAAATTATAAGCGTTCCACCATTCGGTAACAAATCCATATCCGAAAGCTGGAATACCTAGTGCAGCACTATAGTCTATTTTTGTCCAGCTGATGATAAATTGAATCCCTTAGTAGCTGATGGTTCCATGTCATCTCAACCAGTAGACCATTTCAACCAGTAGCTCTCAACCAGTGCCAAATTAACCCAGACCAACCAAACCAGTGCCAAAATATATTACTAACCTAACCTAACCGTATTGGTTGATTTGGTACTGGTTGAGAGCTACTGGTTGAAATGGTCTACTGGTTGAGTTGACCGGTCACCGTAGCTGATTTATCGATACTTAATGGAATAATATGAAACTACTATGGCTGTGTGTCATATTAATGCCAAGTTTTCAAGGAACGGTCGGAAGGAGCAAGCTAAAGTTGGGAGTTTTGTGAGTTTTGCTCCAGCGTCTCTCCTTAGCGGCTTAGTACTTGACCCAGAGGTGAGCTCCGGAGTGGCCCCAGAACCTGTCACCCTAGTGACATGGTTGGGCGAGATGGCACTCCGCGACTTAGTAGTTCCCAGGTGGAGGAGAGTTGTGGGAACGGGGCTATCAAACACGGGGACGGGGAAACATGTTATGTGAACCTGTTGGAGGAGTTTGTGAGGCAACCACCTGAGCAGCCTACTGTCCCTGCGTTGGTCTGCAGCGGCCAAGGTGGAGAAGGAGAGGGGGGCAGTAGGGCACAGGTGGAGGAGAGTAGGGATTGTCATGTCTCGGCGGAGCAGTGGGCGGGGGACACGAGTCTGGTGGCTGTGGAAGCGCTAGAGCACCTGCCTGAGCAGCAGTGTGCAGCGCTCCAGCACCAGCTCGGTTCATACCCCACTGGACGTGCCGAGCACCCGAGCCTCACAACTCAGGTGGTGCAAGATGTTCCGCGGGCAGGTCACTTAAATGTTGGTAGACCGTTAGCCTCGTTGTTTCGGTGGTTCAAGGTGGGCGACGAGGCTTTGGCATGGTTGTCAGGTCAGGGTCGACCCATGGCTGCCAAGGGTGGTGGTCAGAAGGAGGACATTGAGCAGATTGGTGAGGTTGGCTGTGGAGTGGATTTGCCCGGTCGTCGCATAGCCTCCCAATGCTGCTCTAGTCGAATGCAACAGCCCTACCATAGACCGACTGTATCTGGCCATGTCGCTAAAGGCGGTGATGCTGCGCAGGCATATGTAGTCGTAAGGAATGCGGAGGTGCGCACTGCGCATGTACGGTATCGGCTGGGAGGCCTTAGCAATTATGAACTGTGGGAGTGACTGCACAGGTGGTACAGATTGTCACTCTCATGACCTGGCTGTTCTAGGGACGAAGGTGGAGAAGGAGGGAGACTACAGGTTAGAATCTGCGGTCTCGGCTGTGTTGTGGGAGGGCACTAGGCATGTTGTTCTGGGAGATAAGTTGTTTACTAGGCTGTGGCAGTACATCCGCATGTTTGTTGCTTCTCCAGGCCTGATGTAAGGGGTAGAATCCGACCTGGAGGCTGGAGACAGTGCAAGGCTCAAAGTGGCTCCCTACCGTATAAATCCTGCTCGACAGCCTGTGGTGAAAGCAGAGCTGGACTACGTGTTGACGAAGGGTCTGAGGGATAAGGAATGTCGTGAGTGGTCGTTGCCTGTAACTTTGCAACCTGTGTTAAGTGGCAAGATTAGTGTGTGTGTTGATTGCAAGAGTGTGTGTGCATTATCCCTGACAGACGCCTATACCTTATCGAGAGTTGACGACACCATAGACCACTTCGGGGCTGCATCGCTTATCACAAAGGTAGAACTAGTGAAAGGTTATTGGCAGGTCCCATTGCCGGAAAGAGCGAAGAGAAGTGCCAGTCTTGTGTGACGCACGTCAGCTCCCCAGCGACCGCGAGGGGGCAGCGCTTGGCTCCCTATCCTCTTCTCCCCTCTCTCCAGGCAGTGAAATGGTCTACAGTTATCAGAGAATGTTGTTCTTTCTTTCATAGTGTTCGTGTTGTTACAGACAGTCCCGTGGTGGCCTTTACTTTCGTCTGTGACAACGGGAAGTATTTTATATCATTAGTAGAATATAAGATGCATTGTGGAGGGAGAGAGAGAATAGCGCGAGCGGGGTGGTAGTGTGTGCGTGCGTATACACGTGCTACCTCCCCCCCTCGCTTTGTAGGCTCGCGCGCGTGCCGTCTCACGCCTCCTGATTGGCTAGTGGTTCCTGGCCCCTTCTGCAGCCCTGCTGCCTGGTGACATAGCGGCCTGTGATTGGCTGACCACCATGCCTTTGTGCGTGATCCTGGAGGGGTCCCGAGGAGCTATTCTCTTCAGAGCTCTCCTGACTAGCATACCCTTCACATGTCCCTTGGCCCCCTGTCTCCCGACTTCTACCTATAGAGCACTTTCTCTCTCTCTCAACTTCTTACCTCTCATTCTTCTACTCTATTTAATATCATAACTTCCCTTTGGTTCTGCACGATTTCATATATCGGCCATCGTATTACATGCTGAAGCTCTCAGATAACACATGTTTAGTTAGGCATTTTGGAAGGGTTACCATTTTTGTCTGTAGAGGTTCGACACACTCACGGTGTCTCCCTTCCTGTATCTTGGTGGTCTGCTGGGGGATTTAATGCTAGACTGGGATAAGGCTACTGGTGTTGCGATTTCCGATGTGTACTAAGTGTTGTTGAACCTGTACAATCGCAACAGTTACGTGGGAAGCCTAGGTTGTCTTTCTGACTGTGTACCTTGTGAGTTTAGCCTTGTGTTGCGAGTGAGGGCTATTGCCTCTGCCACCCAACACTTTGCTACCTCGTTTGTTTGACTTTGAGAGGGTCGCCAGGAGAGAACCAGATACTAGCGATCTGGATCTCTCAAGAGAGCACCCCGTCAATTAACGTAGTTTGGCCGCACAGCCTTAAGGACTTCGCTAGGCTACGAGCCGCATGCTCAGCCATTGTTTCCTAGCCTACTACATCCCAGCTAGACTTTATTCGCCTAGGAGACACCAGAATTAGATTATAAACTCTTTATGTTATTTATGCATTATTATTCACAGCATTTATTAGTCTAGGTTGTTGTTGAGTTGCACAACCCTAGTAGGCTGTTTCGTTGATGAGGAAGTACTTCTTTTGCTGTTGGAGTTCCTACTATTGCGCAGTTATTATTATTCCCGTGCCAGGTAACCCTATATGTCCTTACAATTGTCATATCCTGTTTCTGCTTTATATAACAGTTCAAAATCCGATACGTTCATCTTACCCCAGCATCAGACTTTCTTCAGAAGATTCCTGCTAGATGGTTTGGGACTTTCGTTCACTTTCTTTAGTATAGGAGTGACAGTTCATTTCATTATTGTTTAGAGTAACTTTCAATATACCTTCTTCTAGTTTGCATTAAATCATTGCAGTGATTTAATTAAGATCTCTATCTTTTCCTAGTATACCTTATTAACGTAATTGTATGTTGTTGTGATCAGGCTGTATCAGAGATCATCAGCCTGTAGTAGTAGTAGTGCACTTATACGGAGTTATAGGATACCCCGTTATCGCAGATTTAACTCTGTTAGGGTATAGGTGTTTTTGTGTGCCGGCATTATAAGTTCAGGGGTTGGATCTAGTGTTACCGTTGTGGCTGTGTGCTTTCCTAGTCCAATGATTAAGAGCCCTTGTTTTATACGAGCCCCGGTCGTAACAAATGGCGACCTTGCTTAGGATTTTGTGAACTTAGAGAAATATTGCAGGAGTGTTGTGGTCATTTGTTTTTCTTTAACACCTTAAGAGCGGCCTAGGCGGTATATAATATGTAGCCACCAGCGGGGTGTTTTTACCCAAAATAGGGCTGCTTACGTGATCATTTTCATGCCTAAATAAGACCCAGAGCGTAAAACAAGTATCTATCCCTGAAAGGGCATAAACAGAGCTTTCCAATGACACCATAACGATCCTTTTATGATGGCTAGTTTTCTTGCAACAACCGCGCAACACGAGTGCAAAAAGCATGTAATTCGGCACTTTCCCCATACAATTCCGTATGTAGCGAGTGAGAGAGGGAGGGAGGAGGTGGGATTCGTGTCAGTAGGTTCGCCGCGGTGGTCTGGAGCAGTCATACGCTCGCTACTCTCCTGCCACCACTTGTGTCTCTCTCTCAGCAACATTACGTGCTGAAATTGCCACGCGACCTATGTCGAGCGCCGCCAGATAGTCCAGATTTATTATACTCGACTTATGTTGCGCGCCGCTAGTTATGGGTTAAAGGAATATAGTGGACACGTGGAATTTTTTTGGCAAGTAGTATAACACTAACTTAAGAGTCTTCAAGCATTTTATATTTTTGAGTGAATAGTGCTACATAAGAATTTAGGTACTTCTATTTTTTTTTATAAACGTTGAGAATTTTTGGTGGACACTATGTCGGACGACGGATCAGTGTACAGTGAGGACACAGTACGGGAAACAGAAGCTGAGGTGCAGCAGCAGGCTTTGTTAGATGACATTAGAGTTATAGCTAGTGAGGAGGATGCAAGGAAGTTTCGGGAGATACCTATTACTGCTGACCGGGTGTCGGGGATTGATCGGTATGGTCTCCAGTGTTTGGCCACGGTCATGGGGCATGTGGGCATTAGCAGCATGTCGAGAGGTGACCTGGTGGCCTGTGTGCTCGGCGGAGTGCGTGGGGCTTCGGGTGGAGCACCTTCGGCCCAGCCCCCATTCCACTCGACTCCTACCATGGCGCCCCCTCGGGCTCCGGAGCCGGGTACGTTCCCGCAGGCCGATAGTCACTGGCAGCGTGGTTTGTACGTGGGTGGGTCTCCAATTGTTGCATCTCCTCCTCCTCAAGGTTTGACTCCAGATATGCTCTTCCAGCTTGAGATGGCTAACCAGCAGCGGCAGTTTGAGATGGCTAAAATTCAGGCTGAGGAGAGAAGGGCCAGATATGAGACTGAGGCTGAGGAGAGAAAGTCCATACGTGAGCAGCAGCAGCAGCAGCGAGAAGCTGAGCTTAGGGTTGAGGCTACGAGGTACTGTGCAGACATAGATCTTGAGAAGTCGCGGGTGGAGTCGACAGGGCAGCATCTCGGTTCTGGGAATCGAGGTCTTGATCAGTCGTTATCGCACCTGCTCAAGTTGGTCTCTGTATTTGATGAGTCGGGTGTCACTGAATTTTTCCTGCGTTTTGAGAAGAAGTGCCGGGAGCACCAATGGCCCGAGGTTAAGTGGGCAGCACTTGTTTCTTCTAGATTGGTTGGCAAAGGACTCAAGGCATATGATGCGTTGCCCTTGGAGTCGTGCATCGATTACGAGGTATTGAAGGAGGCTGTCCTGCGGGCATATGAGTTACAACCAGAGACGTACAGATTGAAGTTCCGGGGTGTAACGAAGGGTCGTGAGTGCACCTTTCTTGAGCATGCCCGGGATCTGTCCGATGCATTTAGAAACTGGCTGCGTTCTGAGAAAGCATCAACGTTTGAGAAGTAGAAACAGCTGATGCTTCTAGAACAATTTTTTAAGTGTACGGGCAGCATTCTGACGTTGAATCTTAAAGAAAAGAACCCGAAAACTCTACAGGAGGCAGCTGAAATGGCTGACCTTCGGATGTCACTGATTCGTGGGTGCGGGTCTGCACAACGGAACGATGCAGGTAACAAGGGGCGCAACACTCCACCCCCCCGAGTCAGTGATACACCATATAACCATTACCACAAGAGCAACGATACTAAGTCTGACCATAAACCTAATACAGTCCCGTTTAAGAAGGGTCAGGGCCCTTCCCCACCTCAAGGGAAGCCCAAGGGGGAGTTAGTGTTTTCAATGTCATGAGAAGGGGCATTTTGCAAGAGCATGTCCAAGCAAGCCACCTAATGCAGCTGTGTCATTGGCTCGCAACATTGGGGTGTCCCCGAAGTCATCTGAGTTTGCCCGGGGTATAACGTCAGAGGCTGGGACACAGCCAGTGGAGAAGAATCCGGAAGGCTCGAACCCTGTCCGCGATGTCTTTTGTGACCATCGAGGGCATGGCTGCGTGAAGTGGGCTGGTAAGAAGCATGGAGTTAAGCTGTTGCGAGACACGGGTGCCTCTCAGACTTTAATGAAGAACTTTACTGGTAGACCAATAAACGCGGCACGGGTGGTTGTGGTGCAGGGTATCAATGCTGTCAAGTCATACCCGTTGGTCAGGATGGAACTGGAGGTAGATGGTGTGACACGAGAGTTGGATGTGGGTATTGTGGAGAACTTGCCTGTTGGGGGCGTCGACCTCCTTCTCGGCAACGACTTTGCGGTGCCTACTTCTGAGGTTTCACCCTTAGTCGTTGCCGAGAAGCCGGCCGGCGTGAGTAGGGAGGAACAGGAGTGGGTAGAGAAGTGTCCAGTACAACCAATGGTGTGCGTTGTTACTGGATCTCTTGCATCCAAAGTGTCACAGCCTATTCCTCAGTTTCTAGACCAGCAGAGGAACGGTCGGAAGGAGCAAGCTAAAGCTGGGAGTTTTGTGAGTTTTTCTCCAGTGGCTCTCCTTAGCGGCTGTGTACTTGACCCAGAGGTGAGCTCTGGAGTGGCCCCAGAACCTGTCACCCATAGTGACATGGTTGGGCGTGATGGCACTCCGCGACTTATTAGTTCCCAGTTGGAGGAGAGTTGTGGGAACGGGGCTATCAAACACGAGGACGGGGAAACATGTCATGTGAACCTGTTGGAGGAGTTTGTGAGGCAACCACCTGAGCAGCCTACTGTCCCTGCGTTGGTCTGCAGCGGCCAAGGTGGAGAAGGAGAGGGGGGCAGTAGGGCACAGGTGGAGGAGAGTAGGGGTGGTCATGTCTCGGCGGAGCAGTGGGCGGGGGACACGAGTCTGGTGGCTGTAGAAGCGCTAGAACACCTGCCTGAGCAGCAGTGTGCAGCGTTCCAGTACCAGCTCGGTTCATACCCCACTGGTCGTGCCGGGCCCCCGAGCCTCACAACTCAGGCGGTGATAGATGTTCCGCGGGAAGGTCACCTGAATGTTGACAGACCGTTAGCCTCGTTGTTTCGGTGGGTCAAGGTGGGCGACGAGGCTTGGACATGGTTGTCAGGTCAAGGTCGACCCATGGCTGCCAAGGGTGGTGGTCTAAAGGAGGACTTTGAGCAGATTGGTGAGGTTGGCTGTGGCATAGAAGTGCCCGGTCGTCGCATAGCCTCCCAAAGCTGCTCTGGTCGAATGCAACAGCCCTACCATAGACCGACTGTATATGGCCATGTCGCTAAAAGCCGTGATGCTGCGCAGGCAGATGTAGTCTTAAGGAATGCGGGGGTGCGCATGTACGGTATCGGCGGGGAAGCCTTAGCAATTATGATCTATGGGAGTGACTGCACAGGTGGTACTGATTGTCCCTCTCATGACCTGGCTGTTCTAGGGACGAAGGTGGAGAAGGAGGGAGACTACAGGTTAGAAGCTGCGGTCTCGGCTGGGTTGTGGGAGGGCTCTAGGCATGTTCTGCGAGATAAGTTGTTTACTAGGCTGGAGCAGTGCATCCGCATGTTTGTTGCTTCTCCAGGCCTGATGTACGGGCTAGAATCCGACATGGAGGCTGGAGACAGAGCGAGGCTCAGTTTAATTCCCTACCGTATAAATCCTGCTAAAAAGCCTGTCGTGAAAACAGAGCTAGACGACATGTGGAAAAAGGGTCTGAGGGATAAAGGATATTGTGAGTGGCCGTTGCCAGTGAGTTTGCAACCTGAGTTGAGTGGCAAGATCAGTGTGTGTGCATTATCCCTGACAAACACCTATCCATTGCCCAAGGGTCTGAGGGACAAGGAATATCGTGAGTGGTCGTTGCCTGTAACTTTGCAACCTGTGTTAAGTGGCAAGATCAGTGAGTGTGTTGATTGCGAGAGTGTGTGTGCATTATCCCTGACAGACGCCTATACCTTATCGAGAGTTGACGACACCATAGACCGCATCGGGGCTGCATCGCCTATCACGAAGGTAGAACTAGTGAAAGGCTTTTGGCAGGTCCCGTTGCCGGAAAGAGCGAAGAGAAGTGCCAGTCTTGTGATGAACTGGGCAGTTTATCAGTGTCAGGTGTTGTTGTGCTGCCGGAACACAAGTTGGATGTGTGGCATGCTAAGGGCACTGATAATGTTTTGGCTGATTGTTTGTCACGGGAGGGTTTGTTTGCAGGAGAACCCTCGCCGTTCAGTCAGTGTGTGTTGAGAGTGGAGTAAAATTGGCTTGCCCCTGTAAGTGCAGCCGCCAAAAACATATTAAACAATGAAAATTCTATAAAAACTCTTTCTTTAATAGTTAAATTTTTTAAGTCTGTTATAGCTAAAGTTCAGAGTCGAACCTGGGCTTCTCTCAGAAGGCTGGGCTAGTAGAAGCTCGCTCTAGGAGCATAGCAGTATGAATTAATTATGCTATTGTGTTGAGGGGGTAAATATGTAAGTTTGTTTCATTTTATAAGTATGTTTTTTTTGTGAAACCTATATGCTGTATTGCTGGGGTGGGGAGGTTAGGTGACGTGTGTCGATTTCAGATATCAGAACTTGCCTAATGTTAAGTGTCTAATATCTTGGGGGGGGTGTGACGCACGTCAGCTCCCCAGCGACCGCGAGAGGGCAGCACTTGGCTCCCTATCCTCTTCTCCCCTCTCCCCAGGCAGTGAAATGGGCTACAGTTATCAGAGAATGTTGTTCTTTCTTTCATAGTGTTTGTGTTGTTACAGACAGTCCCGTGGTGGCCTTTACTTTCGTCTGTGACAACGGGAATTATTTTATATCATTAGTAGAATATAAGATGCATTGTGGAGGGAGAGAGAGAATAGCGCGAGCGGGGTGGTAGTGTGTGCGTGCGTATACATGTGCTGCCTCCCCCCCTCCCTTTGTAGGCTCGCGAGCGTGCCGTCTCACGCCTCCTGATTGGCTGGTGGTTCCTGGTGCCTTCTGCAGCCCTGCTGCCTGGTGACGTAGCGGCCTGTGATTGGCTGACCACCATGCCTTTGTGTGTGATCCTGGAGGGGTCCCGAGGAGCTATTCTCTTCAGAGCTTTCCTGACTAGCATACCCTTCACATGTCCCTTGGCCCCCTGTCTCCCGACTTCTACCTATAGAGCACTTTCTCTCTCTCTCAACTTCTTACCTCTCATTCTTCTACTCTATTTAATATCATAACTTCCCTTTGGTTCTGCACGATTTCATATATCGGCCATCGTATTATATGCTGAAGCTCTCAGATAACACATGTTTAGTTAGGCATTTTGGAAGAGTTACCATTTTTGTCTGTAGAGGTTCGACACACTCATGATGTCTCCCTTCCTGTATCTTGGTGGTCTGCTGGGGGATTTAATGCTAGACTGGGATAAGGCTACTGGTGTTGCGATTTCCGATGTGTACTAGGTGTTGTTGAACCTGTACAATCGCAACGGTTACGTGGGAAGCCTAGGTTGTCTTTCTGACTGTGTACCTTGTGAGTTTAGCCTTGTGTTGCGAGTGAGGGCTATTGCCTCTGCCACCCAACACTTTGCTAACTCGTTTGTTTGACTTTGAGAGAGTCGCCAGGAGAGAACCAGATACTAGCGATCTGGATCTCTCAAGAGAGCACCCCGTCAATTAACGTAGTTTGGCCGCACAGCCTTAAGGACTTCGCTAGGCTACGAGCCGCTTGCTCAGCCATTGTTTCCTAGCCTACTACATCCCAGCTAGACTTTATTCGCCTAGCAGACACCAGATTTAGATTATAAAATCTTTATGTTATGTATGCATTATTATTCACGGCATTTATTAGTCTAGGTTGTTCTTGAGTTGCACAACCCTAGTAGGCTGTTTCGTTGATGAGGAAGTACTTCTTTTGCTGTTGGAGTTCCTACTATTGCGCAGTTATTATTAGTCCCGTGCCAGTTAACCCTATATGTCCTTACAATTGTCATATCCTGTTTCTGCTTTATATAACAGTTCAAAATCCGATACGTTCATCTTACCCCAGCATCAGACTTTCTTCAGAAGATTCCTGCTCGATACTTTCGTTCACTTTCTTTAGTATAGGAGTGACAGTTCATTTCATTATTGTTTAGAGTAACTTTCAATATACCTTCTTCTAGTTTGCATTAAATCATTGCAGTGATTTAATTAAGATCTCTATCTTTTCCTAGTATACCTTATTAACGTAATTGTATGTTGTTGTGATCAGGCTGTATCAGAGATCATCAGCCTGTAGTAGTAGTGCACTTATACTGAGTTATAGGATACCCCGTTATCGCAGATTTAACTCTGGAGGGTATAGGTGTTTTTGTGCGCCGGCATTATAAGTTCAGGGGTTGGATCTAGTGTTACCGTTGTGGCTGTGTGCTTTCCTAGTCCAATGATTAAGAGCCCTTGTTTTATACGAGCCCCGGTCGTAACACTTGTGATAAACTGGGCAGTTTATCAGTGCCAGGTGTTGTTTTGCTGCCGGAACACAAGTTAGATGTGTGGCATGTTAAGGGCACTGATAATGTTGTGGCTGATTGTTTGTCACGGGAGGGTACGCTTTGGGGAGCACCCTCGCCGTTCAGTCAGTGTGTGTGTTTGAGAGTTGAGAAAAACCAGGGTTGCCCCTATAGGGCAGCCGCCAAAAACAACGTTAAAAATAAACCAAAAATCACATAAAAACTTTCTTTTTGATAGTTAATTGTAAGTTGCCAATATTATAGGTAATGTCTTAAGTTGAACCTGTCTTTCACTAAGGAGGCTGGGCTCTGTGAAGCTCGCTCTGGGAGCATAGTAGGCTAAAATATACTATTATGTTTGGGAGGGGTTATAAGATTTTCTTTATGTTCATATGTTGTTTTATGTGAGACTTGAGCTTTGCATTTCATTTCTGGTGGAGTGGCTATGTGTGACGGGTCTTGTCGGCATTCTGCCTTGTCAGATATCGTGCTCGCCTAATGTTGAGCGTCCTATATCTTGGGCGGGGTGTGACGCCTACCAGCGTTGGTTGGCAGAATCGCCTCCCGGTAGCCACTAGCACTCGCCAGGGACATGGAAGTGGGTTACAGTTATCAGAGAATGTTGTTCTTTCTTTCCTAGCAATCGTGTTGTCACCGACAGTCTAGTGGTGGTCTTTATTTTCGTCTGTGACAACAGGAAGTATTTTATATTATTAAACGAATATAAGATGCATTGTAGTGTTGAGTTAAGGAGAGAGAGAGAGAGCGGGCAGCGCAGGGGTAGTGAGTGTTTCCTCCCTCCTCCTCCCGGAGGAGTTTTTCCCTCCCTTGCGCGGGCTTTTCCACGCCCTTGATTGGCTGGTGGTTCATGGCGCGTCCTAGGGGCCTGCTGCCTTGTGACGTATCGGCTCGTGATTGGCCGACCATCGCACCTTTGCGGTCCTGTGTAACTAACCTCCTACACAGGCTTGGCGTGCATGTATCTAACATCCCTTGCTTACTCTCTCCCGATCACCCCCCTTTAGAAACTGTCTCTCTCTCTGAACTTCTTCCTTTTCCATTGCTTCCCTCCTTTATTCAATTACTTATCCCCTTGGGTTCTGCATACGGGTTCCATAGCCGGCCCATTGTATTACATGCGCTGTCCTCTGAGATATTTACATGTACTTAGAATAGGTTTTTTGAGGGTTCTTAGTTGGTATAGGTTATGAACTCTGTGTCTCCATTATTGATTTAGTGTCTCTGCTCTTTTATTTAATGCTAGACTGGGATAAGGTAACTGTAGTCGTTGTCATCGATGTGTGTATGGTTCGCTTATACCTACACGACTTCGACTGGTCCTGTGGTAGCCTGTGCTGTCTTTTTGGTTGTGTCCTTTTGTGAGAGCAGGTTTGTGTTGACTGAGGGCTTTTTGCCTGTGCCAGTTCCTCACTTTGCTGTCTCTTTGCTTGTCTTTGGAGGGTCGCCAGGATAGAACCAGATACTTGTGATCTGGATCTATCAAGAGAGCACCCTATTCAATTAACGTAACTTAAAGGATACAGCCTTAAGGACATCGCTAGGCTACGAGCCTGTCTTGCTCACCCCCAGTTCCTTACCTAGAATATCCCAGCTAGACATTATTAATTGAGTAGCCACTTATTAGTATTTAATATAAGCTCTTTGATATGTATGCATTATTATTCACAAGCATTTATTAGTCTAGGTTGTTGTTGAGTTGCACAACCATAGTAGACTGTTTTCGTTGATAAGGAAGTACTTCTTTTTTGTGTCGAGCATTACTACCGTTGCGCATTTATAGTATTCTCGTGTCAGTTAACATTATATGTCCTATCTTTTTGTGTATTCCATTTACACGTGTGGTGTCCTTGCCTCCTGAATTTATATAATCTAAGATACGAGCATCTTATGAGCATCAGACATTCTTCAGAAGTTTCCAGGTCTATGCTGTAGGACTATACTTCACTTGCTTTCAGATAGGAGTGAAGGGTTTATTATTGTTTAGAGTAACTGTTTTAAAGCATCTTTTTATTGAATTAAATCTTGCAGTGATTTAATTGATCTTTCCCTAGATTCTTGTTTATGAATTTTAGCGTAACTTGCATCCTGTGTGTTATCATTGTTAACCCACCAGTGTGGGTTAGCCTGAAGTAGAGTACATTTATGCCCAGTTAGGGATACCCCGTTATCACAGATTAACTCGGAAGGGTATAGGTGTTTTGTTCGCCGGCATATAAGTTCAAGGGTTTGGATCTAGCGTACCGTTGTTGCATAGTGCCCTATTACTAGTCCAATCTTTAAGTGCCCTTGTTTTATTCGCAGTCCCGGTCGTAACAAGTGCAAAAGTGTTCACACATACTACAGTTTGAATTTCATTTGGTCAAGAATTCTAGGACCTAAGCATGATCTACAGTAAATGTAGCTACTGATCGGGCAACATATTTTCCTTATTTCGATTAATAATTGTAGGCCTATAAACGATTTGAATTTATATTATTACCATTTCAACCAGATTTACTCTCAGAAGTAATTTAGATAAACATTGTCGTTTGTTTATGTTTTAGTTGCATATTTTTAGTAGATACGCGTCTTGCACAGCGTGTTCACAGTGTTATTACTCTAGTAGTTGATAATACAGTTGGAAATTCTTTGCACTACATAATTTGACCGATTAGTTTTAAATCATGCACTTTCTTGTTTATACAGTTTAATGTATTTATATAGTTATGTATGCCATGCCGTACAATCACGAAGACCGATTTCACAATGACCGACTTAAAATAACACTCTTACCATTACCTTAATTGAAATACAGACATTGCAATTCATAATGTATTGTTCACAAAGTTCAAAGGTGCCTGTTGTACAGCCAACATATCTTTATTTTTCCCCCTTTACAAAATTTATTTCGTAATAAAAGTATATGCACCATCTCTGCCCTAATACCATTGAACAATTTAGCAGGTAGGAATACAAATGAAATGGAACAGAAAGACAGTATATTCTAATTGTATTAATTTCACTCCAACACCAAACACCTTCCAAAAAAATTAATGAAAGTAAGCATGTGATCCATTGGGATTCGAAGATGGGTTACCACATACAGATTTTAGACACTAATCATTACACCATCAAGGCAGTTATAAGAATAGCACGTGACTACGATTAATATCCATTTATCGAATACTAACATTAATCTAATCATGTATTACACCCACTGCACTTGTCAACAAAGGTAAAGTTCTTTGGTTAAATTTAACACAAGTAACATAATTATCACTAATTATCATAATTATCACAAATTTCACTCCAGGTCTTGCCTTCATTGATAAAGAGGGTGTGATAATTTTTATGAAACGCGTAAGAGAGTTACACAGATACTCAGACCACACAGATTTTGCGGTCCCAGCTAGGTGGTCCGGCCTTAATACTAGTAGACAGGGACAGTTTATAGTGGAAGAATAGGACAGTAAAGTAGAGAGCGAGAGAGAGAGAGAGATGCAAATAAAGTTAAAGTTGATCCCTGGTGTTCGGTAAGACAAGTTACGGCGGCCCGTGGTGGACATGTTGGGGTGTGTGACAGAGGTGGCGGACCCTGATATGAGGAAGAAGAGAAGAGAGACTGATATAAATTAAGGCACACCCCGTTCTTAACATTAATCCTTTATTACAAACCCCAGTGCACCTAAATGAATTAATACTCATAAACGATATTGTGATATCATCAAGAATAGAACTGGCATTAACTATTATTGGAGTGTTGACAATTCAATAGAAGTTATTGATAAACTTAATACCATGAGGAAAGTTACCTCAGTACATAGCTTCGAATTTTTCAACTTTGTATACCAATTTGCCTTTAGATTTAGTATTTTCAGAACTTTGCTTTATTATAGATTTGCATTTTGACAGATTTGAAAGTAGTCGCAATCGTTACATAAATGTTAATTCAGATTTTAATTATGCGTC
The DNA here is from genome assembly GCA_032716605.1 of Paralithodes platypus. Classification (NCBI taxonomy): domain Eukaryota; kingdom Metazoa; phylum Arthropoda; class Malacostraca; order Decapoda; family Lithodidae; genus Paralithodes; species Paralithodes platypus. Next base: position 19,030,278 of record CM064527.1, on the reverse strand, counting down.
ACTTATCTTTGATCCCACTAGTTCAGTATATTTTGATAGAACTAAACTTAAAGATGCCCTTAAATTCCACCTTTTCAATACTTATGTTAGATTCGGGCCCTACATTTTCAAACAAATATTAGGAATTCCTATGGGTGGAAATGCTAGCCCTTTAATTTCAGACTTATTCTTGCTTGCTTCAGAATTTAAATTTATGAAAAACTTAGTTGACAGTAGCAAGAAAAATAACGTCTCAGAAAAATTAGCACTTGCTAAATTGTTAAGTAATAATAGTAGATATACTGTATTGATGATATTCTTGTTGGTAATATGTTAATTTTAATAAAATCGCTAAACAAATTTATCCAAATTCCATCCCCCTCACACATTGTAACGTAAATGATAAAGTTGAAAAGTTTCTTGATATAAATATAGGCCTACAAATTGTTAATGAACAGTGCACACTTAAAATATACCACAACGTTGACGATTTTAATTTTAACGTAATAAACTTTCCTTTCCCTAATAGTAATATCGATAGTAAAATAACTTGTAATTGTTTTTATTCCCAGCTAATAAGATTTTGTAAGATTTGTACCAGAGTAGAACACTTTTGGGATAGAGCTAGGTTACTATACAGACTCTAGTAGACAGAGGGTTTGTTGCAAGTAAATTGGTGCATAAATTTAATCTTTTTAATGTCAATTATTGTGACTGTATTTTAAAATTTGATATTAATAATTTTAATCAAACATTATTAACTTGAAGTTTCTATTATAACCTCTGCTTACTTTTTGTCTGTATGTATTAATGTTTATCTTTTTCTATTGTTATTATTAATGTGTATAATTAATTAGAGTTCTCTTTTGTTTAAATCTATTGTGCCTTCTTCATATTTTCAAATGTGTATATTTATTATATTGTATCTATTAATTGTCGATAGTATCAATTGCTTGCTTTTGCGATTTCCTTAGTTTATTTGTACAATGAATGTAGGTTATTAGTAGGGTAGTAATTGTTAGGGGTCACTTGAGGCATGCTATGCTTACCCGATAGCACTATCGTTAGTGATAGCCATTTGTATTTTGTAGTATTGTTAATGTCTTGTCACTTTGCAAATTTGATTTTAATAGAACATTTTGACACTAATTGTAGTGTCTTTATTCATGCAGAGTTTAGTCAAATTTACCAGAACGTCCCCGGATTCCCAAATTGACTAATTCCTTGAACGTGACGATAGTCCGTTGTTATGTGTGATTAGTTTGCTTGGGAACCAGATTAACTTTCTCGTAGTGATGTACACCCTATGTGGTGGATTGTGTTCTTTTATTTATAAATTATTATTTTACTTAAGCGTTGTTTCCACATAGCGATTTTGATTAGTTGTTTTGTCTTTTTACGGAGTTCGTATAAGTTTTGGTTTGTTTATTTTACAAGTTTTACATTATATGGAAGCATATGGTCCTCCCGGGATTCGAACTCGGGACGCCACACCCAGAACATAAGCATCTTAACCATTACACCACCAACACAAATCAAGAGATCAAGAGCTAAGCATAATATTTTTCCATCAGCAACTAAAGTTGTATTTACCTTATAATTATATATAAATTAGTTAATCTTAACAGTTGCTTACTTTAAGGAGACTTAGTTGGTGTGTTTAATGGATTGGAATCAAAAGTCAAGGAGATTGGGTGGGGGGGGGGGAATGCAACGACACGTATATAATTGTAGCCTACACTTAACTTTGATGAAACTACCAGACCACTAGGCCATAATAATATTTGTATTTAAATACTAAAAAAACAGTTAGTGTATACATACATAAACTTTACTCAATACAATGTTTGTTCCTATACTTGGTTGGCAACAGTGCGAATGCTTACGTTATTTATCTAAATCATGGTTAATCGAAAGTAAAGAGTAAATATATAAATGGATTTTTGTTATGATATAACATGTTATTACCAGATTATATTTAACATCAAAGGTCATTGTTAAATCCAAATAATAGTTAACTAGTCATACAAAGATATCGGTAGCGCAACCGTGATATTTCTGGAGAAAACAAAAAAATGGAAACTAAAGAAACATTTGATTCACACTTAAAGTCACTGGAGATATCCATAAAATCCTCCAAAGAGAAAGTGAGAGCAATTTTACGGAGATAAGCTCTTCGGTCAATCACAATTTAGAGCACTGTAATTCAGAACTTCCTCGTGAAGCTCGTATTTTTCAGGTCAGTGGGTTCTGGGCGAACGGGTGGGTGTAATTGATTGTTGTTAGTGTTGGCAGCCCACTCATCCTTCCTCTTCGGCACGCTCGTGGGATTAAATTGAATTATAACCTAATTTATTCGGCAGCGGAGATTGGACGGGGCGCTCCATTCACAGTTACGCTTTTGCTCGGCTATTCTACAATTCAACACGTGAGTTAATTCGTTCTTGGAATCTTTATGTACAATGCTCTCTATCCCCCCCCCCCCTCGCTTCCAAAGCTGAATAATATCGTATAATAGTCCCCACAATATGATGAAAAGGACGTCCCTGGTAATTAACCCTTATTTAGCGGCGAGCAACATAAGTCGAGTTAAATAAAGCTGGACTATGTGGCGGCGCTCGACATAACTCGAGGTGCAATTTCAGCACGTAATGTGGCTGAGAGAGAGAGACAAGTGGTGGCAGGAGACTAGCGAGCGTATGACTGCTCCAGACCACCGCGGCGAACCTACTGACACAAATCTCAGCTCCCTCCTCCCTCTCTCACTCGCTACATACTCAATTATGTACTGAAAGTACCGAATTACCTGCTTTTTGCACTCGCGTTGCACGGTTATTGCAAGAAAACTATCCATCATACAAGGATCGTTATGGTGTCATTCGAAAGCTCTGTTTATGCCCTTTCAGGGATAGGTACTTGTTTTACGTTCTGGGTCTTATTTAGGCATGAAAATGATCACGTAAACAGCCCTATTTTGGCTAAAAACACCCCGCTTTGCGGTACACATAAATAAACCGCATAGGCCGCTCGTAAGGTGTTAATGGGTTAAAAGAGGACTTCAGAAGCTATCAACCATTCTGAATTATTAAAAAATAGCGTCAGGACTGGAGCCCCTTTTCGAAAACTCCAGTCCCTTCTGCACTAAGTAACCAGATAATTCAAGCCACTCTAAATATTCTTTGTTCCTCCTCCGGCTTCGGCTACTTCAAAATTGGTAGACCTCTCTTTCTATCGAGCGAACGAGTGGAGTCAAACGCTTGATTTTGGTTAAAGGAAGATGGTTCGTTTTTCTCCCTCATGCTTAGCTCCATTAGTTTTCAGATTTTAAGACGTTGGGCCCATTAGTCTGGCCATTTTAATACTTTTCACTCCATTTCTTTGTCAATATTAAAACCTTCCGTGCCATTTAGGTGTCGTTTTTTTCTAAGCGAACCCATTTGGAGAAACAGCGTCATGCAATATAGTATACGGACTGTTTAGGTCTTTGAAAATTTGTCAAGAACTGGCATAAATGAGCGAAATTTCGGTGTGAGTATCCTAGGTTAGAGTCCTTGGAGTGCTACATATATTCGTTGATGTCATTAACCCTTTATTGGCGGCGCGCAACTTATGTCGTGTGAAAGAAATTTGGACTAAGTGGCGGTTCACAACTTATGTCGTGTGCCATTTTCAGCACGTAATGTTGCAGAGAGAGAGAGCTGAGCGGTGTGAGGAGCGTAGTAAGGCTATGACCGCCGCGCACCACCGCGGTAGGCCAACTGAAGTGAAAACCACCCTTCCATCCCCCCTCACACTCGCTACACAGGGAATTATGTAGAGAAAGTACCTAATTACATGGTTTTTGCACTCGTGTTGCGCGATCGTTGCAAGAAAACCAGTGGTCGTACAAGGATGGTTGGGGTGTCATTGGAAAGCTCTGTTTATGCCCTTTCAGGGATAGATACTTGTTTTACGCTCTGGGTCTTATTTAGGCATGAAAATGATCACGTAAACAAGCCTATTTAGGGTAAAAACACCCCGCTGGGCACTACATATAAATTACCGCCTAGGCCGCTCGTAAGGTGTTAATAGAGTTTAGAAGTAAAAGTTGGTTGGTGAAAAAATATGAATTATATGATAGGAAGGTAATAATGTGTGTGTAGGTGTTTTTTAGTGCTACTGCCAGGAGGTCTAGGTAGGATTTGTTAGTTCCACCACAAATCGCAGAACAATTTAAGTGAGGGTAAGCCAAAGATAGGTAAAGGTGTTTTAAACTGTTTATTTTTAAGTCCCATAAAGAGTCTTGATTTTGTATAACATTTCAGTGATTTTGTTACCTACTGTCATACATTTGAATATGCTTACTGTTTCGAAAAACTAAAAGGGAATTAGTTAAGCTAGCTTGTCTCGCATTATAGTAGTCTCTCTCTCTCTCTCTCTCTCTGCTCGCTTTCTTTTTCTCCTTCCATTCAGATATTATTCACTGCAGGTCTCGTATTGTTTCACCAAATGTTTTCATAATTATTAGATTCACACACACACACACACGTTCATTCAACCCATTCAGTACCGGTTACATCCTTTTCATGATATTCTGGCAACTATTATATGAAATTATTTGTATTAAGCTTAGGAAGGACATCTACCCATTAAAGGGCTACATACCATATATATTCATTCTTATAGCTACCATATATCCTTCCTAAGCTTCCTAAAATCGTCTAAATGTAGGTGAAATCAATACAAAATACGTCACCTGTACACATGGCCATTCCCTTATGTGTGTGCATCAGATCACAATAGAACAACAATTGAAGTTAGGTATATTATTGAAGCATCCCACATGACAAAGCCAGGTGGCTGTAATGAGAGATCACATGATGGGAGTGTAGGACAGTTGTAAAAAATATAACGACAAACTAATATACTTTTAAAGATATATACACTCAATATACAAACAGTTAATTCGTATAGGCGGGAGGGGACTGACAAGAGATGTAAGGATGGGATTACATGTATTAATTTCCGTTATCATAGTTGTAACTCTACAGTATATGTGTGTATCTATCTCAATATATTCACTTGCTTGTTCGTCAAGGGGAATCCACGTAATGCGAGCTAAGCTCATTATTATCGCGCCTCCTTAACTGGGAATGTATTGCGTGAAATGCATGTTAAGTGTTTATGTATCGTTGGAATGGCTGTGTGTGTGTGAGTGTGATAAACAGGATATGAACACTAAACGTCTGCATCGTGACAGCTTAATGTTATTTAATTAACAATAGTTGTGACGGTATACTGTTCCATCATCACTAAGCCCGCAAATTGATCCAAGAAAATACAACATTTTATCGTATTAATTATTCTTATATAGTTCTTATTAATACATTATTACAGGTCATACTACAAATACAAATATTAATCAAAGTATATTGCAGTTAATTATGGCATGAAGATATATCTATTGCCGGACGTCTTACTCCCCTTAATGGGGGTGGCCATACACAAAATGCCCCCTGTAAGAGGGGCAACCCATGCCAATTTACTGAAGGACTTACAGGATTGACCACTCAATTTATGGTCCGTTCGACTCAAGAGGCCTTTTATGTATGTTTTTAGCACTATTTTTCTACTGTGGTGTGCGGCTAATCCATCCACTAACCTGCTTCACCCTAAGGTGCAGTACGGATTTGTATAAGGTTTACTCCCCTAGACAGGTTGCTGACCAATGCTGACGAGTCCCATCTACTCAGATTTTTATAAGGTTATCTCCCCTAGAGGGGTTGCCGACTAAGGCTAACTAGTCCCATCCACCCGTAAGGTTTCACGCGTTGCTTATATTATTTTGATTTGCCGTGTCTATCAATCTAATGTCTATGGATAGGAGGAGTGAGGGAGGCGATGATTTAGCCAATATCAGGCGACCACAAGCAATTTCAGTGGGAATTTGTTTTCTTTCTTTCAATCAGAACTTTAGGTGAGTCACTTAGTTCCCGGAGGTGATCGGACTGAATTAATAGGAAAGAGAGAGAGAGAGAGAGAGAAAAAGAAAGAGAGAGGGGGGGCTAGATATAGCAGGCATAGAGTACAGATGACCTAGACGCGAAAGCCTGACGTCACACGGTTATTTTGCCGCGCGTCCTAGGGATTTGGTGGCAGCACTGTTGTACGGTATAACAACCAAAGCACCTCAGTGGCTTGTCCTTGTTATAGATAGTCTGTGCGCTGCGCGTGCCTGCCAGCTGGCTTGCTGCAGTGTTACCAAAGTTAAGGGAATATCCGCAAAACGAGGGAGCAATAGATTAAAGAGGGAACGTAATCAAGAGTTAATTAATGTTGGTAAAAACATGTGTAAATTATTTAATATAAATTAGATATATATAAGCAAGATGAAAACATTAAGTATACATATACACTATAAAACATACTCATATATGATGCAAGCTGTATACCTTCAAGCAACACAACAACATTAAAATGTCATTTTGAATATATATTATTATGTTACATGTTATGTAGATGTTAATTTGTAAAGTAAGTAGCACTAAAACTGGACATTTATACTTATGACATCTAGGGATATTTTGTCTCACCATTGACGTTGGCAACTCCCGAATCTCACATCAACAATGGCGGGTGTTGGAGGTCTGCTTGTGTACCTCCTGTTACGACCGGGGCTACGAATAAAACAAGGGCACTTAAAGATTGGACTAGTAATAGGGCACTATGCAACAACGGTACGCTAGATCCAAACCCTTGAACTTATATGCCGGCGAACAAAATACTTATACCCTCCAGAGTTAATCTGCGATAGCGGGGTATCCTTAACTGGGCATAAATGTACTCTACTTCAGGCTAACCCACACTGGTATAGCCTGATAACAAACAAGATGCAAGTTACGTTAAAATGCATAAAAAGGAATCTATGGAAAGATCAATTAAATCACTGCAAGATTTAATACAATAAAAAGGTGCTTAATACAGTTACTTTAAACAACAATAAACTCTTCACTCCTATCTGAAAGAAAGTGAAATATAGTCCTACAGCATAGACCTGGAAACTTCTGAAGAAAGTCTGATGCTCATAAGATGCTTGTATCTAATCTTGAACTATATAAAGGCAGGAGGCAGGACACAACACGTGTAAATCGAATACACTAAAAGATAGGACATATAATGTTAACTGACACGAGAATACTATAAATGCGCAACGGTAGCAATGCTCGACACTAAAAGAAGTACTTCCTCGTCAACGAAACAGTCTGCTATGGTTGTGCAACTCAACAACAACCTAGACTAATAAATGCTGTGAATAATAATGCGTACATATCAAAGAGCTTGTATAAAATACTAATAAGTGTCTACTCGATTAATAATGACTAGCTGGAATACTCTAGGTAAGGAACTGTGGTTGAGCAAGACAGGCTCGTAGCCTAGCGATGTCCTTAAGACTGCATCCTTTAAGTTACGTTAATTGACTAGGGTGCTCTCTCCATAGATCCAGATCACAAGTATCTGGTTCTATCCTGGCGACCCTCAAAAGACAAGCAAAGAGGCAGCAAAGTGTGGAACTGGCACAGGCCAAAACCCTCAGTCAACACAATGCTGCACTCGCAAAGGACGCAACCGAAAATTCAACACAGGCTACCACAGAACCGGTCGAAGTCGTGTAGGTATAAGCAAACCATACATACATCGTAGACAACGACTACAGTTACCTTATCCCAGTCTAGCATCAAATAAAAGAGCAGAAACACTAAATCAATAATGGAGACACACTGAGTTCTTAACCTATACTAACTAAGAACCCTCAAAACCTATTCTAAGTACATGTAAATATCTCTGAGGACGGCGCATACAATACAATGGGCCGGCTATGGAAACCGTATGCAGAACCCAAGGGGATAAGTAATTGAATAAAAGGGAGAAGCAATGGAAAAGAAGGTCAGAGAGAGAGACAGTGGTAAAGGGGGGGGGTGTGGGTGTGTGATCGGGAGAGACTATGCAAAGAGATGTTAGAAGCACGCGCGCCTAGCCTGTCCTGACGAGGACAGCTCCTGGGAACCCTCATGTAGGAGGCAAGTTACACAGGAGCCCACAAAGGCGCGATGGTCGGCCAATCACGAGCCGAGACGTCACAAGACAGCAGGTGTCACGTGACACAGTGCCCGCACCTACAGACACTCACTACCATCTCGCTCTGAAAGTCTCTCTCATTCCCACGCTGGTACTATCATCACTACTATTGATAGAAAATACACCCCGTTGTCACAGACAAAAACAAAGACCACCACTGGACTGTCTGTGACAATGCGATTACTGGGAAAGAAAGAAGAACATTCTCGGATAACTGTAGCCCATTTCGATGTCCCTGGCGAGCGCTAGTGGCTAACGCGAGGCGATTCTGCCAACGCTGGTAGACGTCATACTCCTCATAATGACGACAATTACACGATGACTGGCCTTTACAGTAGCCTCTACTTATGTCTATTTAACTATGTCATGTCTGCAGTCTCTGGATAACGTTCAATTGATTATTAATAGCGTTATTAGTACAAGGTAGGGATTATTACGAATGAATGGGACCAAGGATAGTCAATATAATGTCTTTGTGGGGACCCTCCACTCCCATTGTCCTTTGTGATCGTGCTGCCATCTCTCGAATGCGCGGATCCCTATTTACAGATTTGTGGCGTCTTCTTTCCTCTCTAGGTCATCTGTACTTTATGATAGCAGGTCAATTGAATCCACTTTTTTTGTTTTCTATATTCCCTCTCGGGTATAGGCTGAGAGCCTGCACACTCAACCGCTGAACACGGTTAGGCCTGTGAGGTCTTGTTCCAGTCTAGGGAGTGAGACATGAGAAGCGCCCCGGCTCGAAGCTGCTCCGTCTCATTCCCCAGACTCGGACCCTTACTCTCAGAACGCAACTTATTGAACAATTAACTCACTAGGCATTGCCCCCCTGTAGCATATCTTGAATATGGGAATATTCATACAATGCTATTTTTATCATGGAACAATGAGGGTATTTGTTTTGGCATTTCGGTGTGTTGTGGTAACGCACTGAAACTAGGTACAGCACAAATTCCATCCCAATAATATCTTCCCATTGACTTACAGGGATTTGAACCAGGGTCCATTGGATTACTAGTTCTGCCACACCTCCCCTTACTTACCTTTAGTAATGTAAGGATATATAAAATGCATGTATTTTCTTTTAAACTTGGGATTTAAGGCATTTCATTATCTGATTTTTACGAGGCCTAATAACCGAATGAAGCTTTCAAGCTCATAGATACTGTATGTGATCAACCGCGGCCACATGGTGTCGAAAACTTTGCCTGGGACATTGCTATGATCATGTCAGTAACATGCTAGATTCATGCGTCCAAACAGGCTACAAACATGTTCGTAAACTTGTCAGACTAAGGGCATAGAGTACAGAAGGATAGAGCTGAAAGTGTGACATCACACGGTTATTTTGCCACGCGTCCTGGGGATTTGGTGGCAGGACTGTCGTAGGGCATACAACCAAAACACCTCAGTCGTTTTTCCTTATTAGATACTCCTTGATATCTGTGCACCTGGCTTGTCTGCAGGGTTACCAAAGTTAACGGAAATTCCGCAAAATTAGGGGGCAATAGGTTAAAGAGGGAACGTCTTTAAGAGTGATTTAATGTTGGTAAAAACACTTGTAAATTATTTAAAATCAAATAGATATATAGAAGCAAGAGGAAAATATTAGGAATACATATACAACATACTTATCTATGATGTAAGTTGTATAACTACAAGCAACACCACAAGAATTATAATGTAATTTTGATGTTAATTTATAAAGTTGCAGTAAAACGGGACATTTCACGAAATACGTTCATAGGTTATACTTATGACATCTAGGGATATTTTGGCCCAGCATGTTTGACGTTGGCAACTCCCCACTCTCACAACAACAATGGTGGGGGTAGAAGAGACGTGACTGTGAACCTTCTCATAATGACGACAATTTCACGATGATCTGGCCTTTACAGTAGCCTCTACTTATGTCTATTTAACTCTGTCATGTCTATAGAGTCTCTGGATAGCGTAGAATTGATTATTAATAGCGTTATTAGTACAAGGTAGGGATTATTACGAATTAATGGGGACCCTCCCATTGTCCTTTGCGATCGTGCTGCCATCTCTCGAACGCGCGGCTCGCTATTTTAAGATTATTAGCGTCTTTCTTTCCTCTCTATCCTTCTGTACTCTATGACTAAGGGCTTGGCCACACGAAGCCCAAAACATAGCCCAAAACATGACCGGTAGCATGCCTTAAACATGCTCTATACATGCAGCTGAACAAGCCCCAAACATGATGGTTAACCTGCCATCCAGTTTAAGTTCATAATGCTACAAACACACAGCCATGAAACGTCCACACTACAGTGTCTCGAAACATGTTTGGGAGTTTGAACGTCCAAACGAGAGATGTCGAACATGTATGCGAATATGGCCAAAGCAATGTTTCGAACATGCCTCAATATATGTTTCCCTACCGTATGGCCGAGCCTTAAAAAGTTTCACAATGGTGTAAACATTGCTCCGAATATGTTTACAGTCTACACGTGTGCACATTAGCTAGTTGCCCTCAACATTTCAGAGTAGGAGTTTACAGGTTTGAACGTCCAAACGAGATGCTTCGAACATGCATGCAAACCTGTCCAAAGCAGTGTTTCGAACATGATTCATGACATGTTTCAGGCTTACTAGATGGCAACAATTTAATACGGGAATTTCGAGATAACTTCACACAAACCCTGGCAGTTTGGCATAATAAACCTCAGGTAATATTCATTGGGTGCGTAAATCTAGTTACCTCTCTCTCTCGTAATATAGAAATGTAAATTAAGTTTAAATTATGTCCGAATATTACACAGACAAGGACATGCATACTGAACATCGAATATATTATGATTTCTGGTGAACCGCCGTCATATGTCGAAACTATTAGAACAAGTTTGAAAATTGGCTGTGCGAAGGCAAAACAAAAATAGAATAAAATACTGAATGAAATTACTGTATAACATTTAACCCGGCCAGCCCCAGCGACGCGTCTGACGAGTCACCTATGTATGTAACACCAAACCCCAGAGACTCGCCTGACGAGTCACCCTTATTGCTCAGTGTGGCTCTACCTAGAGGGCTCAGATTTGTATGGGAACTGTGTAAGTATCCCACGCACCCATGCCGATGGTTGAAAACTTTCAAAAGTCCAACCGCGTGCGCGTGAGCGCGCAAAAACATGTTTTTTTGGGGAAATTGCCTTCAATTTTTTACTGTTGTAAAATCCGTTTTCGGGGGCTCTGTAGGACCAATTTTTTTTAGCTTTTTGATCGGTTTTTCGTGGTTTTTCCTTCATTCCTAACCCATTCGCTATTGTTTCTGGAAAAAAAAAAATCAAAACCTGCTGGGCCCTGGTGGTACATTTATTAACCCTTAAAAAGCGGCTCACCACTTAAGTCGAGTTAAATAAAGCTGGACTATGTGGCGGCGCTCGACATAACTCGAGTGGCAATTTCAGCACGTAATGTGGCTGAGAGAGAGAGACAAGTGGTGGCAGGAGACTAGCGAGCGTATGACTGCTCCAGACCACCGCGGCGAACCTACTGACACAAATCTCAGCTCCCTCCTCCCTCTCTCACTCGCTACATACTCAATTATGTACCGAAAGTACCGAATTACCTGCTTTTTGCACTCGCGTTGCACGGTTATTGCAAGAAAACTATCCATCATACAAGGATCGTTATGGTGTCATTCGAAAGCTCTGTTTATGCCCTTTCAGGGATAGATACTTGTTTTACGTTCTGGGTCTTATTTAGGCATGAAAATGATCACGTAAACAGCCCTATTTTGGCTAAAAACACCCCGCTGGGCGGTACACATAAATAAACTGCATAGGCCGCTCGTAAGGTGTTAATAACTAGCTGGGGCTCACCGGGTTAAATATTTTACGTTTAATATAATTGAACTTGGGCAGGAATTCTAAGACACCTTGAGCCCAAAATTGTCAATGGAATTTCGATTTTTTTTTTTCTTCTTAACCCTGGAGAGGTAACGCTCAAAAACGTTTTTTAATAGGTTACGTAGTTGTGAATTTGCAACGTCGAATTTGACCCCAAATATCTCCCAAACCAAAAGATTTAGACATTTTTTGAACATTGCTAAATATAATATAAGGATCCCTTAATGTTATGTTAGAATATGGTGTATATTGAAACATTGTTAGTATTTCTAATGAATTTAATAAAAAAATAAGTATAGTAAAAAAGTAGGTTCTTCATACAAATATAAAAAAAATACTCAAGTTGTCTTGAGGGGACTGGGACTCTGGGGGCGTGGACGGCAATGGTGAGGTAGGTTGGAGTAGGAGTAGCAGCCCTGAAGACCCCATAGGCTGAGAGACTTGCGGAGTTGAAAAAAAGGTTACAAAAAATTTCCAAAAAAAAATCGGTCATTTTGAAATATTCGGCTGGGTACCTAAATATTCTTGGATTCATACCAAATTCAACACAGTGCTTGCCACATGGTCCTAGTATGACCCCAAAGTGTAATAGTTGAAATTGGAGCAATGTAAATACTACCAAAAAATCCTTATGTGGAGGTAACTGAAAAAGGGGCACAGAAATTTGGAAAAATTTGGAGGAAAAAAAATCGTGGGGCACTATTTATCAATGAATGTTGCTGATTTTCACCACAGTTATACTCTAGAGCATGCCACACAACATGTAACCATATAAAAGGTGATAACTTGAACGTCGGACCGCCCATCTAGCGAGGGCGCTCCAGGCCAGGTTTGGTTCTGGATCCCGAGAAGTCTCATCTTGGCCTGGTATCACCCCTGGAAGCCTTAAATATTTATGGATTGCAACGAAATTTGAAATGGAGGTTCCTTTATAATGCCTTTCTATGTAGTGTGAATAAAAATGAAATCTGAGTATAATTAATGCCAAAATATGCTGCAAATTAACAACATTGATAATTTTTACCTATAAAAGTTGAAGAAATAAACATATAAGCCTCTGAAATTACACTGTATGTTACCTATTTTTCCTGAACTTGTACTAAGGAACCTCATAAACAATATACAACAAATGGGAGGGGTTTCACCTTTAGGAGTGGCATCCGTCACAAGTTGAAATGATGTGGTTGTGGCAGACGGGAAATGAAAAAAGAACCTGATTTAGTAAAATATTTACAGACACCCAATATGGCAATATCAGACAGGCTAGCATGTGTGTGAGTCATGGTCCGTTATCTGGCTAAGTTGCCTATTAGTCTTAGATCGATATCTCCAACACATTCGTGAAAAAAGTACATTATGTGCAACTATCAACATTCAATAAAGTTACGTACCAGGTTATGTAGTAGTTTATTCGCAACGTCGGGTTCTGGTTTGAACCTGTTGGCGAGGACCGAGAGCGTCGCACCTCCGCTCACGGCTGGAGATACCCGTACACTGCCTGACTGCAGGCCGATATCCCTCGTATTGGACGTGTGAGCTGCGCGGCGACCAAATAACGCGTTTTGCACACCTCTCGCGTGCGCATTTGCAACGGGGTTTCCTCTCCAGGGTTAAAATGTTCCTTTGGTCAAGAAGAACATGTGGAACCATATTTAGTGTGCAAAAATGCATCTACCCCCCCCCACCACCACCACCCCACCAGCCATAAATAGGCCTACCAGCTGGATGTTCAACACAACTAGTGACCTTGTGCCCATCCCTGGTAAAACAAAACCCCTTTCCGATGATTCAGCTGCATAGGACCCCCAGGAGTGAGACGAAAAATCGTCGTTAAAGGCCAAACAAAAATAAATAAATAAATAAATAATAATGCAAAAAATATAGCTATAAGAAAGATAAATATCAATAAATATTAAAAAATATGATATCTATGAATATCCATGCATATATATACTGTATATATATATATATATATATATATATATATATATATATAATGTCATATGTCATGTTATGTCTATCATAACATTAGGAAGTACAAAATCACAAATTTCAGAATCCAGTCGAAATACTAAAATATTTTAAAATATAATAGTTTAACTCATGAAATTCGCAGATAATTCGTTTTCTCTTAAAGAGCGTACGCTAAGAAAACGATAATAAGAGGAGTAAGTTATATTTTTTTCTCGCCAAGGTGTTACGACCGGCGCTCGTATAAAACAAGGGCTCTTAATCATTGGACTAGGAAAGCACACAGCCACAACGGTAACACTAGATCCAACCCCTGAACTTATAATGCCGGCGCACAAAAACACCTATACCCTCCAGAGTTAAATCTGCGATAACGGGGTATCCTATAACTCAGTATAAGTGCACTACTACTACAGGCTGATGATCTCTGATACAGCCTGATCACAACAACATACAATTACGTTAATAAGGTATACTAGGAAAAGATAGAGATCTTAATTAAATCACTGCAATGATTTAATGCAAACTAGAAGAAGGTATATTTAAAGTTACTCTTGTTACGACCGGGGCTCGTATAAAACAAGGGCTCTTAATCATTGGACTAGGAAAGCACACAGCCACAACGGTAACACTAGATCCAACCCCTGAACTTATAATGCCGGCGCACAAAAACACCTATACCCTCCAGAGTTAAATCTGCGATAACGGGGTATCCTATAACTCAGTATAAGTGCACTACTACTACAGGCTGATGATCTCTGATACAGCCTGATCACAACAACATACAATTACGGTAATAAGGTATACTAGGAAAAGATAGAGATCTTAATTAAATCACTGCAATGATTTAATGCAAACTAGAAGAAGGTATATTTAAAGTTACTCTAAACAATAAATTACTGTCAGTCCTATACTAAAGAAAGTGAACGAAAGTCCCAAAGCATCGAGCAGGAATCTTCTGAAGAAAGTCTGATGCTGGGGTAAGATGATCGTATCGGATTTTGAACTGTAGTATAAAGCAGGAACAGGATATGACAATTGTAAGGACATATAGGGTTAACTGGCACGGGAATAATAACTGCGCAATAGTAGGAACTCAAACAGCAAAAGAAGTACTTCCTCATCAACGAAACAGCCTACTAGGGTTGTGCAACTCAACAACAACCTAGACTAATAAATGCCGTGAATAATAATGCATACATAACAGAAAGAGTTTATAATCTAAATCTGGTGTCTTCTAGGTGAATAAAGTCTAGCTGGGATGTAGTAGGCTAGGAAACAATGGCTGAGCAAGCGGCTCGTTGCCTAGCGAAGTCCTTAAAGCTGTGCGGCCAAATTACGTTAATTGACGGGGTGCTCTCTTGAGAGATCCAGATCGCTAGTATCTGGTTCTCTCCTGGCGACCCTCTCAAAGTCAAAGCAAACGAGTTAGCACAGTGTTGGGTGGCAGAGGCAAAAGCCCTCACTCGCAACACAGTGCTAAACTCACAAGGTACACAGTCAGAAAGACCACCTAGGCTTCCCACGTCTCCGTTGCGATTGTACAGGTTCAACAAAATCTAGTACACCTCGGAAATCACAACACCAGTAGCCTTATCCCAGTCTAGCATTAAATCCCCAGCAGACCACCACGATACAGGAAGGGAGACACCGTGAGTGTGTCAAACCTCTACAGACAAAAATGGCAACCCTTCCAAAATGCCTAACTAAACATGGGTTATCTGAGAGCTTCAGCATATAATACGATGGCCGATATATGAAATCGTGCAGAACCAAAGGGAAGTTATGATATTAAATAGAGTGGAAGAATGAGAGGTAAGAAGTTGAGAGAGAGAGAGAAAGTGCTCTATAGGTAGAGTCGGGAGACAGGTGCAAGGGATATGTGAAGGGTATGCTGGTCAGGCAAGCTCTGAGGATGGAACTCCTCGGGACCCCCCCAGGATCACACACAAAGGCACGGTGGTCAGCCAATCACAGGCCGCCACGTCACCCGGCAGCAGGCCTGCAGAAGGCGCCAGGAACCACCAGCCAACCGAGAGAAGGATCACGCGAGCGAGGGACTCCTCGAGGGAGGAGGGAGGAGGAAAAAATACCTTCTCACTACACGCTCGCTGTCTCTCTCCTTCCTTCCTTCACTACAATGCATCTTATGTTCAACTCATGATATAAAATATAATCCCTTGTCACAGGCGAAACCAAATCTCACTTCTATACTGCCTGTGACATGACGATTCACAAGAAAGAAAGTACAACATTGTAGATAGACTGTAGCCAAATACATTGCCCTGGCGAGTGGCCAAGCGAGTGGCTGAGCCCACGTGGCGTTCTGCTGAGCTGCAGGCGTCACACCCCACCCAAGATATTAGACGCTCAACCATCAGCTCCATATGTGACAAGCAGAACCCAGATAAGACTCGCCACCCCTAACCACTTCGCCACAAAGAAAGGCAAAGCTCAGTTCTCATAAAAAAAAAAAAATTACAACCCCTCCCAACACAATAGCTTAATTCATACTGCTATGCTCCTAGAGCGAGCCTCTACTAGCCCAGCCTTCTGAGAGAAGCACAGGTTCGACTCAGAACTTTAGCTATAACATACTTAAAACAAAATAACTATTAAAGAAAGAGGTTTTTATAAATTTTAATTTTTAATATGTTTTGGGCGGCTGCACTTACAGGGGCAAGCCAATTTTACTCCACTCTCAACACACACTGACTGAACGGCGAGTGTTCTCCTGCAAACAAACCCTCCTGTGACAAACAATCAGCCAAAACATTATCAGTGCCCTTAGCATGCCACACATCCAACTTGTGTCCCAGCAGCAAAACAACACCTGGCACTGATAAACTGCCCAGTTCATCACAAGACTGGCATTTCTCTTCGCTCTCTCCGGCAACGGGGCCTGCCAATAACCTTTCACTAGTTCTACCTTCGTGATAGGCGATGCAGCCCCGAGGCGGTCTATGGTGTCGTCAACTCTCGATAAGGTATAGGCGTCTGTCAGGGATAATGCACACACACTCTCGCAATCACCACACTCACTGATCTTGCCACTTAACACAGGTTGCAAAGTTACATGCAACGACCACTCACGACATACTTTATCCCTCAGACCCTTTTTCCACATGTCGTCTAGCTCTGTTTTCACAACAGGCTTTTTAGCAGGATTTATACGGTAGGGAATTAAACTGAGCCTCGCACTGTCTTCAGCCTCCATGTCGGATTCTACCCCGTACATCAGGCCTGGAGAAGCAACAAACATGCTGATGCACTGCTACAGCCTAGTAAACAACTTATCTTGCAGAAGATGCCTAGTGCCCTCCCACAACCCAGCCGAGACCGCAGCTTCTAACCTGTAGTCTCCCTCCTTCTCCACCTTCGTCCCTAGAACAGCCAGGTCATGAGAGGGACAATCAGTACCACCTGTTCAGTCACTCCCATAGTTCATTATTGCTAAGGCTTCCCCGCCGATACCGTACATGCACACCCCCGCATTCCTTACGACTACATCTGCCTGCGCAGCATCATCGCTTTTAGCGCCATGGCCAGATACAGTCGGTCTATGGTAGGGCTGTTGCATTCGACTAGAGCAGCATTGGGAGGCTATGCGACGACCGGGCACTTCTATGCCACAGCCAACCTTACCAATCTGCTCAAAGTCCTCCTTTTGACCACCACCCTTGGCAGCCATGGGTCGACCTTGACCTGACAACCATGTCCAAGCCTCGTCGCCCACCTTGAACCACCGAAACGAGGCTAACGGTCTCCCAACATTCACGTGACCTGCCCGCTGAACATCTTGCACCGCCTGAGTTGTGAGGCTCAGGGGCTCGGCACGACCAGTGGGGTATGAACCGAGCTGGTGCTGGAGCGCTGCACACTGCTGCTCAGGCAGGTGCTCTAGCGCTTCCACAGCCACCAGACTCGTGTCCCCCGCCCACTGCTCCGCCGAGACATGACAATCCCTACTCTCCTCCACCTGTGCCCTACTGCCCCCCTCTCCTTCTCCACCTTGGCTGCTGCAGACCAACGCAGGGACAGTAGGCTGCTCAGGTGGTTGCCTCACAAACTCCTCCCAACAGGTTCACATGACATGTTTCCCCGTCCTCGTGTTTGATCTCGACAGCACCATTACCACACTTCTGAACTTCCGGATCCTCCAACTGCAGTTTACAAATATCTGAGGGAACCAACGTGTCTAGATGCTTCCGAAGCAACCCAAGTCCTCCCCCAATATCAAACTGAGCAACCCTTTTTTCTCTGTGTGTGTAACGTTGCTGCCTCGGAGTCTCTTCCTGCCCTACCTCCTCACTAGCTCTGACAGGTCCTGGGGCCTCTCCAGACTCCAACAATGGTGCCAATACTGAGTCGCCAAGAAGCGCTGCTGGTACTAAACTCTTCAAACTGTTACCAACATTAGCCATCTTCTTCCAACCGTTCCTCCGTTGATCAGAAGACTGAGTAATAGGCTGTGACACTTTGGATGCAAGAGGTCCAGTAACAACGCACGCCATAGGTTGTACTTGACACTTCTCTACCCACTCCTGTTCCTCCCTACTCATGTCGGCCGGCTTCTCGGCAACGACTAAGGGTGAAACCTCAGAAGTAGGCACCGCAAAGTCGTTGCCGAGAAGGAGGTCGACGCCCCCAACACGCAAGTTCTCCACAACACCCACATCCAACTCTCGTGTCACACCATCCACCTCCAGTTCCATCCTGACCAACGGGTATGACTTGACAGCATTGATACCCTGCACCACAACCACCCGTGCCGCGTTTATTGGTCTACCAGTAAAGTTCTTCATTAAAGTCTGAGAGGTACCCGTGTCTCGCAACAGCTCAACTCCATGCTTCTTACCAGCCCACCTCACGCAGCCATGCCCTCGATGGTCACAAAAGACATCGCGGACAGGGTTCGAGCCTTCCGGATTCTTCTCCACTGGCTGTGTCCCAGCCTCTGACGTTATACCCCGGGCAAACTCAGACGACTTCGGGGACACCCCAATGTTGCGAGCCAAACACACGACTGCATTAGGTAGCTTGCTTGGACAGGCTCTTGCAAAATGGCCCTTCTCATGACAATGAAAACACTCTAACTCCCCCTTGGGCTTCCCTTGAGGTGGGGAAGGGCCCTGACCCTTCTTAAACGAGACTGTATTAGGTTTATAGTCAGACTTAGTATCGTTGCTCTTGTTGTAATGGTTATATGGTGTATCACTGACTCGGGGGGGGGGGTTGAGTGTTGCGCCCCTTGTTACCTGCATCGTTCCGTTGTGCAGACCCGCACCCACGAATCAGTGACATCCGAAGGTCAGCCATCTCAGCTGCCTCCTGAAGAGTTCTTGGGTTTTTCTCTTTAAGATTCAACGTCAGATCGCTGCCCGTACACTTAAAAAAAAATTCTAGAAGCATCAGCTGTTTCAACTCCTCAACGTCGATGCCTTCTCAGAACGCAGCCAGTTTCTAAATGCATCGGACAGATCCCGGGCATGCTCAAGAAAGGTGCACTCACGACCCTTCGTTACACCCCGGAACTTCAATCTGTACGTCTCTGGTTGTAACTCATATGCCCGCAGGACAGCCTCCTTCAATACCTCGTAATCGATGCATGACTCCAAGGGCAACGCATCATATGCCTTGAGTCCTTTGCCAATCAATCTAGAGGAAACAAGGGCTGCCCACTTAACCTCGGGCCATTGGTGCTCCCGGCACTTCTTCTCAAAACGCATACAAAATTCAGTGACACCCGACTCATCAAATACAGGGACCAACTTGAGCAGGTGCGATAACGACTGATCAAGACCTCGATTCCCAGAACGGAGACGCTGCCCTGTCGACTCCACCGTAGACTTCTCAAGATCTATGTCTGCACAGTACTTCACCTTTCTCTCCTCAACCTCAGTCTCATATCTGGCCCTTCTCTCCTCAGCCTCACTCTCTCGCTGCCGTTGCTCGAGCTCATATCTGGCCCTTCTCTCCTCAGCCTGAATCTTAGCCATCTCAAACTCCCGCTGCTGCTGCTCAGATTCCCGCTTCTGCTGCAGCTGAAGCTTCTCAAGAAGACGCTTCTTGAGCATCTTAGCCATCTCAAGCTGGAAGAGCATATCTGCAGTTAAACCTTGAGGAGGAGGAGATGCAACAATTGGAGACTCACCCAAGTGCAAACCACGCTGCCAGTGACTATCGGCCTGCGGGACCGTACCCGGTTCCGGAGCCCGAGGGGGCGCCATGGTAGGAGTCGAGTGGAATGGGGGCTGGGCCGAAAGTGCCCCAGCTCCCACTCCACCCGAAGCCCCACGCACCCCGCCGAGCACACAGGCCACCAGGTCACCTCTCGACATGCTGCTTGTGCCCACATGCCCCATGACCGTGGCCAAACACTGGAGACCATACCGATCAATCCCCGACACCCGGTCAACAGTAATAGGTATCTCCAGAAACTTCCTTGCATCCTCCTCACTAGCTATAACTAATGTCATCTAGCAAAGCCTGCTGCTGCACCTCAGTTTCTGTTTCCCGTACTGTGTCCTCACTGTACACTGATCCGTCGTCCGAATTCTCAACGTTTATAAAAAAAAAAAAAAAAAAAAAGTACCTAAACTCTTATGCAGCAATATTCACTCAAAAATATAAGATGCTCGAAGACTCTTAAGTGTTACACTACTTGCCAAAAAAAAAATCCACGTGTCCACTATATTCCTTTAAACAAAAACAAATGACCACAACACTCCTGCAATATTTCTCTTAAGTTCACAAAATCCTAAGCAAGGTCGCCATTTGTTACGACCGGGGCTCGTATAAAACAAGGGCTCTTAATCATTGGACTAGGAAAGCACACAGCCAAAACGGTAACACTAGATCCAACCCCTGAACTTATATTGCCGGCGCACAAAAACACCTATACCCTCCAGAGTTAAATCTGCGATAACGGGGTATCCTATAACTCAGTATAAGTGCACTGTTACTACAGGCTGATGATCTCTGATACAGCCTGATCACAACAACATACAATTACGGTAATAAGGTATACTAGGAAAAGATAGAGATCTTAATTAAATCACTGCAATGATTTAATGCAAACTAGAAGAAGGTATATTTAAAGTTTCTCTAAACAATAATGAACTGTCACTCCTATACTAAAGAAAGTGAACGAAAGTCCCAAAGCATCGAGCAGGAATCTTCTGAAGAAAGTCTGATGCTGGGGTAAGATGATCGTATCGGATTTTGAACTGTAGTATAAAGCAGGAACAGGATATGACAATTGTAAGGACATATAGGGTTAACTGGCACGGGAATAATAACTGCGCAATAGTAGGAACTCAAACAGCAAAAGAAGTACTTCCTCATCAACGAAACCGCCTACTAGGGTTGTGCAACTCAACAACAACCTAGACTAATAAATGCCGTGAATAATAATGCATACATAACAGAAAGAGTTTATAATCTAAATCTGGTGTCTGCTAGGCGAATAAAGTCTAGCTGGAATGTAGTAGGCTAGGAAACAATGGCTGAGCAAGCGGCTCGTAGCCTAGCGAAGTCCTTAAGGCTGTGCGGCCAAATTACGTTAATTGACGGGGTGCTCTCTTGAGAGATCCAGATCGCTAGTATCTGGTTCTCTCCTGGCGACCCTCTCAAAGTCAAAGCAAACGAGTTAGCACAGTGTTGGGTGGCAGAGGCAAAAGCCCTCACTCGCAACACAGTGCTAAACTCACAAGGTACACAGTCAGAAAGACCCCCTAGGCTTCCCACGTCTCCGTTGCGATTGTACAGGTTCAACAAAACCTAGTACACATGGAAATCACAACACCAGTAGCCCTATCCCAGTCTAGCATTAAATCCCCCAGCAGACCACCACGATACAGGAAGGGAGACACCGTGAGTGTTGAACCTCTACAGACAAAAATGGTAACTCTTCCAAAATGCCTAACTAAACATGTGTTATCTGAGAGCTTCAGCATATAATACGATGGCCGATATATGAAATCGCGCAGAACCAAAGGGAAGTTATGATATTAAATAGAGTAGAAGAATGAGAGGTAAGAAGTTGAGAGAGAGAGAAAGTGCTCTATAGGTAGAAGTCGGGAGACAGGGGGGCAAGGGACATGTGAAGGGTATGCTAGTCAGGAAAGCTCTGAGGAAGGAACTCCTCGGGACCCCTCCAGGATCACACACAAAGGCATGGTGGTCAGCCAATCACAGGCCGCTACGTCACCAGGCAGCAGGGCTGCAGAAGGCGCCAGGAACCACCAGCCAATCAAGAGGCGCAAGACGGCACGCGCACGAGCCTACAAAGCGAGGGGGGAGGCAGCACATGTATACGCACGCACACACTACCACCCCACTGCCTATATTATTCTCTCTCCTTAACCCTCTCCGACATATGACGCGATTTTGAGCCTATTGGGGATACTTTAAAGCCTTTGTTACCATCAGGGGTATTTAGATACCTTTAGTTTAGTTACTTCAACCTCTGCAGTTGTCTTTGAGTTAGCTGTGGCCAGAAAACTAATTTTGGAGAGGTAATTATAAGAGTGAGAGAACTCTATTTCTTATTGCTAATCTGGCAACCTCTGCGTCATATGTGCGTGAAAGGGTTAACTATATACAATGCATCCTATGTTCAACTCATGATATAAAATGCTTCCCGTTGTCACAGACGAAAACAAAGACCTCCACGGGACTGTCTGTAACAACACGAACACTATGAAAGAAAGAACAACATTGTAGACAGACTGTAGCCAAATACCTTGCCCCGGCGAGTGCTAGCGAGTGGCCAAGCGAGCGGCTGAGCCCACGGGGCGTTCTGCTGAGCTGCAGGCGTCACAGTGATTATAATGCTGTTGGACATGGAATGGTGAGTGAGTGAGAACAGAACATTTTTGATAAATAGTATATGTAACTAATCCCCCCCCCCCCCCTATTGCAACTTAGCATTACATAAACTAACTGAATTGAGCAAGGACTTTATGAAGTTGGAATAAACGATTAACACTGCACAAATATGTATATATGCCTTTGAAATGTGAATATTATGGACTTTGTGCTGATAAAGTGAAGCAAACATGAATTTCAGCCAACTGTTCTAATGATTCATAATCGTCTTAAGCTCGAGATAATCTCTGGCTTTCACATTAATTGGCCCTAACTTCTGCATTACCCAAACCTCTCTCGTCTCCTCTCGCACATTACACAGGCTCTCATTAAAAAACACTTTCTGTTAGTTAGTAAAAATAGGACTTCAGAGCCTATCAACCCATCTGGATAACCGTCTTGGTGATGTAATGGTTAGTGTTTAAAAATCTGTGTGATATCCCAGGTTCGAATCCTGGTGGATCACATAATTATATGTTTTCATTAATGTCATTAGAGTTGTTTTGTGTTGTGGTGAAATAAATACAATATAGATTATTAAGCCAGTACACAAAAGCGTCAGGACTGGAGCCTCTTTTCGAGAACGCCAGTCCCTTTCGCACTTTACACAAGCTCTCGTCCTTTTTATTTCATTCTGGCTACTACTGATGGATTGTATTGAGTTTAGGAAGGATATCTAGCAATTATAAGGTGTCGAAGTATCTCACTTAATCCTTTTTACTTCCACAGATCCTTCTTGAACTGCACAAAATCGTGTAAAGAGAGCAAGCATGCAAATTACAAGATGTCGCCGGTACAGAAGGGGTTAACCCTGCTCAGGTAATGTTCCAGAAGTGTGGCGAAATTAGCAATGTGGCCCCATATGGTTACCGGCACTTTAAACGGCTCTCACCCGAAAACTAATTGATGGATTTTAAATTTCTTGTTACCAATAGAAACTACAATTAATGCTTAATATTATGTTAAGAGCAAATTACAATACTGTAAATATTAAGTCAAAAAAAAGTGAAACAAAAGGGTCAAAACAAGTAAGGCATATCTCATACATTACATGAGCTGGATTAATTTGGTTGCAGGGCCGTGGAAGGGATGGCTGAGGGTCTTGGGTGACAACAAGGCAGAAATCTGGGGCTTAAAAAAAGTTTGATACGAAGGGGAAATTTGTAGTACACATTTGGGATTATGGACCCCATATGGTGACCGGACAGGTTGGTACACGAAAGGGGAGGAGAGAGAGCGGCGGCTCACACCCTCTCCCAGTCGTAAGACGATACAGACTGACTGCTCGTCGTCGTAACTTCTTGCCATCGGCCTCTGGCCTTGAAATATTCACGAAAAACGTGTTTTACGCATGCGCGCGGACCCCATATGGGGAAAATATGGCTGAGCAGGGTTAAACGCGAATTCATATGAGCAAATTTCTGGCAATATATTTACTTAAATTCTGAGCTTGCAACTTCAAAGGTAAAGGTTTTAATAAATAGTCACCTACAATAATTTACTGCAGTCGGCTATCCAATAACTGCAAAAATATTAAAAAAATAGAATGGAAAATATGCCCGAACATCGCCAAATTCATTTACCGTAATTATCTCCCTTGTCATATCCAACGCTTATAATTTGATGCATTTCCATCACATTTCAGCATATATCGTTCTATGAATAGAATATGTTCTGAAATTATTTGTTTGGCATCTTAGCAATGGTCAACCTCATCCGGATCTTGATCCGCCTCTCTCTCTCTCTCCAATATAATTTATCAACAGTAATGTCAATATTCTGCAAGGTATATTATATATTTCAAATACATGTGAGGGGCACCGGTGCGATAGGAGTACTTCTGGACATATTGGAAAATCGGAAAATTCGGCAAGATCCCCCCTTTGCCGGATAAACGAGTTATCTATTTTTTTTTTTTTTTAAGGGAAATTTATACTTATTCTATAATGCTTATCATATCAAATAGGTAACCCGATAAGAGATTATCTATATCCGAGTGTGACTCCACCAAAAGGAGAGGAGCATACAGACTTACATTATCCGTTTGCTAGTTATTTGATCTTCTTAGGGTGTAATGGCAATTATCAACTAATTTTGTATTGTGAGGTATTATTATGTGAATGTTAATTCATTCAATGCAATTTATATATTAACATTCGTTTTACATCTTGATTCAACCTTGGTTTGAACAAGATAGCTGGCAAGGGGAGTAGGAAGGAAGGTTCGAATCATTCAGGGCACCGATATATTTAGGGAGTCGGTATAACCATACAAGGCAAGGGACTGGGATTCTCGCTGAGAGGTTCCGATCCTGACGGTCTTCTTGACTTACAATGTGCTGGCTAAGTAATCCAATAGGATTGATAGCCTCTGAAGTCCTATTTTTTCCCCCCCTGTGGGAAAGGGAATAGAATATGCCCCACGTGCCTTCTGCGTGTCTTAAGAGGCGACTAAAGAGGTTGGGTCGGTGGGCTTGCGAACCCCACCCGAAAAAAATACCTAAGCAAAGAAAAACGAACGAACAGCCTCGGATGCGGACGGAACCTATGTTGACGAACCACGACCGACTAAGGACATTCCTTCGGACATTCAGAGAATGGCTACATGGAATGTTAGTGGCATGAATGATGGCACAAAAGAGAGAGAGGTTCTGGAAGTGCTAGTGAATGCCAGGCTGGATGTATATGGAATGACAGAGACCAAATGGAAAGGTTCAGATGTGAGAGAGTGGGAGTGTGGAATGGGTGTGTGTGCTGGAGTGAGTGAAGGAACAGCGAGAGAAGGTGCGTGTTTGTAAGTAGCAAATGGAAGGAATGTGTAAGAGAGTATGGGTCTGTGGGTTCAAGGATTGTGTGGGTGAGAATGAAAGTAGGAATACAAACTTGGGTGATTGTGTGTGTGTATGCCCCGACAGAGGATAAACTTGAAAGAAAGAAAGAGGAGTTCTGGATGAATGTGGAGGCGTGCCTGCAGAAGTTTGACAAGAACGAAAGAATATTTCTGATTGGGGATATGAATGGCAAGATGGGTGATAGGAAAGTTGAGGGAGTGGTGGGGGGTACCATCAGAGGTGAATGGGAATGGTAGGTGCACTTGTGGACGTATGTGTGGGGAGGAGGCTGTGGATAGCCAACACCTTCTTCCGACACAGAATGATCCACAGGTACATGTGGAAACGGGTGTGGACGATGGAGGATGTGACAGTGGTGGAACGAAAGTCATTGATTGGTTATATAAGTGTGGATGAACGAATGAAGAAATCTGTGATGGATGCTAGGGTGTATAGGGGTATTGGAGGGAGTCTGTCTGATCATTATGTAGTGGTAGCTAAGCTTAGGATACAAAAGAAGTGAGGGAGGAGAGCTGGAGGGTGGAGATGTTGCAGGACGAGGAAGTCAGGGAGGAGTACAGGAGAGCAGTGGAAAGACGACTAGGTGGGTTCGACCTTGAAGTTCTGGAGGAAGTGGAGGAGATGAGCAAGGTGTTTAAGGATGAGATATGTGCAGCATGTGAGGAGGTGTGTGGAGTGAGGAAAAGAGGGAGGGGAGTGAAAGGTAAGAATAGCTGTGGAAGAAAAGAAGAAAGTATATAGAGAGTGGTTGGGTAGTAGAGGGAATGAAGATTTCGAGAGACAGAAACGAGCAAGGTACGTGGAGAGTAAGAGGGTGGTGAAGAGAGTAGTGAAGGAAAGTAAGAGATGAGGAATTTGGAAGGAATCTGAGTGGAAAATGGAGGGAGAGTAAGAAACTGTTCTGGAAAGAAGTCAAGAAAGTTAGGGAAGGTAGCAAGGGAAACAGTAAGGGTGTGAAAGATAAGAATGGGAGAATGCTAGCCGAGAAGCAAGAGAGAGTAGAAAGATGGAGGGAGTACTTCAATGAGTTGCTAAATGTAAGGAATGAAGAGCCAGCAAACATAGCTGGATATGGTATGGGAGGGAGAAGAAGACAAGTAGTGGAGGAGGAGGTGGGGATCAGGAGGTCAGAAGTTGGGGAAGCCATGAAAAGAGTGAAGTTGGGGAAAGCACCAGGAACAGATAGAGTGTGTGGGGAAATGTTGAGGTATGGTGGTGAGATAGTGATCGAATGGGTATGGGAAATGTGCAAACTAGCATGGGAGAAGAGGAGTGCACCCGATGACTGGAAGACTGGCATAATAGTCCCCCTATATAAGGGCAAAGGGGAAAGAGGAGTGTGTGGTAACCACCGAGGAATATGTCTTTTAATTTTAAGCGTAGTAGGGAAGGTATACAGTAGGGTAGTGATTGAGAGAGTGAGAGTGAGAACGGAGAAATGGATAGGCGACGAGCAGGGAGGTTTTAGGAAGGGAAGAGGATGTGTAGATCAGATTTTTACCCTGAATTGTGTTGTGGAGAAATATCTGGAGAAGAAACAAAAGGTGTATGTTGCCTTTATGGACTTGGAGAAGGCCAATGACAGAGTGGATAGAGAAGGTTTGTGGAAAGTACTTAAAATATACGGAGTAGATGGGAAGTTGCTGAAAGCAGTGAAGAGCATGTATGAGGGTGCAAAGGTGGCAGTCCGTGTGGAGAGTGAGCAGAGGGAGTTCTTTGACCTGCATGTTGGTTTGAAACAGGGGTGTGTGATGTCCCTGTGGTTGTTTACTGTATATATGGATGGAGTCATGAAAGAAATACTATCAAGAGCAGTGGATGTTGGTGTATCGCTGAAAAGGGAGGGAATTGAGTGGAAGCCGCCTATACTGCTGTTTGCGGATGATACAGCTCTGATGAGTGATAATGAATGGGAGTTGCAGGGTCTGGTAAATGATTTTGGAACAGTGTGCGAAAAACGGAATTTGAAGGTAAATGCAGGGAAGAGCAAGGTTATGGTCTTCGAAAGGGGTGAAGTCACAGAGTGTGTGGTGAAGCTGAACAGTCAGGCTATGGAGATCGTCAACTCTTTTAAGTATCTGGGCAGTGTGTTGAGTAAAGATGTCCCCGGGACTATGGATGAAGAAGTGCGGGAGAGGGTACAACAGGGGAAGAGGGTTGTAGGAATGCAGAAAGCAGTAACAAGAAATAGGGTGGTCAGTATGGAAGGAAGAAGTCCTTGCATGACAGTGTGGTAATCCCGACACTGACTTACGGAAGCGAAGCATGGATGTTGGTTGAGAGACTCAGACCAAGAGTGAGAGCAGTGTAAATGAATTACTTAAGAAGTGCGTGCGGAGTTACATGGAGGGATAGACAGACTAATGAGGAAGTAAGAAGGAGGTGTGGTGTGGAGGTAGATGTGCTGGAAAGTGTGAAAAGGAACAACTTGAGATGGTTCGGCCATATGGAACGTATGGAAAGCGATAGATTGACTAAGTGGGTGTACGAGAGCGAGGTGGAGGGACAGAGAGGGAGAGGTAGACCGAAAGAGAGGTGGAAGGCTGGAGTGAGGAAGTATATGAACGAAGGCGGTGCTGGTTGGGGGGGAGGGGCGTCGACTGACTGGGGACAGAGGTGCATGGGGGCAGTTCGTTCGTGGCCACCCCTTCGGGGATCACGGCGTCGGGCAATAGATAGATAGATAGATAGATTCCAACAACAAGGACACAAAGGATTGGAGTTCTCGAAAAGGGGCTCCAGTCCTGAGAATGTACTTGACATACAGTGTACTGCCTCAGTAAACCAGAAGGGTTGAAGTCCTATTATAACTAACAAAGGATTGGAGTTCTCGAAAAGCGGCTTCAGCCCTGACGCTATTCTTGACTTAGTGTCCTGGCTTGATAGTCCAGAAGGGTTGATAGGCTCGGTGTTCCTAACTAACCAGGACACATCAATTATTCTAATAAGTTCATAATAATACGTATCGTAATACAATGTTTGTGTATTGATTGGCCTGAGATTTAAGTAAGAGTGTATGCCGGGAAACAGACCCCAAGCATTACCCTTTACATAACGAGGGACATCTGTAAAGGTATATAAAATATTCTTTTTAAGTTATAGCTATACTGGAAAACTAGTATTAAAGTTTTTAAGGCCAAAATTAGTATAGCCTAAAATGCTGGAAAACAATTATATAGCTGAATAACACCGTATGCCATTAACCTCTCCGCTGCGTAGGTGGGGTATTGGCCACCCCTCCCTGTGCGGAGGTATTTAGACTGTTTCCTAAACTCAAATCGTCATCGTACCATAAATATCATTAATACTTATCCATATGCGCCTATTTTACGTTGATTATAAAGGTATTACCCTGTTACAACAATAAAACAAGTGGAAACAGCGTTTGGATGGTCAAAATCGGCGATAGAGGCCGGGAGTTACATAACTTATGGCTGCGGCAGCCTGCCAGCCAGCCACCCGTCACGACGGCTGGAGAGACGCTGTTGCATGGTAGTCTCTCTCTCGCTCTTTCCCACACTTGGTAACACAGATGACCATGCCCTGCTAGCAACTCGCTAATGTTAGCACGAAAATATACCTAAGAATAAGGGAATAACAGGGAGAATAGGTGATAATTGAAGGGAGGGGGGTGGGGGGGGGGGAAGGAGGGGTTGTGGAGGAGTGATATTTGGCATTCCCAAGGGGCAAAAATAAAAAAAATAATAATAATAATAATGATACTGGGCTGATTTAAAAAAACAAAAAAATTAGGCCTTGCATTATATGAGGAGATCCGCAGCGCACCGGTAAAACTCTTATAAGGAGATCTTCACTTGCTGGGTTAAATAGAAAAACTATCTATCTATAATTATCGTCATTGTAAAGACAGGAAAATGGGACTTACAATCAGAAAAATATAGATATGTGCGTTGTAAACATAGAATATTATGTATGATAGGTGGACAATTTTTTTTTTTTTTTTAAATATACTGTAGACCTTAAAGTTTCCATTAGCCTACATCTCACTGTATTGTGTATTTGGTGAGAATTGATTAAATTTGAAGTGTGCAAATTACCTTACTGAAGCATAACATAATAGTTATCTTAAATATATTGCAATATGGATCATCGCAAACCGAAAGTATGGCAGAGGGCACACAAACCAACAGGATATGTTGATCGGTTAAGATTATCAGCCACCTGACCACACTAACCTTAAATAATGATAGTTATCTAGAGCTGGAGTCACAGGTGCTTTAGCCTCTTCCAGGAGTTTTCTGTGAGACAGGGCAGGCATCATTGGGATGAGAGACGTTATGGTACCGAAAGCCATCGCGGAGGTCGTTGCTTCTCGACCTACTGTAGAAATAGTCGCCCATGCATGCATTCTGTCACCCGCATGGGATAAGTGATTGGTAGCAGCTGTTTTGGAGACCCCACGGTACGATTTTACTGTAGGGGCACGCATTTGACAGGTACCACCAAGGATTTAATAAAAAAATAAATAATTGGTTTCCACGCATGCAACACAAAGCTACACCCTTTTCTGGTAACACTAAAAAAACAATGGAGACACTTTAATATTAATAATATGAGACAAAATATAAAGAGGACTCTGTAAGCTTTGCGTTCGTGGAAGTATGGTCGCTGTGTTTACTTTACGCTCGAAGTTACTTCCTGCCTTGGTGGTCGACTTAAAATGGCGGAGTGTGGAGGTTGTGACTTCACCGTCATCGAATTAACTTTACCTCATAAAAGCAAGTTGTAGATGTCCGAAGTGTGATTCTGAGCTAAAGGTGGACCGTAACAATATTTAGATGCAACAAAGTGGAAAGTTTTAGTGAACAGAAAAACAAAACAAAAACGCTAGTACAACGATGCTCGGTTGGGAAGTTGGTTCGGTGGCAGCAAATTGACAGTGAGAACCATATTGCTGCTAACAAAAATGTGGTTCAAAAACTTGTTAGGGTTTCTGACATTAGCAAAGAAATGAGAATTACCAGTAAAACAGCAGTACACTGGCTAAGTTTTTGCCGTGAAGTGTGCGAGTTATGGTGTGAAGAGAACAGTGCACAAATCAGTGGGCCTGGGACACTGGTGGAGGTGGATGAAGCGAAATTCGGAAAAAGAAAATTCCACAAAGGACGGGTATTGGACGGACAATGGGTTCTGGGAGGACTTAAACGTGTTACTCACAACGTATTCTATTGTGTAGTGGATGCGAGAGACGAGAAAACACCGACAGAAAAACTAGTACAACACAACACGTTCGTCCCGGTACCACGATCTTCAGACTGTTGGAAGGGATACAATCACTTGGACGACCACGATTTTGAGCACCAAACAGTCAACCACTCTACTATCTTTGTGGACCCAGTAACTGGTGCTCACACACAATCTATTGAGAGGCAGTGGAGAGATCTCAAGAGTCAAAATACCAAGAGGTGGAGTGCGCAAAGAACAATATTCCAGCTACTTTTTTTTTATTTTTTCTATATTCCAACTACTCCCTCTCGGGCATAGGCTGACAGCCTGTACATTCCAACGCTCAACACGGTGAAGCCCGTGAGGTCTTGTTCCAGTCTGGGGAGTGAGACATGTGAAGCATCCATTCATGGCTCGAAGCAGCTCCATCTCTGAAGCGGCTGGTTGCTTCATTCAAGTGCTTCACTGTCTCACCCTCCAGACTCAGACCCTCACTCTCAGAACGCCACCTACTGAGCAGTGAACTCACTAGGCATTGTCCCCCTGTAACATATTTTGAATATGGGAATATTCATACAGTTATTTAATCAGGGAACAATGAGGGTATTTTTTTGGCATTTCGGTGGGCTTTGTGGTAATGCACCGATACTAGGTACAGCACAAATTCAATCCCAATAATATCTTCCCATTGACATATCGGGATTTGAACCCGGGTCCATTGGATTACCAATTCAGTGGCATGACCACTCCAAAACACCTCCTGTGAGTATATCTTCAAATATGCTTACCCCAATCAAGGTGAAAGGTTCCATCAATTTGTAACCCATGAAGCACTGGTATATCCTCCAAAATATTAATGTGAGTGAACCTAATTAACCAACATAACCTAAGGTAAGCTAACCAGTTGTTGAGTATTTTTGTATATAATCATGTTAGCCGCTGTGGGATACAGGATGGGTTGAGGGGGGCACCCCCCCCCCCCCCAGTGAATTATAGTCATCGTCATATATGTTACCATCAGGAGGCAAGTAACAGCGGGCCATGGGATAATTAGACCCTCTACTGTCAACATAGATGATGAATCCACAACCCATCCTGTATCCAAAACCAACCCCCAAGTATAAATACTAGAAGATTAGGTAGAGGTATTCATAGGATTTAGGCCTGAATATACCCATAATTTTTTTCCCCCACCCAAAACCGCCTTATTCCCAAAGGGTCCCGTATTATTGTTGGGGAATATGGATTATTCATGTATATTTTCGCACCTTATATAATTGTTACAGAAAGCTTTACAAATAAAAAATACAGGAAAATATGGCACATTCATTATTACTCGGCAAAAGAATGGTCAATTTAGAGGGGTACGTAAGCTCGAGCGCGTCCTGTTAACAAACCGACGATCAGAAGAGACGACGAACTCCCAATTTTCGGCATAAACGAGCCGATTTAGTCTAGCCGAAAAGCATGTTAAAAACTTTATTAGCCTATATTGCTTTCAATACTATTACCGGACCAGAAAAAGGTGTAGCTTTCTGTTGGATGCATGGAAACCGAAAACAATTACATTGGTGGTACCTGTCAAATGAGCGCCCCTATAGTAAAATCGCACCGACCCCACAGACTTAAACTGAATGAAGTTTTCGATTCCTGCCCACAAAGAACAGTCAAGGCAGGCCAACAGGGACATGAGACTAGTATTTGCCAGGCAATTCTGCCAGGACGTTTATGATGAACTATATTGGAAGACTGCGTTGTGGACAGACGAAAAAGAGTTTCTCTGTAACATGGGTGGTGTCCTCCAAATACCAGGATTTGAGAGGTAACATTGTCTGGAACTGCGCAGAAATGGACGTTGCAACTTATAATTTCATGGGTAACTGTGGTCTGGCGGCCTTGGGGATTTAACATTAGTAGACAATATTTGTTTCAGCTGACATTCTTTACGAAATTCTCCCATTCAAGGCCATTCATCAACTTCATACAAACAATACGATTTGTTCACCTGGTAAGATACTGGTTACGTGAACATATGGAAATCTAAGTCATAGATTGGCCAAGCAAAGAGTGTGACGTTTATAAAATAGAACATGTGTGGGCCAGGTTGGTTGAAACTTGGGATGCTCATGATGAAAGAAACCACGCAACCATAGTAAATCCTGAAATAGCGGAGTGAGACGTAGCCTACACCCAACTACAAACAAGATCTTGTTGACTCGGACTCCAATAGATTTAAATGCGTTCATTGTAGCAAATTGAGGCAGGGGAAGATATTAATTGCCTGCAGTATCATCCTAATTTACAATAACTGATACTGGCATACTTGATTAACCTCTTAAGTGCACAGGTGGGGTAGTGGCCACCCCTCCCTGTGCGGAGGTATTTAGGCTGTTTTCTTCACTCAAATCGTCATCGTACCCTAAATATCATTAATACTTATCCATATGCGCCTATTTTACGTTGATTATGAAGATATTAACCTGTTACAGCATTAAAACAAGTGGAAACAGCGTTTGGCTGGTCAAAATCGGCAACAGAGGCCGGGAGTTGTAATCATCGAGTGTGAGCCAGCCTTCCGCTCCTCCACTCCTCCCCACGTCTGGAGAGAAACTGTCGATCGATACTCTCTCTCTCTCTCTTGCACTCGCTTGGTAACACATATAAGCACAGCCTGCTAGCAACTCGCTATTGTTAGCACGAAAATATACCTAAGAATAAGGGAATAAGAGGGAGAATAGGTGATAATTGAAGGGGGGGGTTGGAAGGAGGGGATGTGGAGGAGTGATATTTGGCATGGCCAAGGGGCAATACAAAAATAAAAATAAAAAAAATAATTTATACTGGGCTGATTTAAATGTTTTTTTTTTAGGCCTTGGATTATATAAGGCTTCCCGCAGCCCACCGGTAGGCCTTATATAAGTCTTGCTTCACTTGCTGGGTTAATAGGTTATCCAAGTAAAGAACACACCTTTTTGTTTATATTGCTATCTATATATCCATCTATTTACTCAGGCACATTCCCCATTTGTTAACTTTTTTTTATAATGCTATCTATATATCTATCTATTTACTCAGGCACATTCCCCATTTGTTATTATTATTATTTTGTTCAGGGGGTTAACGACTCGAGACATTGATAACATCCGGTAATTGCTGGTGAACTCTATCCACCCAATCATTAACACTTACGCTGCGGGCATATTTGGGCTATTTAGGGCATATTCAGGCACTCCTGAATGATTAATCAAGCATCTGCATTAAATGAACTGTATTCTGCCGAAAACTAGGCAAAAATAGCTTCAAAATGAGACCAGACCGAGCTCCGTAGGTGGCTTTTAAAGCCTGGAAATTCCAAGAACATTCAGGAACGTCACCCGCAGCCAATGGGTTAAGGTATGGTACTGTTGAGCATTCATGGAGGACAGACTTGTCCATCCGAGCTCCACCCTTCCTTCTCCTTAGCCTCCTTGCTCCTTTCCTCTTCACCTAAACACCTCAGTCATGTCGTCAAACTTAGTACCGTATTATTATTCTTTAATTTAGCTACTTTTTAGAATATTTTCAATGTCTTTGTACTAAATAAAGTACGGTAACCGTTTAGGCATGTTTCCCCACTAACATAACAGTTGTTTTCTGGTTTGTTTTAACAGGATAGACGGCCAAGGTTTTCTATTTAAAGTTTTACTTACACTTTTTACAGTACAATTTTACCAAGTTGTTATTGTTTAATATATTTGTTTCTTCATTTTTGAACTTCCTCCAGTAGTTGGACAATTTATAATATTACAGGGGTTATAAGTATGATTACCTTATAGGCAATCAGTTTGTGCCAAATATCTCGCCAAGTTCCTCATAGTGATCGATAATACGTCATATAATTAAACAATAAATAAAAAAACATAAAAAATACAGTCCCATCTAGCAATTCTATGAAATGCGAGGGTACTGTGGCTATAATAGTCGGAAATAACATTAAGCATGATTCTTATACAATATCCAAATTTCTCTACTGTTAAATTACACAAATGCAAACAAATATAATTATGTAATTGACCAAACAGTGTTCGATGCCGGTCATGCAGTGCTTCGACTAATACCTTATCACTGTAATTTAAAACCCGTAGAACTAATTTGGGCTCCGGTAAAGACGGAAGTAATTAATATTAACCCGAATGCCAACCAGACACTTCTAAAGGTACTAGAAATAACCCAATGTTCAATAGTACAAGTAACCTCAAACGATTAGAAGACCTGTATTAAACACACATAACTGGTAGGAGAGTAATATATTTATTGGTTTTATAAACTTAGGCGATTATAGTAGCGAGTGCAGTAGTGATGATTGAATACTGCATAGCCTACACGGCAAAGTATTACTGCTTATATTAGTATAGCTCATAGAGGACATTTGTAATGGACATTTAATTGAAATTAGACTACATAGGGAACACATGAATGTAAATAAAAATTATATAGGTTGGAAAGTTTAGCGTAATATAATAAGGCATTGTATATGACAAGATGGAATGAAGCAAAGTAATGATCAAATACAAAATGTATACACTCATCCATACACAATCTAATATATTTCAATAGATAGAGGAAAGACCAATCCAGAGTAATACCGTAGAAAAATCCACAAAGCCTTAATTGAATAATCATAGATACAATATATTTCAACTGAATAATGTCTAGATTTTCCAACTACGTCCCAATCCGCATGGCTTTCATTCTAAAATTTTAGTGCCACTAGGCTATATATTCTTGTAGTAATTGTTTAAACATAATCAACCTTCAAACTAGCCTGCCTTATCTGAAAGTTGCCTAGTTAATCAGAGATAATGCTGGTCCGTGTCCAAACAGTTCATGCTAACCTGCAGCCAAATACCGCAAGGTGATTACCATCCTCGCTTTTACGGATACAGCTTTTCTCATCCTGGTGTCCTGCTGATAGATAGCTCAAACATTGATAAAAACCTCTTTAAATTGTTGCCTGTTGACCAACATCCACTGTTGATAGCCTTCCCTTTCTTCCAAGGCAAGCTATTGTGCCATAAATAGTCCCTAGCTCCTCTAGTCGTGCCAACCACTGCCGCCTCCACAAACGCCTTATCTTAGCCTTAATTATTTTAGATGCATTATTAACCCTTGTCTAGTGGGGGGTTTTGGGCTATTTTGGGCATATTCAGGCCCTCCTGAATGACCAATCAAGTATCTGCATGAAAAGAAATGTATTCAGCAAAAAACTAGGCGCTAAAAGCTTTAAAATGAGACCAGAACGAGCTACGTAGCACTCATCGTTCACATGCAGTGGTACCACTAACATGGGAGTTTAGCATATATCGGCATATTTTTCCCGCTACGCTCACTACTGGCAACACTGCCGGCCTCTCGAGAACAGAGGGAGCGTGAGTCAGTGGGCGGCGGTAAGCCCTGGGTGTCGGATGTGTGGCCTGCTGCGCTCCCGGCCATTTGCACTCGATTTTAACCCTTTAAAAGCCTTAATATTGCTCCTACCTTGCTGCAAATTGGAGCCCGACTTAAGGCGGGCCCCGCCAGTTAAGGGTTAACAGTAATAGGGCTTCTGGTTAACTGTGTTGGTGGTGTAATGGTTTAGATGCTTATGTTCTGGGTGTGGTGTCCCAAGTTCGAATCCCGGGAGGACCATATGCTTTCATTAGTTTATTCAAGTACATTGGGGTTTGTAATGGATGATTAATGTTAAGATCGGGGTGTTCCTTAATTCCTGGAGAAAATTACGAAAGTTTTGAAGAGTTCGGCCATTGTTGTTATCGTTGTGCCCACACTCGGCACCGTGTGCAGCCAGGACGTTTCAAAGTGTGACGGGAGCTGCCAGTGGAGAATGGAGTAAATTTTGCCTACATTCGGTTTCATTTCATCTAACGGTAAATTTAATCCCTTAACAGCTAATTTCTCGATACTTAATGGAACAAATTGAAATCACAATGTTTCTATTAAGACCAAGCTTATATAATTAGCACCATATTGCACTACAAAATCTTCAAAATAACTAAAAAATGGATAATATTCAAGGACACTAGTGCGACGTTATGAGAAACAATTTATTAGGGAAAATAGGCACCAATAGATTCGCCATATTTTTCTCCATATAGTCCGCATGGAGGATTTTCGTTATCAACAAATTGAAAAATACCCACTTCACAGACAAATACACCAAAAATCTAAGTCAAAGCGGGGGTGTGGGGGCGGCAGCCTCCACCTATAATACTAGGATAGGTTAGGTAAGGTTGTTAGGTTAGGCTAATGACCTTTCAAAGGGGTATAGGCTAGTAAACACTAGGATAGCCTATACCCAATCAGAGGTAAGAAGAAGAAGAAGAAGAAGAGTCCTGCAGTAGTCTCCTTGAATGCTACCAAAAAATGTTGATGGGAACTTTGCAATTTACCGTCAGTTGAAAAGAAACGGAGTATATTATACCTGCTTAACACTAGGTACCTAATTCGCTGCTTAGGTGAACAAAGGAATTGGGTGTTAGGAGACTGCCCATTCATATTCCTTTGTCCAAGAATCGATCCCAGGACCTCTTTGTTGTGAACAGAACGTGCTAACCACTGCACTGCCGGTCACTATTCACATTTGTTCACCCGTCTAACACAAGGAAAATAGAGGTATCCTCGATCAATATAAACCATGCTGCTATTATTGGTCGTTCCAACAACTAATACTTACACATTGGTCCATTGTTAGTCGATTAGTACTGTTGATCTAGACTGCATCAAGGATTAATAGCCTATAGGCCGCGTCATGCAGAACTCGAATCCACCAGAACCCACTGGAATCGAACTTTTCACCGGAATTGACGAGAATTACGCGGCCTTAATCGAGTGTGACTTCAGAGTAGAATGCGACCCGTCAATGACCGGAATGTAACTCGAACGTAACTCGATGGACTCGAATGTAACCCAAATATGAGTCGATGTTAACCAGTAAGTGACTCGAAGGAAACCGGATGTGGAAAGAAGACTATTCGATCCCAAGTCGAATGCAACTCGAATGACCAGAATGAGACCGGAATGTCAGTATATCATGACCAGAATTACATGAAGTTAAGTCGAACGTAAGTGGAACTAAGTTGAACGTAACTCGAACGTAAGTGGAACGTGACTCGAATAGGCAGAAGGTGACTCGATGAGGAACCTTTGAGTATATAAAGGGAGGATTGGTTCACAGGCACACCAGTAGTAACAAGGCACTCACCACGGCAACATAAGCACTTTCAATCACATACACACATACACGTACACGAGGGAAGAGGGGGGGGGTGGAGATAGGGTTTTTCTGGACCCCCTTCTCCCTCATGTTTAGCCCCATTAGTTTTTGAGATGTTATGACGTTCATACCATTAGTTTGGCGGTTATAAAAAAAAATGCCCTATTTCTTTGTTAATATTAAGACCTTTCGTGCCATTTAGGCATAGGTTTATTTCCTGGCGAGCGATAGCGAGCCTGTAACTTTAGGAGGAACTGGCCATCGGCTGGGACACTTTTCTACCGAAAAATGTACAAATTAATCTCGAATTGAGTGTTTTTTAAGCTTTGATGGATGTCTACCGAAGAAAGTAAAAACAAAAAAATATATATAGGCTAAATAAAAAATAGACCAAAAAGTAACCCTACTCCCTTAACTCACACAGCTGGGGTGAAGGAAGAACACTTTTCATTGGTAGACACAACTGAGGGGAAGCCGGAGTTAAGGTGTGGAGAGTTAGATGAGTAAGTTTGATTCCAGGTACTACTTGAAATACAATGGCCTTGTATAGGGCCGATTTTATATTTTATTTTATTTATTATTATTTGTGTGTTTGTTTGTTTTTCAATCCGTTATATATTTGGGGCCGTACCTAGTCGAGTTATATTCTGGTTGTATTCCAGTTACCTTCTAGTTGGATTCCACTTGTATTCTAGTACTTCTAGTCATGTTCGAGTCGACATCCAGTGTACACTCGATACATCAAGCAAGTATGCAGTCATCTACCAGTCATATTCTAGTCAGCATCCAGTTGTATTCTTCTTAATTCGGGTTATATTCAACTCTCATTCCATTACATTCAATTTTAAAGTGGAATAATCAACTTGTCATCCAGTTGACTTCCGGTCATTATCGAGTGGCATCGAGTTACATTCAAGTAATTCGAGTCGGCATCGACTATAAAAATTACATCAGAACATGACCAGAATAGGTAGAATGCGACTCTAATGCGACTCGAATGCGACCAGGATACGACTAGAATGTAACTCGATAATTTTTAACGGTTTTTTCACTCGATAAATCGTAGAAAGTTAACGCATGCACTAACTTTTTGCTCATTCACTCGATCAATCGAGTGACGACTAGAACATCACTCGAAACACAAGAATAGACAAGAATCTAACCAGAACACGTACAAGAATAGACCAGAATGGGGAAGAAGTGGCTAAAATTTGAATTTTTGAATTCATTCCGGTGGGTTCTGGTGGATTAGAGTTCTGTATGACGCGGCCTTTAAAGAGAAAAAGGCATAATTAAACTACAACCAAAACGTCTACAGATTTATATTGTACACTGTTATTTAGGTTTCAAGGTACAACATGTAGTAAGACACACCTGCGACCCCGAGGGAGGTTGGAAAGACATTTGGAGTCAGAATCAAGACATGCCTCAACCGCGCCGCGCCGGTGTAAATGGTGGTTTTGGACAATTCAGTGTCACAGGGCTTCACAGATCCTGTTAAAACATGACCTCTATTTTCTACACATATTCAGCTCGATACTATGTGTTGTCATTCTTTCAAAATTAATATTCGAAATCCTTACACTTGCTTCCTGTATATGATATATACTTTAGTAACAATGTTCCAAGGGTTCAACTCTGCTATATCACGAAAAAAAAAAAACATGCTTTTATTGTCATAAAAGTCTGTCACTCATTAATTAACTATTGCGTGGATTACAAATAATTGGAGCACACATTCTAAAACAATAACTTGAATAAAGAGTATGCAGTCAGTAAAGACAGCGCATTTACAAGAATTGTAATATTAGACAATTTCCTCAGCTATTTTATATTGAACAATTAATTCATACTTTAATCACTGTACACTATATTTAATTTCCAACATTGTATTTCAAAGTTAAAACTCACTTTCGTCAAATAAACTGAAGGAACTTGTGAAAATATTATGAGGAATGGAATACAGTGCGTTTTCTGAAAGTCCATAACTTTTGAACATTTCATGATTTAATTGCTTAAGTATGTACATTTATGTTTTCATTCGATGATTGCAGATCAAGTAGAGAAAAGCAGTATATAAACTAATCTGACTCTGTCCATGCCTGAGGGGATGACTCTAGTCAGTGTTGCCGATAAGGGGAAATGGCTTCTGGAGGGTCTCCTCTGCGCTGGTAACGTTTCAATGTAGACTATAGGTGAGAACCATCCAGAGAGGGAAACGCTCAGATACCATCTCATCTTGTGCCCTTATTACCAAGAAAAACCATCACGTTGACTGCCATGGAGCTAATATCGAACACTACAGCCCAGTCCTGCCTGCTACATGGGAACATATTGAGTCCTACACTCTACTCCCACATATCATCTCAGTGGGTGATGAAATCCCTGATGCAACTAGAGACGATTATCTCAACACGTGGAGGAATGCGGTGACGTACTATAGTAGAAAAGCTGCACCAGGAACCATCCTCATGATTAGATGTGAAGTATGTGACGCCTACCAGCGTTGGCAGAATCGCCTCCCGTTGGCCACTAGCGCTCGCCAGGGCAGTGAAGTGGGCTACAGTTATCAGAGAATGTTCTTTCTTTCATAGTACTTGCATTGTTACCGACAGTCCAGTGGTGGTCTTTATTTTCGTCTGTGACAACACAAAGTGTTATATATTATGAATAGAATATAACATTGCATTGTATATAGTTAAGGAGAGAGAACAATATAGGCAGTGAGGTAGTAGTGTGTGCGTGCGTATACATGTGCTGCCTCCCCCACTCGGAGGCTCGCGCGTGTGCCTTCCCACGCCTCGTGATTGGCTGGTGTGTTTGGCTGTGTCACGTGACACCTGCTGCCTTGTGACGTCTCGGCCCGTGATTGGCCGACCACCGCGTCTTTGTGGGCTCCTGCGTGCATGTGGGTCCACAGGAGCTGCCTTCTTCAGAGCAGGCTAGGGACGCACATGACTAACATCCTTTTTACCACTGTCCCCCATATCTCCACCATTCTGATACTGTCTCTCTTCCTCAACTTCTTCTCTTTCATTCCTCTAATCTTTTAACGTCACAACACTCCCTTTGGGTTCTGCACACGATTTCATATCGGCCCATCGTATTATGTGCGTCGCTCTCCGAGATATTTACATGTACTTAGAATAGGTTTGAGGGTTCTTAGTTAGTAGAGGTTAAGAACTGTGTGTGTCTCCATTATTGATTTAGTGCTCTGCTAGGTTATTTAATGCTAGACTGGGATAAAGCTTCTGTTGTCGTTGTCAGCAATGGGTGTATGGTTTGCTTATACCTACACGACTTCGACGGTTTCTGGGGTACCGTAGGTTGTCCTTTTGGTTGTGCCTTTTGCGAGTGCAGCATCGTGTTGTAAGAGGGCATTTGCTACCTACCTTAGAACACAGTGCTGCCTCTTTGCTTGACTTTAGAGGGATCGCCAGGGTAGAACCAGATACTTGAGATCTGGATCTACCAAGAGAGCATCCCCGTCATTAACGTAACTTTAATCATACCGCCTTAAGGACAACGCTAGGCTATGAGCCAGTCTTGCTCAGCCACAGTTTCCTAACCTTGATATCCCAGCTAGACTTTATTCGCCGAGCAGACACTAGTTAGGACATGAGCTCTTTATGATATGTATGCATTATTATTCACGGCATTTATTAGTCTAGGTTGTTGTTGAGTTGCACAACCATAGCAAACTGTTTCGTTGATGAGGAAGTACTTCTTTTAGTGTCGAACATTACTGCCGTTGCGCATTTATAATATTCTCTTATCAGTTAACCTTGTATGTCCTACCTTTTTGTGTATTCAGTCTACACGTGTGGTGTCCTGCCTCCTGCCATTATATAATTTAAGATACGAGCATCTTAAGAGCATCAGACTTTCTTCAGAAGTTTCCAGGTCTATGCTGTAGGACTATACTTCACTTTCTTTCGGATAGGAGTGAAGAGTTTATTGTTGTTTAGAGTAACTGTATTGAAGCATCTTTTTATTGTATTAAATCTTGCAGTGATTTAATTGATCTTTCCATAGCTTCCCTTTTATGCATTTTAACGTAACTTGCATCTTGTTTGTTATCAGGCTATACCAGTGTGGGTTAGCCTGAAGTAGAGTACATTTATGCCCAGTTAAGGATACCCCGTTATCACAGATTAACTTTGGAGGGTATAGGTGTTTTTGTTCGCCGGCATATAAGTTCAAGGGTTTGGATCTAGCGTACCATTGTTGCATAGTGCCATATTACTAGTCCAATCATTAAGTTCCTTTGTTTTATTCGTACCCCCGGTCGTAACAAATGGCGACCTTGTCCAGCATCTTATTTTAGTAGAAACCAGGATCCATTTGTAGATTATTGCAGTAATAACAAATAATGACCTTGCCTGGTATCTAAGCAAGAATTGCAGGATTGTTGGACATTTGTTTTTTGAGGAATATTTTGGACACATGGATTTTTTTTGGGCATCGTAGTATAGCACTTGAGTTGTCTTCGAGCATTTTATATTTTTGAGTGAATAGTGCTACATGAGAGTTTACTGTAGGTACTTCTTTTTTTTTATAAACGTTGAGAATTTTCGGTGGACACTGTCGAACGACGGATCAATGTACAATGAGGACACAGTACGGGAAGCAGACTCTGAGGTGCAGCAGCTGGGTTTGTTAGAAGGCATTAGAGTTATAACTAGTGAGGAGGGTGCAAGGAAGTTTCTGGAGATGCCTATTACTGCTAACTGGGTGTCGGGGATTGATCGGTATGGTCTCCAGTGTTTGGCCACGGTCATGGGGCATGTGGGCACTAGCAGCATGTCGAGAGGTGACCTGGTGGCCTGGGTGCTCGGCGGGGTGCGTGGGGCTTCGGGTGGAGCGGGAGCAGGGGCACCTTCGGCACAGCCCCCATACCACTCGACTCCTACCATGGCGCCCCCTCGGGCTCCAGAGCCGGGTACGTTCCCGCAGGCCGATAGTCACTGGCAGCGTGGTTTGTCACTGGGTGGGTCTCCAATTGTTGCATCTCCTCCTCCTCAAGGTTTAACTGCAGATATGATCTTCCAGCTTGAGATGGCTAAGATTCAGTCTGAGGAGAGAAAGGCCATGTACTATGCAGACAAAGATCTTGAGAAGTCTAGGGTGGAGTCGACAGGGCAGCGTCTCGGTTCTGGGAATCGAGGTCTTGATCAGTCTTTATCGCACCTTCTTAAGTTAGTCCCTGCATTTGACGAGTCGGGTGTCACCGAATTTGTCATGCGTTTTGAGAGCACCAATGGCCCGAGGTTAAGTGGGCAGCCCTTGTTTCTTCTAGATTAGTTGGCAAAGGACTCAAGGCATATGATGCGTTGCCCTTGGAGTCTTGCATCGATTATGAGGTATTGAAGGAAGCTGTTCTGCGGGCGTACGAGTTACAACCAGAGACATATAGGTTGAAGTTCCGGGGTGTTACGAAGGGTCGTGAGTGCACTTTTCTAGAACATGCCCGGGAACTGTCTGATGCATTGAGAAATTGGCTGAGGTCAGAGAAGGTGACGACGTTCGGAGAGCTTGAGCAGTTAGTCCTTCTAGCGCAATTTTTCAAGTGCACAGGCGGCGACCTGACTTTGAACCTCAAAGAGAAAAACCCTAAAACTCTACAGGAGGCAGCTGAGATGGCTGACCGTAGGCTATCGCTGATTCGTGGGTGCGGGTCTGCACAACAGAACGATGCAGGTAACAAGGGGCGCAACAGTCCACCCCCCCGAGTCAGTGATACACCATATAACCATAATAACAAGAGCAATGATATTAAGTCTGACCATAAACCTAATACCGTCCCGTTTAAGAAGGGTCCGGGCCCTTCCCCACCTCAAGGGAAGCCCAAGGGGGAGTTAGAGTGTTTTCGTTGTCACGAGAAGGGGCATTTTGCACGATCCTGTCCTAGCAAGCTACCTACAGCAGTCGTGTCTTTGGCTCGCAACATTGGAGTGTCTTTGAAGTCGTCTGCGTTTGCCCGGGGTAAATGGTCAGAGGCTGGAGCACAGCCAGTGAAGAAGTGTCCGGAAGGCTTGACACCTGTCCGGATACTTTTTGTGACCATAGAGGGCGCGGCTGCGTAAGTTGGGCTGGTTGCAAGCATGGAGTAGAATTTTTGCGTGATACGGGTGCCTCCTTGACATTGATGAAAAACTTTACAGGCAGACCTATAAACGCGGCACGGGTAGTTGTGGTGCAGGGTATCAATGCTACAAAGTCATACCCGTTGGTCCGAGTGGAGCTGGAGGTAGGTGTGACACGAGAGTTGGATGTCGGAATCGTGGAGAAACTGCCAGTAGAGGGCGTCGACCTTCTTCTCGGCAACGACTTTGCAGTACCTGCTTCTGAGGTTCCACCGTTAGTCGGTGCCGAGAGGGCGGCCGACGTGAGTAGGGAGGGGCAGAAGTTGGTCGAGAGGTGTCAACCACAGCAGAGGGCGTGTGTTGTCACCCGATCTCGTGCATCTAAAGTGTCACAGCCTATTCCTCAGTCTCTAGACCAGCGGAGGAACGGTCGGAAGGAGCAAGCTAAAGTTGGGAGTTTTGCGAGTTTTGCTCCAGCGGCTCTCCTTAGCGACTTAGTACTTGACCCAGAGGTGAGCTCCGGAGTGGCCCCAGAACCTGTCACCCCTAGTGACATGGTTGGGCGTGATGGCACTCCACGACTTAGTAGTTCCCAGGTGGAGGAGAGTTGTGGAAACGGGGCTATCGAACACGAGGACGGGGAAACATGTCATGTGAACCTGTTGGAGGAGTTTGTGAGGCAACCACCTGAGCAGCCTACTGTCCCTGCGT
This sequence comes from Paralithodes platypus, assembly GCA_032716605.1. Lineage (NCBI taxonomy): Eukaryota > Metazoa > Arthropoda > Malacostraca > Decapoda > Lithodidae > Paralithodes > Paralithodes platypus. The sequence goes on along the minus strand of CM064527.1, from coordinate 18,985,384 downwards.
TGGTCTGCAGCGGCCAAGGTGGAGAAGGAGAGGGGGGCAGTAGGGCACAGGTGGAGGAGAGTTGGGATTGTCATGTCTCGGCGGAGCAGTGGGCGGGGGACACGAGTCTGGTGGCTGTGGAAGCGCTAGAGCACCTGCCTGAGCAGCAGTGTGCAGCGCTCCAGCACCAGCTCGGTTCATACCCCACTGGTCGTGCCGAGCACCCGAGCATCACAGCTCAGGCGGTGCAAGATGTTCCGCGGGCAGGTCACTTGAATTGTTATAGACCGTTAGCCTCATTGTTTCGGTGGTTCAAGGTGGGCGACGAGGCTTTGGCATGGTTGCCAGGTCAAGGTCGACCCATGGCTGCCAAGGGTGGTGGTCAGGAGGACATTGTGCAGATTGGTGAGGTTGGCTGTGGAGTGGATGTGCCCGGTCGTCGTATAGCCTCCCAATGCTGCTCTAATCGAATGCAACAGCCCTACCATAGACCGACTGTATCAGGCCATGTCTCTAAATGCGGTGATGCTGCGCAGGCTGATGTAGTCACCTGGAATGCGGAGGTGCGGGGGTGCGCATGTACGGTATCGGCGGGGAAGCCTTAGCAATAATGAACTATGGTAGTGACTGCACAGGTGGTACTGATTGTCTCTCTCATGACCTGGCTGTTCTAGGGACGAAGGTGGAGAAGGTGGGAGACTACAGGTTAGAAGCTGCAGTCTCGGCTGGGTTGTGGGAGGGCACTAGGCATGTTGTTCTGCGAGATAAGTTGTTTACTAGGCTGTGGCAGTGCATCCGCATGTTTGTTGCTTCTCCAAGCCTGGTGTACGGGGTAGAATCCGACATGGAGGCTGGAGACAGTGCAAGGCTCAGTTTAATTCCCTACCGTATAAATCCTGCTCAACAGCCTGTCGTGAAAACAGAGCTAGACGACATGTGGAAAAAGGGTCTGAGGGATAAAGGATATCGTGAGTGGTCGTTGCCAGTGAGTTTGCAACCTGAGTTGAGTGGCAAGATCCGTGTGTATGGTGATTGCAAGAGTGTGGAAGCATTATCCCTGACAGACACCTATCCATTACCTAGAGTTGACGATACCATAGACCGCATCGGGGCTGCCTCGCTCGTCACGAAGGTAGAACTAGTGAAAGGTTATTGGCAGGTCCCGTTGCCGGAAAGAGCGAAGAGAAGTGCCAGTCTTGTGATGAACTGGGCAGGTTATCAGTGTCAGGTGTTGTCTTGTTGCCGGAACACAAGTTGGATGTGTGGCATGCTAAGGGCACTGATAATGTTTTTGCTGATTGTATGTCACGGGAGGGTTTGTTTGCAGGAGAACCCTCGCCGTTCAGTCAGTGTGTGTTGAGAGTGGAGAAAAATCAGGCTTGCCCCTGTAGAGCAGCCGTCAAAACAACATTAAAATTTCTTTTTGATAGTTAATTGTAAGTTGCCAATGTTATAGCTAAAGTCCTAAGTTGAATCTGTCTTTCACTTAGTAGGCTGGGCTCTGTGAAGCTCGCTCAGGGAGTATAACAGGCTAGAATTATACTATTATGTTTGGGAGGTGTTATAAGATTTTATTTATGCTAAAATGTTGTTTTATTTATGATTGAGCTTTGCATTTCATTTCTGGCGGAGTGGCTGGTTGTGGCGGGTCTTGTCGGCGTTCTGCCTTTTCAGATATGGTGCTCGCCTAATGTTGAGCGTCCCATATCTTGGGCGGGGTGTGACGCCTACCAGCGTTGGCAGAATCGCCTCCCGTTGGCCGCTAGCGCTCGCCAGGGCAGTGAAGTGGGCTACAGTTATCAGAGAATGTTGTTCTTTCTTTCATAGTACTTGCATTGTTACTGACAGTCCAGTGGTGGTCTTTATTTTCGTCTGTGACAACGCAAAGTATTTTATATTATGAATAGAATATAACATGCATTGTATATAGTTAAGGAGAGAGAACAAAATAGGCAGTGAGGTGGTAGTGTGTGCGTGCGTATACATGTTCTGCCTCCTCCGCTCGGAGGCTCGCAGGCGTGACTTCCCACGCCTCGTGATTGGCTGGTGTGTTTGGCTGTGTCACGTGACACCTGCTGCTTTGTGACGTCTCGGCCCATGATTGGCCGACCACCGCGTCATTGTGGGCTCCTGTGTGCATGTGGGTCCACAGGAGCTGCCTTCTTCAGAGCAGGCTAGGGATGCACATGACTAACATCCTTTTTACCACTGTCCCCCATATCTCCACCATTCTGATACTGTCTCTTTTCCTCAACTTCTCTTTCATTCCTCTAATCTTTTAACGTCACAACACTCCCTTTGGGTTCTGCACACGATTTCATATCGGCCCATCGTATTATGTGCGTCGCTCTGAGATATTTACATGTACTTAGAATAGGTTTGAGGGTTCTTAGTTAGTAGAGGTTAAGAACTCGGTGTGTGTCTCCATTATTGATTTAGTGCTCTGCTGGGTTATTTAATGCTAGACTGGGATAAGGCTTCTGTTGTCGTTGTCAGCAATGTGTATATGGTTTGCTTATACCTACACGACTTCGACGGTTTCTGTGGTAGCCTAGGTTGTCCTTTTGGTTGTGCCTTTTGCGAGTGCAGCATCGTGTTGTAAGAGGGAATTTGCCTACTACCTTAGAACACAGTGCTGCCTCTTTGCTTGACTTTAGAGGGATCGCCAGGGTAGAACCAGATACTTGAGATCTGGATCTACCAAGAGAGCATCCCCGTCATTAACGTAACTTTAATCATACCGCCTTAAGGACAACGCTAGGCTATGAGCCAGTCTTGCTCAGCCACAGTTTCCTAACCTTGATATCCCAGCTAGACTTTATTCGCCGATCAGACACTAGTTAGGACATGAGCTCTTTATGATATGTATGCATTATTATTCACGGCATTTATTAGTCTAGGTTGTTGTTGAGTTGCACAACCATAGCAGACTGTTTCGTTGATGAGGAAGTACTTCTTTTAGTGTCGAACATTACTGCCATTGCGCATTTATAATATTCTCGTGTAAGTTAACCTTGTATGTCCTACCTTTTTGTGTATTCAGTCTACACGTGTGGTGTCCTGCCTCCTGCCATTATATAATTTAAGATACGAGCATCTTATGAGCATCAGACTTTCTTCAGAAGTTTCCAGGTCTATGCTGTAGGACTATACTTCACTTTCTTTCAGATAGGAGTGAAGAGTTTATTGTTGTTTAGAGTAACTGTATTGAAGCATCTTTTTATTGTATTAAATCTTGCAGTGATTTAATTGATCTTTCCATAGCTTTCCTTTTATGCATTTTAACGTAACTTGCATCTTGTTTGTTATCAGGCTATACCAGTGTGGGTTAGCCTGAAGTAGAGTACATTTATGCCCAGTTAAGGATACCCCGTTATCATTATCGCAGATTAACTTTGTTGGGGGTTTGGATCTAGCGTACCGTTGTTGCATAGTGCCATATTACTAGTCCAATCATTAACCCGCTGAGTGCGAGGGACGTATATATACGTCCTAGGGTGTTGTCACGCCCAGTGCCAGGGACGTATATATACGTCCTCGCCGAAAACAAATTGTAGCAGCGAAACGACCTCACCTATGGCTTTGATATTTTTACCACATGTACCTTACCCTTTTGGCTACCCACCACAAAAATCCCAAATCCCTCCTCCCACCCACTCGCTGACTGTCGGTCCCGTCAGAAGGAAAAAAAAGGAAAATCTGTGGCGGCGAAACGACTGCACCAATCGGTTCCATATTTGTGTGACAAGTCCCATACCCTTCTGCCTTTCCCCCACCACACCCCCAACCGCCTCCCACCACCCACTTCCAGCGTATCCGTACGAAGATAAGGAAAAAAAGGAAAATCCGTGGTGGCGAAACTACCTCACCAATCTTCTTCATATTTGTAACATGAGTCAATTACGCTTCTACCTTCCCCCCACCATCCCCCAAACCACCCTCCCACCACCATCCTAACATACATTCCGATATCATAAAAGTCTCTGTAGTCTATAGTGTCTTTTCAGCTACTTTCGGGACCATCGGGGACCTGATTTCTAGCGAAAATGGACAAGGGGAGTGTTTTTTTTACCATTATCCTTCCTTTCTCTCCCAACTTGATAGATTTAGCCAAAAAAAAAAAAAAATCTGGCACTGGCAGAAGCACATCGTCAAAATTGGCTGGCACTCAGCGGGTTAAGTGCCCTTGTTTTATTCGTAGCCCCGGTCGTAACAAGTAACATTTGGGCCAGAGATTGTCGAGACTATAGACAGAGCAGGTTCAGCCGGAGCCAAGAGTTACATTTGCCTTCCTAAAGCCCATGAGTCTCCTAGAACGTGCTACCTTCTCATCTGGGGTGGGTCTAGTAATCCACTAGAGTACGGAGATAGATTCTACTTCTATAGCCCTCTGGCAATCAACGGCTATAACTCTATGAGGAAGAAGAAGATCAGATCCTATCGTAACCCTCCTCCCGAGTCAAAAGGAGACTTGCCTCTTATACAGAGGGTTGTGATGAAATCTGTCTTTTTGTGGGAGGAGTCAGTCTGTTGGGGGATCTCTGAATTATGTTTGCATGTTGCAGTGACTTGACTACAAAAGTATCGCGGAGAGTAGCTCAGGGGATGTGAAAAAGCAATTCAGAGAATTGATAGATCTGATTCGCCTGGCAGGGGCTAGCATAGATGGGGATTTGTACAAGCCTGATGTGACCGCTCATAAAGCTTATTTGACTACCTGGACTCATAAGATGAAGGTGGCTATGAAGAGATTGTATCTTGATGGGTTAATGTACTGGCTTACTCTGTGTACTCACTGTGACGACTTGACAAGGGGAAAAACATCATATGCGGAACTAGTGGCACACTTTTATGATTGCCGTCTCAGACTGCCTGCCCGTCTCCATCTCCATGACCAGACCTGTGACCTAATAGCCACAACTGCCTTCTATGGTAACAACCGGCAGCTTCATCCCTACAAGTCCTTCATGAAGGGGATCCGGTCTGGACAGAGTATCGCCACCTACACTCGATATGCGGTAGAGGTCCAACTGAAGAAGAGAGTATATAAACTTAAGTGTCTCATATACAAGAAACCGAGGCTAACTAACTGATGTTGACAATGTTTGAATTGAGGAATTAAGTTGTTAATCGTTATATAATATTTGAATGCATTAAAATGTGGCAACTCTATATACAAATAATTATATATATTTTGTATTATCACTTTTATTATTATTTCTTTTCTTTTATTTTTTGTCATATACACTGAGGAGTTCAGATTAACAAGAACAGTGCAGCTTGCATGGCAGTGCGCTTACATCACTGGGTTACACAAATACCGTAATACCGTATTTATAACCGTGATGAGTAACCGTAATAACTTTAAAACACTGCATTGGTAGTTTGCAGAAACGAAAGTAATAGAAAAGTTAGGTACAAAAAGGTTCAAATTTCCAATAATGGTGTGTATGTAAAATGATCAAATATTCAATCTTGGTATGCAGGGTGTAAGGAAGAAGCAAAATTAATAGCTGCGTAGCCTACCCGGCATGTGGGCTATTTATTGCTCTAGGATAGCACAACTTGTCAACCTCATCAACATAAAGACTAACCTTTACTGCAAGTCTGTTTGCTAACAGAACATAATATACATTTCTAGATCATTGAAGATTTTGAATCTTGGCCTTTTGCAATGTTACCCAATGTATTCCAGAACATTTTCTGATTCCATTCAAGAATGGCCACATTGCTGGATGAGAGCACATACAAAGTGACTTGGGAGAATTGTGGAATCATTCACAATTTGTTGTCTTCCATGCAGAAACTTGTGCATCTTTATTATGATTCCACAACGGTAGCTCAAACCTTGGGTTTCTTCCTCCTATTTGAGGTCTACAAACGTATGTAGATTCAAAGTAAGCAATAAAGTCATTACTTTCTGGTTCATCTCGAAAAATGGCTCCCAACTCTTCAAATATCTCTTGTAACTTATCAGCTAGTAAACAAACATATACTGGAATTGACATTCACCATTATTGCCAAGTCATATTCAGCTTTCACTTTTCACTTTTAGACCCAACTCATTTAACTTTCTGATTGCCGACTGATTCAAATGAATACAAAAATAACATGTAAATAAATAAATATAAAAGTTTGAGTAAACTCACTAATAATAATAAAATAATAATAATAATAAAAATAAGTTACTCATCTTATTATAGTTTTCTTAGCGTACGCTCTTTAAATGAATTGATTGATACCAACTCTAAATCATGCAAAACTGTTTTACAAAATATTAATCAGACGGTTTTATGTTTAGGCATTTTTTTTTTTTTTTGCAAGACAAAATCAAATACAAGGAGGATACAAATTTCACACCCTGACATGGATGGTGTGCATTTGAAAGAATTTCCGTGGAGTAGTGTCATAAGTTCCATCCTCTGAAGACAATTAAGTAATTCATTGTCTGCCAAGAACCAAGATTCTCAGAGGATCTTCAATTAATAACTTGCGAGTTTCAGGCTATAAGGAAGGAAGCCGTAAACATCGATAATAAACATATACAATAATAATAATGTAGGTTTTTGATGGATAGAAAGTATGTTGAATTTGATTTCATGTATTTATAGCCTAAATGTACTACAACCATATTCTAGCTGGTAATACTGCTAAATATCGATCTGTACAGCTCCAACTTCCTTATAGCCTGAAACTCGCAAGTGGTCAATTCTAAAATCTTACAAAACCATTTCTGCGTATACATCAGTAATGTCAAAAGTTTCGTGACTGAGGAGGTTGTTTACCTTCGATTGGTTATAATTTTCGTGTGATATGCCGCTCAATGGAAGATTTATTTGACATTATATTAAAAATATCATTGCTTGACCCTTCAGCATGATGACGTCATATTCTGGTTTCCATTAGACAATTTTCTGTTGTTTATAATCTACCTCTAGGACTCAAAGGGGTAAAAACGATCTCAACGAACCCTCCGAATAATGTAGGTTTTTCATAAACTGAAAAATGTGTCAAATGTTAAGCCAGATTCAAGGGTAAAAAGACGTCATCGTGCTGAAGTGGTGTTACGCTGGCCACCTTGCCAGAATGCGCTCCTGACTCGCTAGCGCTCGCCAGGGCAGTGATATGGGCTACAATAATCGTAGAACGATGTTCTTTCTTTCATAGAGTACATGTTGTCACAGACAGATCAGTGGTGATCTTTATTCTTGTCTGTGACACTTGGAAGTATTTTATATCATTGCTAGAATATAGGATGCATTGTAGTGAAGGAGAGAGAGAGAGCGAGCGAGCAGGGTGGGGGAGGTGATCGTTGCTCTTCCTCCTCCCTCCTCCCTCCCTGAGGTTCCCGCCCGCGTGGTCCTTTCTCTCGGTTTTGATTGGCTGGTGGTTCCTGGCGCCTTCTGCAGCCCTGCTGCCTGGTGACGTAGCGGCCTGTGATTGGCTGACCACCATGCCTTTGTGTGTGATCCTAGGGGTTCCGAGGAGCTACCTTCCTCAGAGCTAGGCTTGGTGAGCTAGGTCCTACATGTCCCTTTCAATGCTGTCCCCCATACAACCCTCTATACTACTATCTCTCTCTCTGAACTTATTCGGTTTCATACTTCTCTCTTTAAAGGTATCTTTGGTCGTTGCCTTAGTTATGTATGTGGCAAGTCAGAGCCTGTACAACATCGACGAAGCTAGCTAGCCTGTAACCCTTGTGCATATTTTCCTTTGCGAGTGTAGCAGTATACAAGTGAAGGGCTTTTGCCTACTCTCACCTGTACGATTGCTACATAATTTTGTTGACCTTTGTGGAGCGCCAGGGCTAGACCAGATACTAGAGATCTGGACTTACCAAGAGAGCCTCCAAGTCACTTAACGTAACATAAGGGAAATCTGTTCAAGGGGAGGCAGTAGGCTACGAGCATGCTTGCGCTCGGCCTAGCTTCTTAGTACCTTTTATGCCACTGCTAGACTTTATTAGTGAGAAGACAGCATTGTGTTTATTAACTTTCATTGTGTATGCTTTAGGAATTATTCACGCCTTATTTTAGCCTAGGTTGATGCATAGTGCACAACCCAGTTTGGCTGTTACGTTGGCTAAGGAAGTACTGTTTTGAGTGGCGATTATTAGTGCTGTCACTGAGTTGTTGCACTCCCTTGTTTTATATATATGTATCCTACTTATTGGTGTATTTAAGATACACGCTTTGGTGTGCTGCCCCTGCATTATTTCTGTTCTATATTAACGAGCATCTTAGAGCATCAGACGTTTTCAGAAGATTCTTTATCTGATTGCTGTAGGACTAGACTTCCAGTGTTTTCATAGAGCATTGAAGAGTTTAGTGTTGAGTACAGACTTACACTAAAGTTAACGTAAGCATATACTCCTTTATTAAATCTTGTTATAGTTTATTCAAGCATTGTTAATACTTAAGAGCATTTTATTAACGTAAAGTACTCCTGTTGTGAGCAGGCTTTGCCGTCATCGGTAAGCCTTTGTAGAAGTGCACTAAAACCCAGTTAATTGATACCCCATTATCCAGTAGATTAACTCTGGAGGGTTTTAAGTGTTTTGTTCACCGGCGTAATAGTTCGAGGGTTTGGAATTAGCGTACCGTTGTTGCAGATATAGCCTATCATCTAGTCCAATATTGAGTGCCCTTGTTTATTTCGTAGTGCCGGTCGTAACAGTGGTTAAAGGTGCAATATTGTCAGAGGCATTCTTAGAGTATTTGGCACCTGGGGCGAAGTATTCCTTAGCACCCCAATCCCCTCCCCACACCACAGCTTGAGATAAAGGATAACAAATATAGCTTTTTGGTTGAAATCATGGGTTATTATAGCAATCATACTAAAATGTATGTTTCATTTCTTTCTTAGTCACTTGTAATACATTTATTTACCTGTATTTTTTAGGCTAAATTAAAACTGTAATAATAGCTGATAAAATCAATCTTGCAATTGAGGAAGATATTTAAGTAAACATAAAGCACTTTCATTATAATCTATGTACTTTACTGGTAACTGAATTCAACTAAAACAAAAGTGCAAGTTTTACACTCATTCTACGTGACTTAGCATCAGCAAACTTGTCAATTACATCATCAAAATTAAGATTCTTTGCACTGTCGTTTTCTATAGAAATCATAGCTAGGATGTTCAATCTTGCCTGCTTCATAGTTGATCGAAGATAGTTCTTCATAATTTTTAGCTTGGAGAAACTTCTTTCCATTGATGCTACTGATACACAATTTGTAAAGAGTCTCAGGCACAATGATAAATTTGGCAAGGATTCTCCAGTCCCATTTGACAATAAACTTAAGGAACTGCAAGATTGTCCATGTATTTGCTTCTTCAGTTGTGATTTTTGCAGCCTCCAAGTGTCTTCGGAGTCGCATAATTTCCACCTTGACCTCCTCTTCAGAAATGTCATTAAAAATCTTAGCCATGCTTGAAATGCTCTCCTGTAGGTGTTCATCATTTGCAGAAAGCAAGTTGTGTGGCTGAATGGCTGCAAATGTTGACAGGATTTTATTCATGGCCTCTGACCGAGCATTCAATTCTTGACTGAACTGATCTACACACACAAACATTGATCTCCTCAGCTACTCTTGCAATGTCAGTCCGGCATCCCTAGCAAGCTCTCCTGGAATCCTTTTCTTGCATTCTATCCTTCCTCTTCTTTCCATGGATATCCCCATTTCATTCACATGTCAGGGCCCTCCCGGTCGTCATCATGCGACTGTGTGAAGAGCATTGCAACGTTCCAAAGCTGCTTGCAGCTTTTTCTTTAGCAATATAAGGGGACTTCACTCTAACATCAATTATGTACATCAATTTCTTCAAGCAGAATCCCCTACTCAACTTTTTTTGACAGAGACTCAAGTAACATCCACATCTGACACGTCTAGATTTAATTTTCCAGGTTATCAACTTCTCCAAAATTTCAGACCTAAAGGAGGTGTATGTTGCTTCGCAAAATCTGAAATTGCCCTGGAGGAGGTTACTAGTTTCAATTGTCCCTATTTTGATTATTCTATATACAAATTAATTTCTGCTGGTAAATTTAAATACATATGTTGCATCTACCGTTCCCCAAATACTCCTCCAGAGCAAAGTCTTTTTGATTCTCTGTCCTCACAACTCAGTGTCCTCAACTTAAATGCTTCTTCTGAAATCACTGTGTTGGGTGATTTTAATGTCCATAATGTTGAATGGCTCACTCATTCAGCCAGGACTGATGATGCTGGTCTTGAATGTGAGCTATTTGCAGACTCATTTAATCTCACTCAACTAGTCAACCAACCCACCCGTGTACCAGATAATCCTAATCATAATTCCCACCTACTGGACTTATTTTTAACAACCAATTCTGAAAATTATGATGTTACGGTGAGGTCCCCGCTTGGATCTTCTGATCACTGTCTGATACAGGCCACCTGTCTATCACCTACCACACCTTCCCACTCTGAACCTATTTTGGTGACTAAATGGCATTACGATAGGGCAGACTGGGAGGGTCTTCAAGGTTTCTTTATTGATATTCCCTGGACCTCTTTCTTTTCTAATGATGCACACACCACCTTGAGCCACATACAAGATTTTGTAAAAATTGGAATGGAAACTTGTATTCCTCATCAAAAGTACAGTAAAAGATCTAATTCACCTAAATGGTTTGACCATAATTGTGCTAGAGTAACTGAACAAAAAGCAATAGCCTACAATGCATACACAAGATCAAAAACACATAAAGCCTTTAATTACTTTAGAAACATCAGAAATCATGCCAAAACTGTATTAAACCTAACTAAATCAAACTTTCTCCACAAACAGGCAAATAAACTTCTAAATAATCCAAATGATAACAAAATATTTTGGTCTACTCTTAACTCATTCAAATCCAACTTCACTACTGCTTTATCCATTCCACCATTAAAATCTCCGACTGGCAATCTTGTAATCCACGAGGTAAAGCTAACCTTCTTGAGGATATTTTCTCCACCAACTCAACCTTAAATGAAATAAATCAAGATGTCCCTGTACTTAATTTTAATTCGCCTGAAATTCCCTCACTTATCCACACCAGACATGTCAAAATTATTTTGCAGAATCTCTCAGTTGATAAGGCTCCTGGTCCAGATGAAATTCCTCCAATAGTACTTAAGAATTGCTTCTTGGTGCTCGTGTTACGACCGGCACAACGAAATAAACAAGGGCACTTAATATTGGACTACAAGATAGGCTAGATCTGCAACAACGGTACGCTAATTCCAAACCCTCGAACTATTAAGCCGGTGAACAAAACACTTAAACCCTCCAGAGTTAATCTACTGGATAACGGGGTATCAATTAACTGGGTTAAGTGTACTTATACAAAGGCTTTCCGGTGACGGCAAAGCCTACTCACAACAAGAATAATTACGTTAATAAAAAGCTCTCAAGTAATAACAATGCTTAAATAAACTATGACAAGATTTAATAAAAGATTATATCATAACGTTTTCTTTAGGGTGAGTCTGAACTCAGCACTAAAACTCTTCAATGCTCTATGAAAACACTTGAAGTCTAGTCCTACAGCAAACAGATATGGAATCTTCTGAAAACGTCTGATGCTCTAAGATGCTCGTCGAATATAGAACAGGAATAATGCAGGGCGCAGGACACCAAAGCGTGTATCTTAAATACACCAAAAAGTAGGATACATATATATGGAAACAAGAGAGTGCAACCACTCTGTGACAGCACTAACAACAGCAACTCAAAAACAGTAGTTCCTTACCCAAAGTAACAGCCATACTGGGTTGTGCACTATGCATCAGCCTAGGCTAAAACAATACGTGAATAATTGCTAAAGCATACTCAGTTAAAGTTAATAAACAAAAGGCTGTCTTTCTTACTAATAAAGTCTAGCAGCAGCATAAAGGTACAGGGAGCCTAGGCAGAGCTCAAGCATGCTCGCAGCCTACTGTCTCTCGTGAACAGATTTCCCTTATCTTACGTTAAGTGACTAGGACGCTCTCTTGGTAAGTCCAGATCTCCAGTATCTTGTCTTACTCTGGCTCTCCTCAAAGGTCAACAAAATGAGTTAGCAAGTATACAAGCAAGAGTAGGCAAAAGCCCTTCGCTTGTATACTGCTAAGCTCGCAAAGGAAAATATGCACAAGGGTGTACTACAGGCTACCTAGCTCCGTCGAAGTCGTACAGGCTCTGACTTGCCATATACATAACACAGACAACGACCAAAGATACCCTCCACTGTCTAGCATTAAATAGTAATAAAGAACAACCAAATAATTAGAAGCACCCAACAATATGAATCCATGTGACTATGATTCTAATAAACTCTAAAGCTAGTGCAAAACATATATGTGAGAACAGGCGCTGGTAATACGACTGGCCGACTATGGAAGTCGTCGGCGAGAACCAGAAGGGATGGGTAATTGAATAAAGATAAGAAGTATTGGAAAGAAAGAGTTCAGAGAGAGGCACAGCAGTAAAGGGGGTTAGATGTGGGACAGAATGCGAGGGACTTGTAGGGCCGAGCGCGCGATACCATGTTCTGATGAGAGAGAAGGAGAAAAGTACTGAGCCTGGCCACCAGATGGCTCTGCGACCAATCACAGGCCGCTACGTCACATGACAAGCAGACGTCATATGCCATGCCAGGCCCGCCGTCCAATAGCGAGCGGGCGGACCCACCGAGCGAGGAATGCACACGTACATACGCACACACACTGCCTCTTCGCTCTCCCCTCCGACTCTCTGTCTCTCTCGCGCTGCATGTTATAATCACTACCATGGATATAAAATACTTCTAAGTGTCACAGACAAGAATAAAGGCAAACACTGATCTGTCTGTGACCTGAATACTAAGAAAGAAAGAATATCGTTCTACGATTATTATAGCCCATTTCACTACCGTGGCGAGTGCTAGCGAGTCACGAGTACATTCTGGCAAGCTGGCCAGCGTAACACTCGCTCCTGTATTGGCAAAACATTTCCGTCTGTGTACTCATACCTCATGCTTCCCAGTACCCTGGAAAGAAGCAAACATCCATCCAGTTCTTAAAAAAGGTGCCTCTTCAGATCCATCAAACTACAGACCAATAGCTATAACTTCCACTCTTGGTAAAGTCTTTGAAATTATATTAAATAATCACATAATTAAGCATCTTGAGAATAATAAATTAATCAGTGATAGGCAATATGGTTTTAGACGATGTCGATCAACTGCAGACATTCTTTGCCTTCTTATGCATCAAATCAACCAAGCTACAGACCAACATGGTGAAACACATACAATAGCACTGGATATATCAAAGGCATTTGATGGAATCTGGCATCAATCCTTATTGTTGAAGATGTCACACTACGGCCTTGCATCATTAGTTCCACTAATTTCTTCTTATCTTCATAACAGAAAAATATGTGTAATGGTAGATGGCCTTTATTCTCAATTTCACTCAATAAATGCTGGTGTTCCCCAGGGATCAGTTTTGGCCCCAACTCTGTTCCTCATTCATATCAATGATCTCATATCTACCACTCATAATCCAATACATTCCTACGCAGATGACTCAACACTCCACAGTTCCTTCACATTTACCAATTCTTTCACCCAACCGGATCTTATAAATTCAAAAATAAACACGGCAATTTCTCTGAACCAGGACCTTTATAGAATTAATGAATGGGGACAAAAGAATCTAGTTTCCTTTAATGCACAGAAAACCAAGTACATTCAATTTTCTAACCGACAGAATCTCACTGACTCCCATATACAGTATTTGTTAATGATGTAAATATTCCCACTTCCCCTAGTATTGACATTCTCGGTGTAACATTAACTACTAACTTGAGCTGGACACCTTATGTTAGAAACATTGCTAAGAATGCCTCTAAAAAACTGGGACTCCTGTACAGAGTTCGAGAATTCTTCACTGACGAGCAGTTGGCCGTAATATAGGAAAGTCATGTACGTTCTCAGATGGATTACTGTTCACCTCTATGGAGTGGAAGTGGAGTGGTTGCATTTAGGCAGTTGGACAAAATTCAAAATAAAGCTATTAGATTAATCAATAACCCTGCAATCATACAGGACCTTCCTACATTATCCATACGAAGAAACGTTGCATCCCTTGCATTATTCTACAGATATTTTCACAGCAATTGTTCCGAGGAACATGCTTCAATTGTGCCGCCTCTCCACATCTTTCCCCGTAGAACTAGGGCAGCTGAGAGCGCCCATGAATTTACACTTTCTCCTCCACAATGCAGAACTTCTGCTTATCAAAATTAATTTATCCCTAGAACTACTACTCTTTGGAATTCAATTCCCTCGAGTTGCTTTCCACAAACTTACAATCTGCAAAAGTTTAAATCCAGTTGTTACAAAAATTTTATGAATGGAGGATGCCTTTAGGCACATGGACCTTTTTGTTTTATCTGTGTTTTTCCTTCCTCCGTTCATTGTCTCCTTAAAAAAAAAAAAAAATTGTCGAGTTGCATATACAATAGCTTTTTCCACAATTTCATTCCGCTATTCTCTACGGTACAATTTCAAACCATTGAGCATTACATTGCACTTCTCTTCAGCTTATTTCTTCTGTTTGCAAATATTTCTGTGCGAGGATCACTTCTTCCAGTAGATCGCACCAGAATGAGAGAAATCCCAAAACATTAATAATCATGTACCGTACTGCTTTAAGCAAACGTGCAGCTGATCTTCTTGTCCACATTTTCTCTTTGGTCTGTCAATGTCTCCAAGGCTGTGAACTAAACTACGCATTGCTGACAACCTATTTCTACTGCAGTACTGTATAGAAGAAAGCCATTAAAACAAAACAGGCACTCTATGTAATCGCCATTGATTTTGCAAAGGCTTTCGACTCAATCAACAGAAAGAAACTGATACAAGCCCTTATGAACCATGGTATCCACCCAAAAGCAATACACATCATATCAGACATATACCAAAATGACAGCACAACAATTCACTTCAACAACAAAGAAAAAAAAAACTAACAATTTCAAGGATGCAATGGCTCAACAACTTTATTCCTACTCATAACATACCTCATAATACAAAAACTAGAAGCGGCAAACCTAGGCTTCAGAAATCACCTTGTTAGAATTCCAGCACTATTTTACGCCAATGACGGACTATTACTTGCCCATTCGATAGAAGAAACAAAAAGAGCAATAACAGTATTGGAGGAGGCAGCTGGAGAATGTGGCCTAACCATCAATAAACAAAAAAGTAATGTAATTGCTTTTAATACGTTTTCCCACCACACAAAATACAAAGTATAGCAGTAACAAACAAGATCAAATACTTAGGGGTCACAATCACAAACAACAGAAACTTCTTTGGAGAACACAAACAAGAAAACATTCAGAAGGCGAAAAAATTTGCTAACGTTTCATACTCTGTCATGGCGAGAAGCTGCAATAGGATGCTTATCGGAAAAACCTATTGGAAAGGCCTGGCTCTACCTACAGTGCTGTTTGCGACGAAGGTTATGTGCTTCACCAAAGAAGAAATGACAAGTCTCCAAACCACTGACAACCAAGTATATAGAAGCATCCTACAGACTCCAAGGTACACAGCATGCTGTACTCTACGAGCTGAGGTAGGGGCATCATCAAGCGAATCAAGAGACATGACATAAAAACTTCTGTTTGTGAGACATATACTAGCTGACAATGCAAACTGACTACTGAAGGAGTTATTCCTACGCCAATATGAGATGAATGATAGACCTACCAGATGGATGAGGCAAATCCAATCACACCTTAATGAATTAAGACTAACAGTCGACGACCTCACAACAATTAAAGTAGCTGAACTAAAGAGGAAAATTAAACAACGGGACACAGAGACTTGGAGAGAAGAAATTAACACAAAATTAACTCTCAACGTCTACAGAAAATTCAAGAACATCAAGGAGGAAACCTGGTTCGACAACACTGAAGGATCAAGCCTATTAGTAAGAGTGAGAACAAAGACCCTACAGCTTAATTGGAGGAAGAGACATCAATTTCAAGATACCAAATGTCCTGCATGTGAAGAGGAGACACAAGAACATTTCCTACTACACTGCAGGGCATATGCAGACATAAGAAGAGAACATATTTTCCCTGAAGACAATGAAGAAGAGGAGGACCAGATGGCACAGCTACTACTATTGAAAAACTACAGTGAAGACGAAGCAGAAGATAGGACAAGATTTATCACTTGTATGTGGAGAAGGAAGGAGAAGGAACTTAATAATAAAAAGAGCACAACCTACATAACATATTTTTAAAGCAAGGGAGCCACTACAAAGGCAATCCTGATACTACTACTGTACTGTACTGATCAGCTTCTCAAATTCTTGCTTGAGGGGCTTTAATGCATCATGGTGTGCACTCCATCTAGTCTGAGAAAGTTTGTTTTTAAATGTCAGGTCCACATTTTCTTTCAGTACTTTCCATCTGTGTGTTGAAAGTGCAAAGAAGCAATACAGTCTCTCTGCAGTTCCAAAGAATGTGACACATGTAAGATTGATTCCAAAAGAGTGCACTCCACAAAGGTTTAAAGAGTGATTAGTGTCTCCAACAATTGTCCATATGGTTGCACAGGTTGTTTCTGCACCTTCTGTAATTTTTACAAGGACTGAATTTTGAATCCGTTTGAATCATGTCTCCAGAATGGGTGTATTCAGAGGGTTCTTTCACAACATTTGAGCCACTTATCATGGATTATCTGGATTCCAAATGCTGATACTTCCTGCACCTCCAATATTTGTTTCCCCATTGTCCATCCAAGACTCTAGTGTCCTAAACCATACTCAAACTCATCAGTGACTTAGAATATTATAGTGTCAATTTACAGAAAACAAGACAATCTAACTGGTAAATAATGTAGAATGCAAGGAAACTGTTAAAATCGTAATGTGAGAACATGAGGGCCGGATTAAGATGCTGCTGGGCCCTAAAGCCATTCATTTGGGTGGGGCCCCGAGGCCACACCACCCTAGAACTTTTTTCTGGATTTAATTATCGCAAAGTAATTAATGCTGTTCTGAAAATCTATATCTTTTGTCAAATCTGATTCAATGGTCAACAAAGAGAGGTTGCACAATTAGTCTTGACATCGAGGCTGATTCTTCACTCTTTCAACACAGAAAATTATCGTTCTCCTTCAGAGTTAGCAGCTGGAAGTGTTAGATACAGGCGATATTATTATAATACTGAAATAATACTACTACTAATAATAATAAAATACTAACGATAATAATAATAACTGTGCCGTTAACCACTCCGTTAGAACCGCATGGCTTGTCCTACAGTGACCCGCTAGGATCGCCAGGGCGGTGGATGGGGCTGCAGTTTATGTATTAGAGTGTGCTTTATTTCATATGAAAGCTTGTGTCATGGGCAGTCCAGAGAGGCTTTTTGTTTTCACCCATGTCAAGGCTTTATATATTTAATTGTAAAGTATGTGTTTTATCATTAACTAGTGATGATGGGATCTGGGAGAGAGAGAGAGAGTAGTGTTTTTGTCCCGCTCGATGACGTCACGGCTGGCTGCCTCGTTCGTGGGGGTTGGTTGAGAGAGGTCCTTCCCATGCTGTTAGCTCCCTTACTAGTGGCTAGAGGACTTGTAACCGCTTTTTTCCCACGCGCCTCGAGCTAGTGTGAGTATATATACAGTTCCTCGCCACTCTCTCCCTCAGATCTGGTTTCTAGAACGCACCCATCTTTTTCCCTTGCTATCTGTTCCCTGCTCCGCACCTGAGAATCTTTTCCTCTGCCTACCTCTCTCTTTTTCATATCTTTCACCACCTTTTATTAATATTATACCCCCTCTGGTTAACTCTGCAAAATCAGCTTCATGCTGGCCAGTTGTATTGTGCGTTAAGGTCTGATATAACCCATGTATGTTAGTTGTTAAGATAAGTGGATCACGAAGCATTGGTTGGCTTTCATATTGCCGCTTCCTATAATTATTAGTGTTCTGCTGGATTAGATAATGCTAGACTAGGAGTCTGATATTATAAGGTATTGTTTCCTATGAGTGCTGGCTTTAGGAAAAAGCTGCACGATATACCTGAGAACTGGAGTTGATTGAGTAAATTCTAGTCTGTGTGCCATTGAGAGTAGAGCATGCACGAATGAGGGTTTTGGCCAATACCATTCTGCACTGTTCTAAGCTCGTTGTTTGTCTTTGAGGTACGCCAGGAGAACGCTTAATACTTCGGTATTAAGGTTTCTCAAGAGATCTACCCTTCAATATAACGTAATATTTGACGCACAGACTTGAGATTTGCACTAGGCTATGCGGCATGCCATGCGCACCAGTATCTCGTATCATTGACTCTAGCTAGACTTTATCAGTCACAGTAGACATTAAGTATATTAAACCAATTACTCTTTTTATGCATACCCATTTATTATTACACAAGCATTTCGCAGCCTAGTTTGATGTATTGAGACACACACGACTTAGGCTCTTTTTGTTGATAGGAATACTGCATTGTCGTGGCGATTATTATTATTGTTGTTGTGTTTAGGATATGCTTGGCTCCGACGACATTATATATATTCTGCCTTTTTGTGTGCATAGCCTGCACGAGCATTGTTCCGCTGCCTGCCTTTTTGGGTTCCATTTCCGATACGAGCATCTAACATTTAAAGAAGATTCCTTGTTAGTGTTGAAGGACTTTAGTGCACTTTCTTTCATGCAGGAGTGCCTGACATTTATTGATTAAAGTAACGTAAGCTGTAACTTCTCTTACCACCTTACTTTGCATACCATAACCAAGCACCTTCGGTTATAGGTAGTAATAGGCTGTTTTCACATAACATTAAGCCTAGAGTACACGCACATTTATTGAGAGTTTGATAGCCTATTATTGCATATAGAACTCTGTAGAGTATTTGTGTTCTTTGTTCACTGGGAATATACATCAGAGGTTGGAGCTAGCGCTTTCCGTTGTAACATTTATGCCATTACTAGTCCAATGAATAAGAGCCCTGATATATTTGAACCCCAGTCGTAACAAATGGCGACCTTACCTAGGATTTGGTGAACCTACATTTATTAAGCAGGGAACATTTGTTGTTTTGGGGAATATTTTGCGGGGATCAGCAAGAATAATATTTTTTTGCAACATAGTATAGCCCTTGAGTATTTCCGATAATTTTTGTGTGTATATCGAGGTATAAGAGTTTGGGGTACTTCTTTTCTGAATATTGTGGTGAGAAATTTTTGTGAGCATCATGTCTTATACCGGATCAGAGGAGAATGGAGACACAGTACGTAATGTCGAAACTGAGGAACAGCAGCATGATGAAAGGGTTAATCAGGTGAACTGTGAGGAGGATGCTAGGATATTTTTGCAATGGCCTGTTACTGCCGAGTGGTTGGAGGGTATGGAGCGGTACGGTCTTCAATGCCTGGCCACAGCTATCGGTCATGCGGGTACTAGCGGCATGACCAGGGATAACTTGATAACGTGTGTACTGGGCAGGGTGACTGGTGAGCGAGATGGGTTGAGTGCTCAGAGCCCTTCGGCCATGCTTCCCCTACACTCGACTCCCCATCCCAGTAGTTTGCCGACCCCGGGTACGCTTCCACAGTTGGGTGGTGACTGGCAGGGTGGGTTGCCCCTGGGGGGACCACCGGTAATTTCAAATATTGTAGCACCTTCACCTCCTCCAGGGTTAACTCCAGAATTATTGTATCAGCTCGAATTAGCTAAGATTCAACAGCAACAAAGGGCAGGTGAGCAGCAAATAGAGCTAGCAAAAATCCAAGCTGAGTCGACTAAGTACTGTGCCGACAGGGACGTAGAGAAGTCGCGAGTAGAGACAACGGGACAGCGACTTGGGGCTGGTAACCGTGCTCATGATCAATCTCTCTCGCACTTATTGAAACTGGTTCCGGTGTTTGATGTGAGTGGTGTAACAGAATTTTTCACACGCTTTGAGAAGAAGTGCCAGGAACACCAGTGGCCAGAGAATAAATGGGCAGCACTTGTATCCTCTAGATTAATAGGCAAGGGTCTTAAAGCCTACGATGCGTTACCTTTGGAGTTATGTATTGTGTACGAGGATCTCAAGGAGGCTGTCCTGAGGGCTTACGAACTGCAACCAGAAACGTACCGTTTGAAGTTCCGGGGTGTAACTAAGGGAAGAGATAGCACCTTTTTGGAACACGCCCGGGACTTGTCCGATGCTATGGGGAACTGGCTCCGATCTGAGAAGGTCACAACATATGATGAAATTAAGCAGTTAATGATGTTGGAGCAGTTCTTTAAGAGCACGGGCGGTGATCTAACTTTGAACTTAAAGGAGAAAAACCCAAGAACTCTAGTCGAAGCAGCAGAAATGGCTGATCGACGGCTGTCGTTGATTCGGGGTTGCGGGTCCTCACAGAAGTACGATGTAAGTGCTAAGGACCGTTATCCTCCCCCTCCCCGTAACAATGACACATTTAAACAGAAGAGCCATGAAACTAAAACTGAATCCAAACCTTACACCACACCGTATGTGAAAAGTCAGGGGCCTTTTACATCACAGTATAAGCCGAAACCAAAATTTATGTGTTTTAGTTGCCACCAGGAGGGTCATAAGGCAAATGAGTGCCCTAGTCGACCTCCTCCAGCAGCCGTGTCTTTTGCTCACGGCATTGGAGTGTTCAAGAGGACATCGGAGTTTGTTAGAGGCATTTCTTCCGAGGTAAATACACTGTCAGTGCAGAAGGATCCGGAAGGCTTATTCCCTGTCCGTGATGCCTTTAGTGACCACAGGGGACTCGGTTGTGTGGAGTGGGGGGGTAGAAGACATGAGGTGAGAATTTTGCGTGACACTGGGGCATCGCAAACACTGTTGAGAAATTTCACTGGTAAACCTGTCAATACGGCGCGGGTGGTTGTGGTTCAGGGAGTTAATGCGACAAGGTCATACCCGCTTGTAAGAATGAAGGTGGAAGTTGATGGTGTGACTCGTGACCTGGATGTAGGAATTGTGGAGAAGTTACCTGTTGGGGGCGTCGACCTCCTTCTTGGCAACGACTTTGCGGGGCCTACTTCTGAGGCTCCACCCTTAGTCGTTGTCGAGAAGCCGGCCGACGTGAGTAGGGAGGAGCAGGAGTGGGTTGGGAAGTGTCCGGGGCAGCCTATGGAGTGTGTTGTCACCGGAGATTCTGCATCCAGGGAGTCACATTCTGGTCAACAATCTTTAGATCAGCGGAGGAAGGGTACCGAGAAGGGGTTGAGAGTTTAGTGTCAACGGACCTTCTCGGGGACTCATTATTAGGACCACATTTCGAGTCTGGAGAGGACCCAGTAACTGTTCCTGAAGGGGCAGAGGATGGGCTTAAAAAGACGAAAGAGTTGAAGGAGGACAGTGATGCACAGTCGGGAGATGTAGCAACAAGGTACCCTGACGCGTGCCCTATGAGAAATGGGTCGGCGAAAGCGGTGGTCCGAAGCTTGCTAGTGTATTTTTCCCGGTATGGTTACCCGCAGGGGATTCAGTCAGTCCGGGGACCCAACTTCACTTCTAGCCTCTTTATACAAGCAATGCCGCAGCATGGGATTGTTGGGGTTGTGTCATCTGCATATCATCCGGAGAGCCGGGGTGTGTTAGAGCGATGGCACTCAGCCTTGAAATCTGTGCTTCGTTGTTGTTGCTTTGAGAGTGGGAGGGATTGGGATCTTGGCCTGCCATGTGTTTTGTTTGCTGTGTGGGAGGTACCTGGGGAGAGTTTGGGATTCAGCCCTAATGAGCTCGTCTTTGGACACCGTGTCAGAGGGCCTCTCCATATGGTTGAAGAAGTATGGGAGGGTGCAGAAAAACCTTGTTCTATGCTCAAGTGTGTCCTCAACTGTCGAGAACGGATGTTGCGCAGTCTGGAGTTGGCTGGCCGTAATTTGACTAGCTCTCAGGCCCTCAGGAAGGACAGGTACGACCTCAAGGTTGAACTCAGGGAGTTTCACGTGGGTCAGGAGGTGTTGATTCTACTGCCCCTTGTAGGTCACCCCTTATCCGCGAAGTACGCTGGTCCTTATAGGGTGGTGGAGGAGCTATCGGACCTGGTTTACTTGGTAGCCACTCCAGACAGGCGGAAGCACAATCAGTTATGTCATGTTAATCCCATGAAGGAGTATGGGAGGCACCCCCCTGAGCCTCTCACTGTGCCTGTGATGACGTTTAGCAGTCAAGGTGGAGAAGGAGAACGGGACAGTCAAGCTCAGGTGGAGGATAACTGGAAGGATAAGAAGTTCAAATGGGCGCCTGAGTGTGAGAAGGTGTTTAGGGAAGTAAAACACCTGTTGTGCACTCACCCGATCCTCAGGGCCCCTGACTTTAGCCTACCTTTCCAACTAGCAACGGAGGCTAGTGGTGTGGGGGCTGGTGCCGTCCTTGTGGAAAAGGACGATGATGGGCTGGAGCATCCTGTTAGTTTCTGCTCGGAGAAGTACAATTCGGCCCAGGGGAGCTGCTCTGTTGTCAAGGAGGAGCTGCTGGCGGTTGTACTTGCTCTGAGGCATTTCGAGGTCTGTGTTCCAGCCTATGGTCCGGTCGTTGTAGTTTACCCAGATCATCACCCTCTCAAGTTCTTGGCCAAGTTTCACAATCGGAATATGAGGCTGACCAGGTGGTCACTAAGGTTACTGGTATATAACCTGGACATACGCCATATTGCCGGTTGTGACAACGTGGTTGCAGATGGTTGTTCAAGGGTATATGATCCTGGGTAGATTGACACACGGGTAGCCTCCTGCTTTAGTTTGAATAGTATTTTGCGCTTGGTGCTTGTTGGCTCGCGGTTGTAGCCCAGCGTATTGGGTCGTAAAGCAGGAGTTGAGCGTTTGGTATAGAAGAAAAAACTAGGCTTGCCCCTATAGTGCAGCCGAAATAAACAAATTATAAACATAAAAATCAAATAAAAACTCTTTCTTTGATAGTTGAATTTTTTTAGTATGTTATAGCAGTAATTCTGAGTTGCACTCCTCTCAGAATGCTGGGCTAGAGAAGCTCGCTCTTGAGGAGCATAACTACATATAATTTAACCTATGGTGTTGGGGAGGGTTATAATTTTGAAAAATGTTTTGTTGAAGAACTGTGCCAGATATTTTATTGCCGCTGGGTGATGGGAAGTGGAGATATAGCATGGGTTCTAACCATCAGATTTTTGTGAGCCTTGGGGCCTCTGAGAAAAATCTTGGGGGGGGGGTGTGACGTTAACCACTCCGTTAGAACCGCATGGCTTGTCCTACAGTGACCCGCTAGGATCGCCAGGTGGATGGGGCTGCAGTTTATGTATTAGAGTGTGCTTTATTTCATATGAAAGCTTGTGTCATGGGCAGTCCAGAGAGGCTTTTTGTTTTCACCCATGTCAAGGCTTTATATATTTAATTGTAAAGTATGTGTTTTATCATTAACTAGTGATGATGGGATCTGGGAGAGAGAGAGAGAGTAGAACAGAGTGAGAGGGAGCGCGTAGTGTTTTTGTCCCGCTCGATGACGTCACGGCTGGCTGCCTCGTTCGTGGGGGTTGGTTGAGAGAGGTCCTTCCCATGCTGTTAGCTCCCTTACTAGTGGCTAGAGGACTTGTAACCGCTTTTTTCCCACGCGCCTCGAGCTAGTGTGAGTATATATACAGTTCCTCGCCACTCTCTCCCTCAGATCTGGTTTCTAGAACGCACCCATCTTTTTCCCTTGCTATCTGTTCCTTGCTCCGCACCTGAGAATCTTTTCCTATGCCTACCTCTCTCTTTTTCATATCTTTCACCACCTTTTTATTAATATTATACCCCCTCTGGTTAACTCTGCAAAATCAGCTTCATGCTGGCCAGTTGTATTGTGCGTTAAGGTCTGATATAACCCATGTATGTTAGTTGTTAAGATAAGTGGATCACGAAGCATTGGTTGGCTTTCATATTGCCGCTTCCTTTAATTATTAGTGTTCTGCTGGATTAGATAATGCTAGACTAGGAGTCTGATATTATAAGGTATTGTTTCCTATGAGTGCTGGCTTTAGGAAAAAGCTGCACGACATACCTGAGAACTGGAGTTGATTGAGTAAATTCTAGTCTGTGTGCCATTGAGAGTAGAGCATGCACGAATGAGTGTTTTGGCCTATACCATTCTGCACTGTTCTAAGCTCGTTGTTTGTCTTTGAGGTACGCCAGGAGAACGCTTAATACTTCGGTATTAAGGTTTCTCAAGAGAGCTACCCTTCATTATAACGTAATATTTGACGCACAGACTTGAGATTTGCACTAGGCTATGCGGCATGCCATGCGCACCAGTATCTCGTATCATTGACTCTAGCTAGACTTTATCAGTCACAGTAGACATTAAGTATATTAAACCAATTACTCTTTTTATGCATACCCATTTATTATTACACAAGCATTTCGCAGCCTAGTTTGATGTATTGAGACACAAACGACTTAGGCTCTTTTTGTTGATAGGAATACTGCATTGTCGTGGCGATTATTATTATTGTTGTTGTGTTTAGGATATTCTTGGCTCCGACGACATTATATATATTCTGCCTTTTTGTGTGCATAGCCTGCACGAGCATTGTTCCGCTGCCTGCCTTTTTGGGTTCCATTTCCGATACGAGCATCTTTATAGCATCTAACATTTAAAGAAGATTCCTTTTTAGTGTTGAAGGACTTTAGTGCACTTTCTTTCATGCAGGAGTGCCTGACATTTATTGATTAAATTAACGTAAGCTGTAACTTCTCTTACCACCTTACTTTGCATACCATAACCAAGCACCTTCGGTTATAGGTAGTAATAGGCTGTTTTCACATAACATTAAGCCTAGAGTACACGCACATTTATTGAGAGTTTGATAGCCTATTATTGCATATAGAACTCTGTACAGTATTTGTGTTCTTTGTTCACTGGGAATATACATCAGAGGATGGAGCTAGCGCTTTCCGTTGTAACATTTATGCCATTACTAGTCCAATGAATAAGAGCCCTGATATATTTGAACCCCAGTCGTAACATAACTAATAACAATAAATAACTCAATTGACCATTGCACATCAGCAGTGCACCTCTTGCCAATTACCAACATAAAACCACATAAACATGATTATGTTATCAACGCCCAAGTGCCCGATTACAAGTTGAAAATCCGATGATGATTAGGTTAGTTAGATCTACTCTGTTAGTTAATACAGTAAGTCCTGATCGACATAGATCCAAAACAATATTGGGAGAGTTGTCCATCGCACTCGACGAGAACCAGTCGGTATCGATAACTACTCCTCTTGTTGTCTGGAGAAAACTAGTCTTTCCTGAGAATGGGGTTGCATAAGCCACCACTCCCTCTACAACTGGAGTTAGATGGGATACTAGACCGTTGAAGCTATTCCTGATGATCACTAATAACCATTCTAAATGGAGGGATTGACCACCATTGATGTTCACACTTGCTGACAGTGATGATAGGCATTGGGTTATATTGTGAGCCGAGACGTTTCTGAAGCATGTCCATTGTTGGAGAAGGATTATGTCACTTGATGTTACTTGATGAAACCAATCCACTGCATATCTAAACCACGGTTCTTGGGGTGTGGGCCAGATGGTGAGCTTAAGGATCTCGTGTAATATAGAACTCATAGTCAAGCGGGCATATAGCTCCTTGTCTTGGTTGACATTGGGTGTTGGTTCTTGGATTACTTTTATCTGTCTTGCTGGAAAGCTTGGGTCTTGTGTCTGATGCATAGTAGGTAATGATACAATACTTATGTTATCAACTTGTGCTCGCTGGGACATCTCGACTTCTTCGGTAATACCGTTCTGGGGTAGAGGCATATCACACAGTCTGCGCCATATTGACATTAAGTAGACTACTAAGTCAGACTTGTCTTTTCTAACTCGTTTACACATTCTTTCAATGATTACTCCTGCCGCTATACCTAGTATAAAGCTGAATACAACGATGAAGTAAGGATTGTCATTATGCACTATAGGCGGTGGGTCTGTACCACATCCACGCACAGTGTCTGGTAGATCGGTTGGAGGTTCGACTACCTTGAGATTTACGGTGCTAATGCTCGTCCCTGATGGTTCGGCATTTTCGGCATCAGACGGTATCCTTATGTTTGGTGAACTAGGAGGTCTTGATCCTTGGGGCATCTCTTCTGTTTTCCATGATATCATGAGCAGCAATACAGCCACACACATACTTGGTAAATCAAAAAAATTCTCATAATGAAGAATGGGCCACTCTCGGCGTCTGTCTTCCTAAGATTGCCAGAAGGACAAAATAGGTTACCAACCTATTGAATTTGTAAATGTTGGAATGAAAATATCTATAACAAAAACGGTTTACCAAATTACCATACGTGTGCACCAGCGTGATTCAAGAAAGATCAACTGGCTCGGACGGTTTGTTGACATTGTTTGGAGCTTCGGACGAAATGGGTACAACGGCATATAAATATTTGTGTTACCTAAAGACAAATCCTATATACTGAAGGCAGTGATGAATAAAAGGCAATAAATATTAATGGTTTTATTTTATATTAATAGTCTACCTAATACCAGAATATTATTTTAAACCTTAATCCTTGATAGAAATCTGATCGTAGGAATAAAATCAGATGTGGGAATGTTGATTGTATAATTAAAATGGCCAGTCTTGATATAGTGTGTATTCTCATCTTCCGAGTTTATTAATGGATCAGGGCAATACATTATGATTATTCCTAATAAAATATGCAGGTATGCGTCACAGTAGTATTTTAGAGACATGAGTACGTAGACCCAGTCTACGCAAGGGAGTTCGCTACATGGTGAAGAGTCCTACATCAAAAGGAAAAAACATTCATATACTGTACATTGTGGAATTTCGCAGCATGGCATCGTCTATTGGGAACGCAGACGGGGCAGCTATAAGACTGTCAAAAATGGCTGCGACAAATGCTCCTCACAATTACTGAGCCTTTCAACAGTATTGTCTGTTGCCTGTTCATGCTGGCCTTGAAAGTGTTGTTGAAGAGGAAGAATTCTACGGTGTCGATATATTACGTGCAAGCTCATATAGTGCTTCATTAACCCTTTCTCTGCGGGCTTATTTGCGCTATTTAGGGCATATTCAGGCACTCCTGAATGATTAATCAAGCATTAATCTGGCATTGCCATGCCAGGCCCGCCGTCCAATAGCGAGCGGGCGGACCCACCGAGCGAGGAATGCACACGTACATACGCACACACACTGCCTCTTCGCTCTCCCCTCCGACTCTCTCTCTCTCTCACGCGCTGCATGTTATAATCACTACCATGGATATAAAATACTTCTAAGTGTCACAGACAAGAATAAAGGCAAACACTGATCTGTCTGTGACAACATGAATACTAAGAAAGAAAGAATATCGTTCTACGTTTATTATAGCCCATTTCACTGCCATGGCGAGTGCTAGCGAGTCACGAGTACATTCTGGCAAGCTGGCCAGCGTAACACTCGCTCCTGTATTGGCAAAAAATTTCCGTCTGTGTACTCATACCTCATGCTTCCCAGTACCCTGGAAAGAAGCAAACATCCATCCAGTTCTTAAAAAAGATGCCTCTTCAGATCCATCAAACTACAGACCAATAGCTATAACTTCCACTCTTGGTAAAGTC
Organism: Paralithodes platypus; assembly: GCA_032716605.1. Taxonomy (NCBI): domain Eukaryota; kingdom Metazoa; phylum Arthropoda; class Malacostraca; order Decapoda; family Lithodidae; genus Paralithodes; species Paralithodes platypus. The sequence continues at coordinate 18,957,769 of CM064527.1, read as the reverse complement.
TTTGAAATTATATTAAATAATCACATAATTAAGCATCTTGAGAATAATAAATTAATCAGTGATAGGCAATATGGTTTTAGACGATGTCGATCAACTGCAGACATTCTTTGCCTTCTTATGCATCAAATCAACCAAGCTACAGACCAACATGGTGAAACACATACAATAGCACTGGATATATCAAAGGCATTTGATAGAGTCTGGCATCAATCCTTATTGTTGAAGATGTCACACTACGGCCTTGCATCATTAGTTCCACTAATTTCTTCTTATCTTCATAACAGAAAAATATGTGTAATGGTAGATGGCCTTTATTCTCAATTTCACTCAATAAATGCTGGTGTTCCCCAAGGATCAGTTTTGGCCCCAACTCTGTTCCTCATTCATATCAATGATCTCATATCTACCACTCATAATCCAATACATTCCTACGCAGATGACTCAACACTCCACAGTTCCTTCACATTTACCAATTCTTTCACCCAACCGGATCTTATAAATTCAAAAATAAACACGGCAATTTCTCTGAACCAGGACCTTTATAGAATTAATGAATGGGGACAAAAGAATCTAGTTTCCTTTAATGCACAGAAAACCAAGTACATTCAATTTTCTAACCGACAGAATCTCACTGACTCCCATATATTTGTTAATGATGTAAATATTCCCACTTCCCCTAGTATTGACATTCTCGGTGTAACATTAACTACTAACTTGAGCTGGACACCTTATGTTAGAAGCATTGCTAAGAATGCCTCTAAAAAACTGGGACTCCTGTACAGAGTTCGAGAATTCTTCACTGACGAGCAGTTGGCCGTAATATAGAAAAGTCATGTACGTTCTCAGATGGATTACTGTTCACCTCTATGGAGTGGAAGTGGAGTGGTTGCATTGAGGCAGTTGGACAAAATTCAAAATAAAGCTATTAGATTAATCAATAACCCTGCAATCATACAGGACCTTCCTACATTATCCATACGAAGAAACGTTGCATCCCTTGCATTATTCTACAGATATTTTCACAGCAATTGTTCCGAGGAACTTGCTTCAATTGTGCCGCCTCTCCACACCTTTCCCCGTAGAACTAGGGCAGCTGAGAGCGCCCATGAATATACACTTTCTCCTCCACAATGCAGAACTTCTGCTTATCAAAATTCATTTATCCCTAGAACTACTCCTCTTTGGAATTCACTTCCCTCGAGTTGCTTTCCACAAACTTACAATCTGCAAAAGTTTAAATCCAGTTGTTACAAACATTTTATGAATGGAGGATGCCTTTAGGCACATGGACCTTTTTGTTTTATCTGTGTTTTTCCTTCCTCCGTTTATTGTCTCCTTAAAAAAAAAAAAAATGTCGAGTTGCATATACAATAGCTTTTTCCACAATTTCATTCCGCTATTCTCTACGGTACAATTTCAAACCATTGAGCTTTACATTGCACTTCTCTTCAGCTTATTTCTTCTGTTTGCAAATATTTCTGTGCGAGGTTCACTTCTTCCAGTAGATCGCACCAGAATGAGAGAAATCCCAAAAAATTAAAAATCATGTACCGTACTGCTTTAAGCAAACGTGCAGCTGATCTTCGTGTCCACATTTTCTCTTTGGTCTGTCAATGTCTCCAAGGCTGTGAACTAAACTACGCATTGCTGATAACCTATTTCTACTGCAGTACTGTATAGAAGAAAGCCATTAAAACAAAACAGGCACTCTATGTAATCGCCATTGATTTTGCAAAGGCTTTCGACTCAATCAACAGAAAGAAACTGATACAAGCCCTTATGAACCATGGTATCCACCCAAAAGCAATACACATCATAGCAGACATATACCTAAATGACAGCACAACAATTCACTTCAACAACAAAGAAAAAAAAAACTAACAATTTCAAGGATGCAATGGCTCAACAACTTTATTCCTACTCATAACATACCTCATAATACAAAAACTAGAAGCGGCAAACCTAGGCTTCAGAAATCACCTTGTTAGAATTCCAGCACTATTTTACGCCAATGACGGACTATTACTTGCCCATTCGATAGAAGAAACAAAAAGAGCAATAACAGTATTGGAGGAGGCAGCTGGAGAATGTGGCCTAACCATCAATAAACAAAAAAGTAATGTAATTGCTTTTAATACGTTTTCCCACCACACAAAATACAAAGTATAGCAGTAACAAACAAGATCAAATACTTAGGGGTCACAATCACAAACAACAGAAACTTCTTTGGAGAACACAAACAAGAAAACATTCAGAAGGCGAAAAAATTTGCTAACGTTTCATACTCTGTCATGGCGAGAAGCTGCAATAGGATGCTTATCGGAAAAACCTATTGGAAAGGCCTGGCTCTACCTACAGTGCTGTTTGCGACGAAGGTTATGTGCTTCACCAAAGAAGAAATGACAAGTCTCCAAACCACTGACAACCAAGTATATAGAAGCATCCTACAGACTCCAAGGTACACAGCATGTTGTGCTCTACGAGCTGAGGTAGGGGCATCATCAAGCGAATCAAGAGACATGACATAAAAACTTCTGTTTGCGAGACATATACTAGCTGACAATGCAAACTGACTACTGAAGGAGTTATTCCTACGCCAATATGAGATGAATGATAGACGTACCAGATGGATGAGGCAAATCCAATCACACCTTAACACCTTACGAGCGGCCTATGCGGTTTATTTATATGTACCGCCCAGCGGGGTGTTTTTAGCCAAAATAGGGCTGTTTACGTGATCATTTTCATGCCTAAATAAGACCCAGAACGTAAAACAAGTACCTATCCCTGAAAGGGCATAAACAGAGCTTTCGAATGACACCATAACGATCCTTTTATGATGGCTAGTTTTCTTGCAATAACCGTGCAACGCGAGTGCAAAAAGCATGTAATTCGGTACTTTCCCCATATAATTCAGTATGTAGCGAGTGAGAGAGGGAGGAGGGAGCTGAGATTCGTGTCAGTAGGTTTGCCGCGGTGGTCTGGAGCAGTCATACGCTCGCTAGTCTCCTGCCACCACTTGTCTCTCTCTCTCAGCAACATTACGTGCTGAAATTGCCACTCGACCTATGTCGAGCGCCGCCACATAGTCCAGCTTTATTTAACTCGACTTATGTGGTGAGCCGCTAATTAAGGGTTAATGAATTAAGACTAACAGTCGACGACCTCACAAAAAGTAGCTGAACTAAAGAGGAAAATTAAACAACGGGACACAGAGACTTGGAGAGAAGAAATTAACACAAAATTAACTCTCAACGTCTACAGAAAATTCAAGAACATCAAGGAGGAAACCTGGTTCGACAACACTGAAGGATCAAGCCTATTAGTAAGAGTGAGAACAAAGACCCTACAGCTTAATTGGAGGAAGAGACATCAATTTCAAGATACCAAATATCCTGCATGTGAAGAGGAGACACAAGAACATTTCCTACTACACTGCAGGGCATATGCAGACATAAGAAGAGAACATATTTTCCCTGAAGACAATGAAGAAGAGGAGGACCAGATGGCACAGCTACTACTATTGAAAAACTACAGTGAAGACGAAGCAGAAGATAGGACAAGATTTATCACTTGTATGTGGAGAAGGAAGGAGAAGGAACTTAATAATAAAAAGAGCACAACCTACATAAAATATTTTTAAAGCAAGGGAGCCGCTACAAAGGCAATCCTGAAACTACTACTGTACTGTACTGATCAGCTTCTCAAATTCTTGCTTGAGGGGCTTTAATGCATCATGGTGTGCACTCCATCTAGTCTGAGAAAGTTTTTTTTAAATGTCAGGTCCACATTTTCTTTCAGTACTTTCCATCTGTGTGTTGAAAGTGCAAAGAAGCAATACAGTCTCTCTGCAGTTCCAAAGAATGTGACACATGTAAGATTGATTCCAAAAGAGTGCACTCCACAAAGGTATAAAGAGTGATTAGTGTCTCCAACAATTGTCCATATGGTTGCACAGGTTGTTTCTGCACCTTCTGTAATTTTTACAAGGACTGAATTTTGAATCCGTTTGAATCATGTCTCCAGAATGGGTGTATTCAGAGGGTTCTTTCACAACATTTGAGCCACTTATCATGGATTATCTGGATTCCAAATGCTGATACTTCCTGCACCTCCAATATTTGTTTCCCCATTGTCCATCCAAGACTCTAGTGTCCTAAACCATACTCAAACTCATCAGTGACTTAGAATATTATAGTGTCAATTTACAGAAAACAAGACAATCTAACTGGTAAATAATGTAGAATGCAAGGAAACTGTTAAAATCGTAATGTGAGAACATGAGGGCCGGATTAAGACGCTGCTGGGCCCTAAAGCCATTCATTTGGGTGGGGCCCCGAGGCCACACCACCCTAGAACTGTTTTCTGGATTTAATTATCGCAAAGTAATTAATGCTGTTCTGAAAATCTATATCTTTTGTCAAATCTGATTCAATGGTCAACAAAGAGAGGTTGCACAATTAGTCTTGACATCGAGGCTGATTCTTCACTCTTTCAACACAGAAAATTATCGTTCTCCTTCAGAGTTAGCAGCTGGAAGTGTTAGATACAGGCGATATTATTATAATACTGAAATACTACTAATAATAATAATAAAATACTAACGATAATAATAATAACTAATAACAATAAATAACTCAATTGACCATTGCACATCAGCAGTGCACCTCTTGCCAATTACCAACATAAAACCACATAAACATGATTATGTTATCAACGCCCAAGTGCCCGATTACAAGTTGAAAATCCGATGATGATTAGGTTAGTTAGATCTACTCTGTTAGTTAATACAGTAAGTCCTGATCGACATAGATCCAAAACAATATTGGGAGAGTGGTCCATCGCACTCGACGAGAACCAGTCGGTGTCGATAACTCCTCCTCTTGTTGTCTGGAGAAAACTAGTCTTTCCTGAGAATGGGGTTGCATAAGCCACCACTCCCTCTACAACTGGAGTTAGATGGGATACTAGACCGTTGAAGCTATTCCTGATGATCACTAATAACCATGCTAAATGGAGGGATTGACCACCATTGATGTTCACACTTGCTGACAGTGATGATAGGCATTGGGTTATATTGTGAGCTGAGACGTTTCTGAAGCATGTCCATTGTTGGAGAAGGATTATGTCACTTGATGTTACTTGATGAAACCAATCCACTGCATATCTAAACCACGGTTCTTGGGGTGTGGGCCAGATGGTGAGCTTAAGGATCTCATGTAATATAGGACTCATAGTCAAGCGGGCATATAGCTCCTTCTTGTCTTGGTTGACATTGGGTGTTGGTTCTTGGATTACTTTTATCTGTCTTGCTGGAAAGCTTGGGTCTTGTGTCTGATGCATAGTAGGTAATGATACAATACTTATGTTATCAACTTGTGCTCGCTGGGACATCTCGACTTCTTCGGTAATACCGTTCTGGGGTAGAGGCATATCACACAGTCTGCGCCATATTGACATTAAGTAGACTACTAAGTCAGACTTGTCTTTTCTAACTCGTTTACACATTCTTTCAATGATTACTCCTGCCGCTATACCTAGTATAAAGCTGAATACAACGATGAAGTAAGGATTGTCATTATGCACTATAGGCGGTGGGTCTGTACCACATCCACGCACAGTGTCTGGTAGATCAGTTGGAGGTTCGACTACCTTGAGATTTACGGTGCTAATGCTCGTCCCTGATGGTTCGGCATTTTCGGCATCAGACGGTATCCTTATGTTTGGTGAACTAGGAGGTCTTGATCCTTGGGGCATCGCTTCTGTTTTCCATGATATCATGAGCAGCAATACAGCCACACACATACTTGGTAAATCAAAAAAATTCTCATAATGAAGAATGGGCCACTCTCGGCGTCTGTCTTCCTAAGATTGCCAGAAGGACAAAATAGGTTACCAACCTATTGAATTTGTAAATGTTGGAATGAAAATATCTATAACAAAAACGGTTTACCAAATTACCATACGTGTGCACCAGCGTGATTCAAGAAAGATCAACTGGCTCGGACGGTTTGTTGACATTGTTTGGAGCTTCGGACGAAATGGGTACAACGGCATATAAATATTTGTGTTACCTAAAGACAAATCCTATATACTGAAGGCAGTGATGAATAAAAGGCAATAAATATTAATGGTTTTATTTTATATTAATAGTCTACCTAATACCAGAATATTATTTTAAACCTTAATCCTTGATAGAAATCTGATCGTAGGAATAAAATCAGATGTGGGAATGTTGATTGTATAATTAAAATGGCCAGTCTTGATATAGTGTTTATTCTCATCTTCCGAGTTTATTAATGGATCAGGGCAATACATTATGATTATTCCTAATAAAATATGCAGGTATGCGTCACAGTAGTATTTTAGAGACATGAGTACGTAGACCCAGTCTACGCAAGGGAGTTCGCTACATGGTGAAGAGTCCTACATCAAAAGGAAAAAACATTCATATACTGTACATTGTGGAATTTCGCAGCATGGCATCGTCTATTGGGAACACAGACGGGGCAGCTATAAGACTGTCAAAAATGGCTGCGACAAATGCTCCTCACAATTACTGAGGCTTTCAACAGTATTGTCTGTTGCCCGTTCATGCTGGCCTTGAAAGTGTTGTTGAAGAGGAAGAATTCTACGGTGTCGATATATTACGTGCAAGCTCATATAGTGCTTCATTAACCCTTTCTCTGTGGGCTTATTTGCGCTATTTAGGGCATATTCAGGCACTCCTGAATGATTAATCAAGCATCTGCATTACATGAACTGTATTCTGCCGAAATCTCAGCAAAAATAGCTTCAAAATGAGACCAGAACGAGTTTCGTAGGTGGCGGGGTTCACCCGCAGCGTTGCCATAGACATTCGGGAAAACTTGCTAATTATTAGCTCTCGCTCGCTCGGCAACACTGTCGAGACAGCCGCGCGAGACACAGTCTCCCTCATTGAGCGGCTGGCTGCTCTGAGGGTCGGAGGGATGTCCCTCACACTCCCGCCCACTGACACTCTATTTCTACGGCTCTTACAGGCTTTTAAAGCCTGGAAATTGCTGTTAATTGCCTATGCGTTCCAGAACGTCACCCACAGGGAAAGGGTTAAACCCCATAGAAGTGTTGGAGCTTCATGAAAGCCGCTATGAAGCGCGATCTGGCAGCTAAATTTGCTACTATGATGAAAACTTCACCAGTTGGTATGACACAGAGTATCGAATGCAGTACCTAGAACGCAGCATTGATAATGCCATTTCAACCATCACACCAATGCTGTGTCTCAAAACTTGCAACCATGTCCAAAAATATTTTGCTGCTATGCTGCAGCTACAGAATTTACAATTAGGTGATAACTGAATGTTTTTTAATGTAATTTTGGGTACAAACAAAAGAAATTACCATTATGTAATACATCATACTTTGCTTCTTTCTCTCTTTTGTTCATATTAACATACAGGAAATACCCATTCATTATCATGTAACATTTGTTTTATCTTGTATAACTACAGTATGTGTACAAACATACACGACATAGCTGTACGTTACTTTATCCTGTGTTGCTTTATCTATAGAATTATATGTACTAAGATACAAGAAATTGCGTTCAATAATTTATTTTATCTACAAAATGTTGATTGAATCTGGAAATATCATTACTTTGAACAAAATATAATGTTTTAAATCAAATGTATTTGTTTAACCTCACATTAGTTATAATATGAATTTCATATTTTTAAAATTAATATTAATTTGTTTAATATAAATGTTAGACTGATTTAAATTAAAGTTCATATAATTTAAATCATAGTTCGATTGTTTTAATTGAAATTAATTTGTTTTAATTTAGAATTCAGTTGTTTTAATTTGAAGTTCAGTTGTTTTATTTTGAGTGAAAAGGCGTAGTTCTAACCCTCATATAATAAGCACACCTGACTTTTCCTGGATAATTGTTTTCATTTGGCCTGTATCCAGGTGCATAAAATAAGGCTGCTGTATATGGTGTAAAGTAGATTTTGTATCTATGAAGCACTGTTCTTATCCACAATACTCTACTACTTTTGTAACCTTCACTTTACCCGCACCATGTTGTTGTTGTTCCCTAAGCTGCCTGGCCGAACAGCCCCGAGTCCCTGAGGAAGGCCATGGCCACGATCGGGCTTTCCCACAGAGCTCTCATTGAGTGTAGATTGTGTTGTTGGCGTATGTGGTTGTGTGAAATGCAGTCTTCTATGATGTGTTTAATGGTATGGGGTGCTGTGTTACATCCCGGGCAGGAGTCGACGACGGAGTCATCCAGTCTCTTCTGATAGCTCAGGAGAGCTGGATGGTGTCCGCATCTCAGCCTGGCCAGGTGGACTCTGTCCTCGCGAGGAAGGGAGGATTCGGAAGGATGGATTTCGGGAGGACGTTCTTGCAGTTGTCTGTGAGTGAGTGGATGGATCGGCGAGAGATATGAGTATGGATGTGCTTCTGGAAGTTGGTTCGGGGTGGGCAGGGAGGGAGAGAGGACAGTAATTGTGTGTGATACTGTGTGCTGGGTGGTGTTTTGATATTTCTTGATGTCTGTGGGTGTGTTGCCATGTAGTTTAGTGGGTGGTCCTGGTTGTTGTTGTTGTTGTTCCTGTTGTTCCCCAAGCTGCCTGGCCGAACAGCCCCGAGCAAGGCCAAGGCCATAACCGAGCGCCCCCACAGAACCCTCCCTGCCGACCACAATAAAGCCTGGGTGACCGAAGCCACTCCATGACGGGGAGCTGAGGAGGGTGCGGAAACACCCGGGAAGCCAAAGCCCCACCCAGGGCCCTGTGCCCCTCAGCAATTATGAAAAGAAAGTTGAGTGGCAAAGGAAAAATGTGACGCTTTGGCTTCCAATCTTGGTAGATTGGGAGGTCAATCCACGGAAGAGACGCCGTCACTTGAGATCTAGAAAATATACAAGTAAAAGGAACAGTCAGAGTAAGCTATGGGTATGGCAGAGATCGCTCAGTTCTCACTCTGATAGACCAGCCCATCACCACATGGTGGTCCTGGTTCGCTGCCAGGAATTGAGTGCCTCTCATGTCCAGATGTGATGACCAGTTATGTAGTCAAATTTGTTGACTACTGTAATTGTATTATATAGTAATTTAATATAATGTTTAAGTTTCCCATTTAATATCGATATACAGTTATTTGAGAATTATATTTTTTCACCAACCAACTTCACTTCTAAACTCATTTAATGAAATCAACAAATACATGTGGCACTCCAAGGACTCGAACCTAGGACACTCACACCGAAATTCCGCGCACTTATGCATTACGCTATCAATACCATACTTTAAAATTAGTTGTATAAGTTATTTGTGTGCACAGCTGTACCTCAAAACCACATCTTCACCTTTGGATTGTAGGCATCATTCAATTTCGTGTTTAGTACATTATCACATTAATAGGCACTGAAATATTAAGATTGATATAATAGTGTCATTTATTATTGAGTAATACATTCAATTTTATCTGTCATATAATGTTGAATATAACATTCAATGTTGGACCTGATTAAGAAAATACAGCAACTGATTGTTTTATTTTTTAAATCTTTGATAAATTGCTCTTGCTATCCATCAATACTGTATTTCCGCACTTTTCAACGTTTATCATACTACCAAGCTCCCTTTTGCTAATCCAAAAAAAGAAAAAGAAAAGGAAAAGTGATGGATTGGACCTGAGTATATAGATATAATAGATAGATAGACCAAACTCCCTTTCCCTATCCAGCCCAATAGCCTAACCAACACAATGCTATCTCGGCACCACCCCTCTCGGGCACGTCACTAGCACATTTTCTTTAAGGGTGCCCACCTCGCTTTTTTGTTCTCTCTTTCTCTCCCTCTCTTTTTGGCTTGTATCTATACGGCCCCATTCAGCCTACTGTTTTACCCCCATCCAGGTATCAATATTTTCCTGGTGAGCGGTAGAGAGCCAGCATATATATATTTTTGTTTTGCCAGCAAGATAAATTTGTACATTTTTCAATAGAAAAATGTCTAGGGCTTAAGCCGGATTTCTCCATACAATGCTGGCTCGCGAAAAGAAATCGACACCTGGATGGTGATAAATGTCTTAAAACAGTTGGCTGAATGGGGCCAAATGGATACAAGCCAAGGAAAGAGAGAAAGATAAAAAAAAAGCAGGTGACCACCCTTAACCAACACCATGCTATCTCGCTACCACCTCACTCAGGCACGTCAACAGCATATTTCTTTACTTTATCTCCCTCACCATTGTTGTGTTGTGCCAGAGGAGATTGTCGCATTTCCATTATCACTACCTTTTGTGCCTTCTATCTATCTATCTATCTATTGCCTGACGCCGTGATCCCCGAAGGTGTGGCCAAGAACGAACCGCCCCAATGCACCTCTGTCCCCAGTCAGTCGATGCCCCTCCCCCCAACCAGCACCGCCTTCGTTCATGTACTTCCTCATTCCATCCTTCCACCTCTCATTCGGTCTACCTCTCCCTCTCTGTCCCTCCACCTCGCTCTCGTACACCCTCTTAGTCATTCTCTCGCTTTCCATATGTTCCATATGGCCGAACCATCTCAAGTTGTTCCTTTTCACACTTTCCAGCACATCTACCTCCACACCACACCTCCTTCTTACTTCCTCATTAGTCTGTCTATTCCTCCATGTAACTCCGCACCCACTCTTTAACCCGGCAAGCGCGATAGGCCTCACGGAAGGCTTCCTATAGGGAACGCGATAGGCCTCACGGAAGCAAGACCATAAAAAAAGCCTTCCAAAAAAAAAAGGACCTATCAAAACAAAGGAATTTGTCTCTAGGTGAGATCATTCCCCTCTAGTACTCATCCATGTGTTTCTCACCCCTCCCCTCCTTCCCCACCTTATTCCCCCCTCCCCCCCTCCTCAAATATCACCTATTTTTCCTCTTATTATCATCATTTATCGGTTACTTTTCTCTCCCGCGATAATGTAGCACAAGTGGGTTGCATAAAAGATCGTTATGTAACACCCAGACACCGGCACACACCGCCCTGCTCGCCTCAGTTGACTCACAGACAGGGAGACGGGAGGGTTGCCTGTGGCTCTCTCTCGCCTGAGATTATGACCGGGTGGCCAATATCTTCGTTTTTCACCACCCAAATGCTTTTCCAACTTATTTTAGCACTCTTGAAGGTTCATATATACATCATATATGTAAAATAAAAGTATACCGAAAACAAATAATGCTCTATATTGTAAATATAACGAATTCTGTCAGAATCCAAGGCTAGAAATGCACAAATAACTACCCTAGCCCCTAGGTCTATATCGCGCTTGTCAGGTTAAGTAATTCATTTCCACTGCTCTCACTCTTGGTCTGAGTCTCTCAACCAACGTCCATCTTTTGTGCCTTGCTCTCTCCCAAACATTGCGTTGATTTATGTTGATTTATACTGTCACACGAGCGCTTTTTCCAGCAATTTTCGATGAGCAAGTTTTGTTTTCGAATTATTTTTAGGACTTTTTCGCGCTGGTGTGGGAAACTAGACTGAAGGTATATTACGTAAGGTGGCTGATTTCTGATACGGTGTAAATTTGTTAAGCTTCCAGACCATAATTGCCCATAAGTATTGCTCGAAAATGGGCTTGTGTGACTCCGGCTTAAAGGTTAGGGCACACCTTGAGCCCAAAATGTTCAATGGAATTTCGATTTTTTTTGTCTTCTTAAAATGTTTCTTTGGTCAAGAAGAACATGTGGAACCATATTTAGTGTGCAAAAATGCATCTACTACACCCCCCCCCCCCCCCAACGGCCTCCCCCCCCCCCCAGCCATAAATAGGCCTACCAGCTGGAAGTGGGTAGCTGTGGCTGATGAGGAAAGGGAAGAGGCCCATCCGATGATTCAGCTGCATAGGACCCCCAGGGGTGAGACGAAAAATCGTCGGTAAAGGCCAAACAAAAATAAATAAATAAATAAATAAATAATAATGCAAAAAATATAGCTATAAGAAAGATAAATATCAATAAATATGAAAAAATATGATATCTATGAATATCCATGCATATATATATATATATATATATATATATATATATATATATATAAATAATGTCATATGTCATGTTATGTTATGTCTATCATAACATTAGGAAGTACAAAATCACAAATTTCAGAATCCAGTCGAAATACTAAAATATTATAAAATATAATAGTTTAACATGAAATTCTCAGATAATTCGTTTTCTCTTAACACCTTAAGAGCGGCCTAAGCGGTTTATTTATATGTACCGGCCAGCGGGGTGTTTTTAGCCAAAATAGGGCTGTTTACATGATCATTTTCATGCCTAAATAAGACCCAGAACGTAAAACAAGTATCTATCCCTGAAAGGGCATAAACAGAGCTTTCAAATGACACCATAACGATCCTTTTATGATGGCTAGTTTTCTTGCAATAACCGTGCAACGCGAGTGCAAAAAGCATGTAATTAGGCACTTTCCCCATACAATTCCGTATATAGCGAGTGAGAGAGGGAGGAGGGAGGTGGGATTCGTGTCAGTAGGTACGCCGCGGTGGTCTGGAGCAGTCATACGCTCGCTACTCTCCTGCCACCACTTGTCTCTCTCTCTCAGCAACATTACGTGCTGAAATTGCCACTCGACCTATGTCGAGCACCGCCACATAGTCCAGCTTTATTTAACTCGACTTATGTTGCTCGCCGCTAATTAAGGGTTAAAGAGCGTACGCTAAGAAAACTATAATAAGATGAGTAACTTATTTTTTTTCTCGCCAAGGCCACTAAAATAATGTAATATTGAACGTTGAAGATGGAATCTCCTGTAACTTTTAATTCCTAAAAAAGGAATGCCTCTTCAGATCCATCAAACTACAGACCAATAGCTATAACTTCCACTCTTGGCAAAGTTTTTGAAATTACATTAAATAATCACATAATTAAGCATCTGGAGAATAATAAATTAATCAGTGATAGGCAATATGGTTTTAGACGATGTCGATCAACTGCAGACATTCTTTGCCTTCTTACGCATCAAATCAACCAAGCTACAGACCAACATGGTGAAACACATACAATAGCACTGGATATATCAAAGGCATTTGATAGAGTCTGGCATCAATCCTTATTGTCGAAGATGTCACACTACGGCCTTGCATCATTAGTTCCACTAATTTCTTCTTATCTTCATAACAGAAAAATATGTGTAATGGTAGATGGCCTTTATTCTCAATTTCACTCAATAAATGCTGGTGTTCCCCAGGGATCAGTTTTGGCCCCAACTCTGTTCCTCATTCATATCAATGATCTCATATCTACCACTCATAATCCAATACATTCCTACGCAGATGACTCAACACTCCACAGTTCCTTCACATTTACCAATTCTTTCACCCAACCCGATCTTATAAATTCAAAAATAAACACTGCAATTTCTCTGAACCAGGACCTTTCTAGAATTAATGAATGGGGACAAGAGAATCTAGTTTCCTTTAACCTGACAAGCGCGATATAGACCTAGGTGCTAGGGTAGTTATTTGTGCATTTCTAGCCCTGGATTCTGACAGAATTCGTTATATTTACAATATAAAGCATTATTTGTTTTCGGTATGCTTTTATTTTACATATATGATGTATATATGAACCTTCAAGAGTGCTAAAATAAGTGGGAAAAGCATTTGGGTGGTGAAAAACGAAGATATTGGCCACCCGGTCATAATCTCAGGCGAGAGAGAGCCATAGGCAGCCCTCCCCTCTCGCTGTCTGGGAGTCAACTGAGACGAGCGGGGCGGTGTGTGCCGGTGTCTGGGTGTTGCATAACGATCTTTTATGCAACCCACTTGTGCTACATTATCGCGGGAGAGAAAAATAACCGATAAATGATGATAATAAGAGGATAAATAGGTGATAATTGAGGAGGGGGGGGGGGGTGAATAAGGTGGGGAAGGAGGGGAGGGGGAGGGTGAGAAACACATGGATGAGTACTAGAGGGGAATTATCTCACCTAGAGACAAAATCCTTTGTTTTGATAGGCCCTTTTTTTTTTTGGAAGGCTTTTTTTATGGTCTTGCTTCCGTGAGGCCTATCGCGTTCCCTATAGGAAGCCTTCCGTGAGGCCTATCGCGCTTGCCGGGTTAATGCACAGAAAACCAAGTACATTCAATTTTCTAACCGACAGAATCTCACTGACTCCCATATATTTTTTAATGATGTAAATATTCCCACTTCCCCTAGTATTGACATTCTCGGTGTAACATTAACTACTAACTTGAGCTGGACACATTATGTTAGAAGCATTGCTAAGAATGCCTCTAAAAAACTGGGACTCCTGTACAGAGTTCGAGAATTCTTCACTGACGAGCAGTTGGCCGTAATATATAAAAGTCATGTGCGCTCTCAGATGGATTACTGTTCACCTCTGTGGGGTGGAAGTGGAGTGGTTGCATTGAGGCAGTTGGACAAAATTCAAAATAAAGCTATTAGATTAATCAATAACCCTGCAATCACACAGGACCTTCCTACATTTGCCATACGAAGAAACGTTGCATCCCTTGCATTATTCTACAGATATTTTCACAGCAATTGTTCCGAGGAACTTGCTTCAATTGTGCCGCCTCTCCACATCTTTCCCCGTAGAACTAGGGCAGCTGAGAGCGCCCATGAATTTACACTTTCTCCTCCACAATGCAGAACTTCTGCTTATCAGAATTCATTTATCCCCAGAGCTACTACTCTTTGGAATTCACTTCCCTCGAATTGCTTTCCACAAACTTACAATCAACAAATGTTTAAATCCAGTTGTTACAAACATTTTATGAATGGAGGATGCCTTTAGGCACATGGACCTTTTTGTTTTATCTGTGTTTTTCCTTCCTCCGTTCATTGTCTCTTAAAAAAAAAAAAAAAAAAAAAAAATACATTTTTCACCTTCTAGGCACTCTGCCACAAGTATTTATTGACTTATATATGTATAATGATGCACACATATGCAACACACCTATATAAGCAACATGTCGTAGTAAAATTGCGTTTTCTATTCATGGGACCGAACTATTGAACATAATATAGGAAATATTTCGAGAATTCATGAATTTAATTATACGATAATGCACAAAACTATGGGCACTTTATATTAATGAAAACCGTGATATTATACCGATTCTTCGTGTAATATGTGGTTTACCAATGCCTATCCACGTTTCAAGAGGATTCAAGAGGTTTTAAGATGAAATTGGTGTTTTTAATGGAAAAACAACATTAATTAAATAAAAATTAAAAAAACAGAAAAGCAACCAATTTCGGTGAACATATAGAGGATAGTACTACTAACTAATATAATAAACATATTTAAAAAACATAAAATTAAGGGGGTTTTAGGATTTTTGAAAGATTGGGGGTGTCAAGGTGTGCCCTACCCTTAAGTCAGGAACCCTGGAAATAATATAGTTTCATTCAGGATAATATATTTTCATATAGATTTAGGAGAAATATTAGCAGTAATACATATATGACAGTAAAGGTTATATCAATGACGTAATTGTAATGGTTTAGATGCTTATGTTCTGGGTGTGGTGTCCCGAGTTCGAATCCCGGGAGAACCATATGTTTTCATTAGTTTATTCAAGTACGTTGGGGTTTATACTTGATGGTTAATGTTAAGAACGGAGTGTTACTTATTTAAAGTGGTGTGTGACATGGCGTGGCGCTAGTAATTCTGAGATGATTTCAATCTACGAATAATAAAAATTAATATGAAGGAAAATAGGCAATAATGCAAGTAGCCTATGTTCGTATCTTTGTGATGAAAGGCATTGATACCAACAGAATAGGATCAATACATCTTGATGAGGTTGGATATTCGTCTACTGTATTTGTCAACTTGGGCAATGCATAAGGATGGACTGTATTAAACAAATACACTTTTGATTCTAATCTATATTTTATTAATTTCACAACACCAAACACCTCCAATGAAATTAATGAAAATATATATGTGATCCACCGTGATTCGAACCTGGGTTAGCACACACAAATGTTTAAACACTAACCATTACACCACCAAGACGGTTAGCCAAGAAGAGAAAGTCAGGCCTGAAAGATGTCCACGTGCGAGTTCAGCCTATGTAGTCTATCGCAGTACCAAAAGTAACATTGGCCAATCTATGAATGGCCTCTTGTTCACAATGATGGTCATTCTGGGTCACACATTGACGTCCTGACAAGATCTAAAGAACTTGAATAATAACATGTATTCATGCAATTTATCCATGACTATTTGCATCAAGCACACTGTCAGTCAAGAAGAACGTCAGGACTGGAGCCTCTCTGCAAGAACTCCAGTCCCTTGGGGTATCTATAGCCCTGAGCGAAATGGAAGGAGCTCCAATGAAAAGATTGGTTCGAATTCTCCCTATAACAGTCACAATCCCCTCCCTACCCCCAGGAAAATTTATCATTACCTTGTTTCGTCGCTAACTAGCCGACCCCCCCCCCCCCCCCCCCCTCCCCACTTTACACTAACGAGCTTTACAGCTTCTAAAACACCTTTTCATTGTACCGGTGACGTACTTTTCATTATTTTCTGGTTGATACTAAGCGAATATATTTAGCTCAGGAAGGAGTTTTACCCATTACAATGTTACACACTCTCAATTCTATTAAGCTACCATATATCCTTCCTAGGCTTCATAAAATTGTCTAGATGTAGCTGAAATAAAGTAAAACAGACGTCACTGGTAGTGAAAGGAATATAGATATATATATACAGTACTGTATATATATATATATATATATTAGTCGCATGCAAATCATAAATAAATTGCTATACTATCAGCGTCAGTAATTAACAAAGCAATATTTGAGCTAATTTACCTTTCACCATATTAATGAGTCACGTAAACGGTATAATTTATTAATTTGATTTGACTGCTTGAAAATTAGATTAATCACCAAAGTTAAAGTATTCAATGAATCTGTTCGCGACCCGACTGATTGTTATATTTACATCCATATATATATATATATATATATATATATATATATTGTTACGAAACTGAAACGTAGCTGCTTAGAGACGGTATACTAATATAAGTATTAAAACAAATGCACCTTGTCTCAACACAAAGCAACCCTACGAGCGCAACAGAAAGAGCACAATAACGCAACCAGGCTCTTCTCAGGGCTTAGGTGCAACACTGCCCTGCTTCTACTCTGAACATTAACTAGAACAGAAATACAAATATAGCCTACTAGCCAAGAAAACGAAAACCCAACACCGAATGGCAATGCTGGGGCAGATAATCAAAACAGTTGAATAAACAGGCTACCAGCAGACAAATCAAAGAGACGTTACATTGTACCTGTACTTCGAGCAATAGGCTATGCACGAACCTCGACAGTACCAAACCGCGTGTAAACAAGCCAACGGCACCCAACTCCCAAACCAAGAGAGCTGCAACAATAGATTATCATACATAAAAATACTAACTAACAATACGAGGCTGAGTCCTAAGATGACTACTAACCTCGGGGTGATATTAGTGGAAACGTGAGTACAATGGCTAGCCCAGGATCTCTGGAGCCTGATACAAGCCTATACAGTACTACACAACCTTTCCGCCTAATAACACACCAAAATACAACCAAATATAACCAGAGACCACCTAGTTAACTAACTCCCAAAAACGGTTAAACTCCGCGGAGTTCACCTCCCACGCTCACTTAACTACTGTGGTGGTCCCAGGCTAAAAATGGGATTCCCTACTTTATGTTACTTTACTACAGCTACTCGCTAGTCCAGTCCAAAGCTCGAGAGTCTGCACCCCAAACGCTGGTGCGAGCCACCAACTGTTCCTGTCGGGTACTGAACACTATCTATCTATCTATCTATTGCCTGACGCCGTGATCCCCGAAGGGGTGGCCACGAACGAACCGCCCCCATGCACCTCTGTCCCCAGTCAGTCGACGCCCCTCCTCCCAACCAGTACCGCCTTCATTTATATACTTCCTCACTCCATCCTTCCACCTCTCCTTCGGTGCACCTCTCCCTCTCTGTCTTTCCACCTCGCTCTCGTACACCCTATTAGTCAATCTCTCACTTTCCATACGTTCCATATGACCGAACCATCTCAAGTTGTTCCTTTTCACACTTTCCAGAACATCTATCTCCACACCACACCTCCTTACTTCCTCATTCGTCTGTCTCTCCCTCCATGTAACTCCGCACGCACTTCTCAAGTAACTCATTTCCACCGCTCTCACTCTTGGTCTGAGTCTCTTCCCGAACATCCATGCTTCGCTTCCGTAAGTTAGTGTCGGGATTACCACACTGTCATGCAAGGACTTCTTCACTTCCATACTGACCACCCTATTTCTTGTTACTGCTTTCAACGTTCCTACAACCCTCTTCCCCTGTTGCACCCTCTCCCGCACCTCCTCATCCACAGTCCCATCTTTACTCAACACACTGCCCAGATACTTAAAAGAGCTGACGATCTCCATAGCCTGACCGTTCAACTTCACCTCACACTCTGTGACTTCACCCCTTTCGAAGACCATAACCTTGCTCTTCCCCCGCATTTACCTTCAAATTCCGTTTTTCGCACACTGTTCCAAACTCATTTACCAAACCCTGCAACTCCCATTCATTATCGCTCATCAGAACTGTATCATCCGCAAACAGCAGTATAGGCAGCTTCCTCTCATTTCCCTCCCTTTTCAGCGATACACCAACATCCACTGCTCTTCCAAGTATTTCTTTCATGACTCCATCCATATATACAGTAAACAACCACGGGGACATCACACACCCCAATTTCAACCCAACACTCAGGTCAAAGAACTCGCTCTGCTCGTTCTCCACACGTACTGCCGCCTTTGCACCCTCATAAATGCTCTTCACTGCTTTCAGCAACTTGCCATCTACTCCGTATATTCTAAGTACTTTCCACATGCCTTCTCTATCCACTCTGTCGTAGGCCTTCACCAAGTCCATAAAGGCAACATACACCTTGAGTTGCTTCTCCAGATATTTCTCCACAACACAATTCGGGGTAAAAATCTGATCTACACATCCTCTTCTCTTCCTAAAACCTCCCTGCTCGTCGCCTATCCATTTATCCGTTCTCACTCTCACTATCACTACCCTACTGTACACCTTCCCTACTACGCTTAAAAGACATATTCCTCGGTGGTTACCACACACTCCTCTCTCTCCTTTGCCCTTATATAGGGGGACTATTATGCCAGTCTTCCAGTCATCGGGTGCATTCCACTTCTCCCATGCTAGTTTGCACATTATCCATACCCATTCGATCACTATCTCCCCACCACACCTCAACATTTCCCCACACACTCCATCTGTTCCTGGTGCTTTCCCCAACTTCACTCTTTTCATGGCTTCCCACACTTCTGACCTCCTGATCCCCACCTCTTCCTCCACTACTTCTCCTCTTCTCCCTCCCATACCATATCCAACTATGTTTGCTGGCTCTTCATTCCTTACATTTAGCAACTCGTTGAAGTACTCCCTCCATCTTTCGACTCTCTCTTGCTTCTCGGCTAGCATTCTCCCATTCTTATCTTCCGCACCCTTACTGTTTCCCTTGCTACCTTCCCTAACTTTCTTGACTTCTTTCCAGAACAGTTTCTTACACTCCCTCCATTATACACTCAAATTCCTTCCAAATTCCTCATATACTCTTCTCTTACTTTCCTTCACTACTCTCTTCACCACTCTCTTTCTCTCCACGTACCTCGCTCGTTTCTGCCTATCCAAATCTTCATTCCCTCTACTACCCAACTACTCTCTATATGCTTTCTTCTTTTCTTCCACAGCTATATTTACCTCTTCTGTCCAACATGCTGTACCTTTCACTCCCCTCCCTCTTCTCCTCACTCCACACACCTCCTCACATGCTGCACAGATCTCTTCCTTAAACACCTTGCTTATCTCCTCCACTTCCTCCATATCTTCCAGGTCGAACCCACCTAGTCGTCTTTCTACTGCTCTCCTGGGGCGGGATTCACTAACGATCGTAGCGTGCGATGTCGTACAGAAACGTATGATCACCACGGAAGGTGTATTCACGAACGCATCGTTGGGCTCCCTTTTGGATCCCTTACGCTAAGGCGCCTCTTGACCAATCAGGCGCTTGGCCACTCACTGAGCTTAAGTCATTTTGTAAATAAACAATACTCACCCACATGACCGAACCACCAAGAAGAACCTAATATAATTAAATTTATGAGCCTTTTATTGTTTAGCATGGCTAATTCGATCCACCACAGCCAACTGGAAGAGGAATAGAGTGTCTTGTGAATTGATGATAAGAAATTAGCCTAGCTAGGCTACAGGGAAGCCTGTTAGTGGTCCAAGTTAAAGGATTTCTGAGGGATTGATCATTGATAATCATCTGTTAGGTTAGTTGGGAAATTAGTGTATTATTTATACCTTAACCACAGTATATTGTTCTACTTTACCATGTCTACACCTAGACAGGGCTAGCCAAACCAAGCCAGACTTTACTATGTCTAGGCCTATGCCTACACAGGCAGTTCTAGCTAGTGACCCTTTAGATATTAATAGTTGGCCAGTCTCTTCTCACTATAGGATCTCTAGTTCTAGCCAAGCCAAAATTGCACACTTACCCTAGGCGTAATTTTCAAAATAGGCCTCTAACACAACTCTTACCTTGGTAAGGGTGGTGTTAGCGGGCGTACTGTCCTCCTTGTTTAGATGAAGTTGCAGGCTCGGTTATGTTCGCGTCTAATTTGACTGCATTTTTTTATAATTACAAAATTATCCCACGGCCAGCTGTTATTTGCCCCCCCCTGCTGGAAATATATATGGTGATAACAATAAGTCATGTGGGATGAGGGGGGTAAAGCCCCCTCAACCTATTACCCAGCAGTTGGCCATGGGATATAATGATAGGTTGAGGGGGGCTTTGTCCCCCTCACCTCCCATGACTTATTGCCATCATCAAATATATTACCAGCATGGGACTAATAACAGCTAGTTAACAATGAGGACACCATCTTTACCTTCTAGGCTTCTACTTTACAATGCTTAGGCTACACCAAGCTAGGCATTGCTAGCCTAACCAAAATACCATACGTAGGCCTAACTTTTCTAGCCTAAATAGCCCTAACTTTTTTCAAAATGAACCTAGGTTATAGCCTAGGCTAGGCTAAACAAAAATATTCACAACACCATATATTTTTATTATTATTTTATTTTTTTAGGCTAGGCCTAGGGTAATTCTTTTCATAATTTTTTTCCTGTGATACTTTCAAATTTGTTAAGGAAATAGGCTACCCTAATCTAACCCAGCCAGACATTTTTAGCCTAACCAAAATACCATACATAGGCCTAACTTTTCTAAATAAACCTAGGTTATAGGCTAGGCTAAACAAAATTATTCACAACACCATTTATTATTTATTTATTTTTTAGGCTAGGCCTAGGGTAATTCTTTTCATAATTTTGTTTCTGAGGAATAGGCTACCCTAATCTAACTCAGAGATGGTGGGGAGTTGGCATAAAACATTTCCGAAATAAAGGGTTAAAATCTACTAATGGTAGGCTACGTGTTGTCGCAGCACATGAATTTGTGCATCAATTAACCCTGACTAGGTCTAGGCTGGCATATGTAGGCTATTCATAGCTTAATTCGGCCTGTCATAAGACATTAGGGATACAAATATATTCATACTTTGTATTAAATGCCTTAATGGTGTTGTAAACACAAGTTAACAATCATATTGCGCTATTATTGCCTCAATAATGACTTAGTGTGTCATACTGCAGACGAATTTGTTATGGTCGCGGGTTGTGTTATCGATATTTGTGTACCTATATCCGGGTCAAATTCAAGTAAGGGTGGTCCGGACCACCCTTTGCGAAAGGGGCTTCCTACGATCAAAGATGGCCGCTACGACGCTTCGTGAATACCAGCATTGAGTCGTAAGGGAACGTTAAGGGAGTTTTCGTATCGTACGACCGTTAGTGAATCCACCTCCTGTACTCTTCCCTGATTTCCACCTTCCTCTCGCCTCCCTCCAGCTCTCCTAACCCACTTCTTTTTGTATCCTAACCCTAGCTACTACTACATAATGATCAGACAGACCCCCTCCAATACCCCTATACACCCTAGCATCCATCACAGATTTCTTCATTCTTTCATCCACACATATATAATCAATCAGTGACTTTCGTACCACCACTGTCTTCTCCTTCATCGTCCTCACCACTTTCCATATGCACCTGTGTATCATTCTGTGTCGGAAGAAGGTGTTGGCTATCCACAACCTCCTCCCCACACATATGTCCACAGGTGCACTACCATTCCCATTCACCTCTGACGGTACCCCCCACCCTCCCACCACTCCATCAACTTTCCTATCACCCACCTTACCATTCATATCCCCAATCATAAATATTCTTTCGTTCTTGTCAAACTTATCCAGGCACGCCTCCATATTCACCCAGAACTCCTCTTTCTCTTTTACAAGTTTATCCTCTGTCGGAGCATACACACACACACAATCACCCACGTTTGTATTCCTACTTTCATTCTCACCCACACAATCCTTGAACCCACAGACCCATATTCTCTTACACACTCATTCCATTTGTTACTTACAAACAAACACGCACCTTCTCTTGCTGTTCCCTCACTCACTCCAGCACACACACCCATTCCACACTCCCACTCTCTCACATCTGTACCCTTCAATTTGGTCTCCGTCATTCCACATACATCCAGCCTGGCATTCTCTAACACTTCCAGTACCTCTCTCTCTTTTGTGCCATCATTCATGCCACTCACATTCCATGTACCTATTCTCAGAATGTCCGTAAGGTTGTCCATAGTCGGTCGGGGTTCGTCAACACAGGGTCCGTCCGCATCCGAGGCTGTTCATTCGTTTGCCGTTGCTTTGTATTTTTTCCGGGTGGGGGTCGCAAGCCCACCGACCCAACCTCTTTAGTCGCCTCTTACGACACACAGAAGGCACGTGGGGCATATCCTAGTGCCTTACCCCTAGGGGACACTAAAGAGGATTAATATATGTGTGGGTAATGGATGCGAGTGTGTGTGGTCTATATTAGGGAAAGGCAGTGCCTCTACTCTCGAAAGTACCCCGACAGGGACGTCCCGGCCTTCAACAAAGGCTTATGCAACCTTCTACCCCCTCGAGCCTTGGACAAGATCAACGAGTGCTGAACAAACAAAATTAAACATGAATTACAGTAATAAAGATCAGAGGAAAGATGAATAAACGAATAAATGAATATCTAGGACTCTTTCTTATATTATTATTATTATTATTATTATTATTATTATTATAGAAGCTGTCTAAGCCTCCCAACAGGGTGCAGATACACCAATAAAAGATGAATCCCCACAAAATACCCGTAAGTACTGGAGAGAGACTAAGACAACTAAGAAAAAAGAAAAGGGCTACAGTAGTTAGAGAGCCCAGAAGAAAAGATCAGTTTGTCAATTAAAACACCATTCTAAAAAGAATAAAAGCAAATCATGATTAAAACAAAAATTTACTGCTGTAATAAAACATTAACTCTGGACTTAAAAGCTGAGATTATGGGTTGACTGTACAACCTCGTTTGGCAAATGATTCCAAAAGGGAATCATTGAAGGAATAAAACACCGAGAAAACTGAGATGTATAAACATTAATTGGAGTCATGGCAAGGTCATTAAGACTCCTCGTAAATCTTGTTGCGCGAATTGGAAATAAAGGTTCTGGTAAAACACTATGCAATGGATGCTGAGTATTGTTAAATATTTTAAATAAAAGACTAAGGGCACCAACCCGACGCCGATGATGAAGATCAAGAGATAGAGCAGGGAGAATAAAGTTAATAGAATTAAGAGCTTTATCAAGCAATTTCAAATGACAGTCAGCAGCCGAGTTCTAAACAGGAGAGCAATACTCAAAATGAGGCAAAATAAAATCATAAAAAGATTTTATGACTGTGGTTTCACAAGCGAATGTTTTGTAACACTTGCGAAGTAAACCAATCTTTTGAGAAATAGTAGAAGACAAGGAACGAATATGCTTCTCAAATGTCAACTTAGGATCGAGTCACTCCAAGCAAACGCAAACCTGACACATCCTCAATTTGTTCACCATAAACATGCAAACAAGGATGAGGAGGAGCCAAAGTATGTGATCTACTGATTATCATGGAGTGAGTTTTCATTAGCATTAAGCTTCATACCCCAAAGTTCACACCAAGAGGTAATCTTAGCCAAGTCCCTGTTTAGAGATGCTGCAACTTCGATTCTACTCTCTGGAGATGGAATTGATGAGTATAAAGTTATGTCATCGGCATAAGAAACTAGTTTATTTTCAAGCTCAGAGCACAAGCAAGCAATAAAAATAATGAAAAAACAGAGGCCCAAGCACACTGCCCTATGGAACACCCGAAACAACAGGCACAGAAACAGAAGTGCACCCATCAACGACAACATGCTGAGACCTGTCTGTCAAAAAATCCTCAAAAATAGATAAAAAGACTACCACCAATACCATAAAGTTGCACCTTATATAAAAGGACTTTATGATTAACAAGATCAAAAGCAGAACTAAAATCAATAGTCACAACACGAGATTCATACCCTTTGTCCAACGAAGACTGAAGATGTTAAGATGTACAAGCAAACACACGGTACGAAGTGGCTGGCTCAAGAGAAGGAGAGGAGCACATCCTATTCGCCCGGCGTTCTAGACAGGAGTGGATTTCCCTGGGCTTCCCACAGTCCTGCAGGGACTCCCGCGAGAAACACAAGTTGCAACTTCTCGCAACATGGTTTGATAACAATAAAGGTGAATTCCAGGGATGAAACCTATTCAAACTACAATGCCCATTGGGATATGCTTGGTTTTAGGGGTATGACACCGAAGAACTTTCATCAATGTGTCCCAACAACATAGACATATAGCTTATCTAAGCTATTTTATGTGGCGAGCACTGAAGTGTTTACCATGACGTCACAGGCAACAATGGCGGGAACACTCTACATGGAAAATGGGTGAATCTGTGTTTTTTTTAATGCGAGAAACTGTTAAATTGTATGCATGTTTACAGCTCAACATTTGGCTTAATCACTATCTGGTCAAGGGACTGCGATCTATAAAATTAACAGAAAACGATACTATCATTAAGAAATAGGCCTTACAAGCCACCTCCCTGACTGGACCAGGATAAACATTCATAAAACACTGCCTGTATCTATCTATCTATCTATCTATATGATCAGGCCCAATCCCCATTTTGGGGGTAGCCGACTCAAGACAGAGCAAGAACAGGGAAAACACAAAAACAACATAAAACAAAAAATAAACACAGATAAAAAACACAAACTCACACACATGCCTGTATGATAATTGGGATTTTTTAAATTTTAATACCACAAATTTTCTGAGTGTTTTTTTATAAAATAAATTGTTCATTTGCATCAATATATAGTGTTTGTAATTAATTAGAAATATCGGGAAAACCTATATTTTATTAGGCCTATCGATCAATGTTGAGACACAGCCCCCCCTGATAGTGATTTGAAAAGACATTAGCCTAACCTAACAACCTTACCTAACCTAAACTAGTATTATGGGAGGGGGCTGCCGCCCCCACACCCCCGTTAGTTGAGTACTAATCCCTTAGTAAATACAAAACAAAAAATGGCTGTCGATTATACGAAGGTGAAAGAAAACTCGATGAAGTCTACGGTGTTTACTCTGCAATCTTCAGTTTTTATTGTACATTGATAACGGGAAAGTACCGTATTGACAACCTTGTTACGTAAATTAAATGTTAGTACCATACTTTTATAATAGGTTTTTCCGAGGGTTTAACACATTTTCATATGATCTTTAGAGCTATCGATAACTGGAAGTACCGTATTGACAGTATATTCATGTTTTTTTTTTCATTCCTGTAGTTCACCTTTAAAGACATCGCATAAGAATAACTTATATTCTTATGCTAACATATGGGCAATTATAGTATGGCAAACAAAACAAAATGCATCTCAACACTGCAACTAGCCACACACAATAATCATCACATAACCAAAAATAATCTTACAATGGCAACACCCCGCGGGCACACACGCGGCCATCCACAGGGAGAAAGACAGAAAATAGATACTATTTTCTCCTTAATTCGCTTTTAACCCTTAAAGATCGGGGGCGGACTTAAGTCCGCCTCCAATTTGCAGCAAGTTAGGAGCATTATTAAGGCTTTTAAAGGGTTATAATCGAGTGAAAATGGCCGGGAGTGCAGCGGGCCGGACAGCCGACTCCCAGGGCTTACCGCCGCCCACTAACTCATGTTCCCTCTGTTCTCGAGAGGCCGGCAGCGTTGCCAGTAGTGAGCGTAGTGGGAAAAAATATGCCACTTTATGCTAAACTCCCATGTTAGTGGTAACACTGCATGAGAACGATGAGTGCTACGTAGCTCGTTCTGGTCTCATTTTGAAGCTTTTAGCGCCTAGTTTTTTGCTGAATACATTTCTTTTCATGCAGATACTTGATTTATCATTCAGGAGGGCCTGAATATGCCCAAATAAGCCCAAAACCCCCCGCTAGACAAGGGTTAAAGCTAGAACAATACTGCAGCATTTTACAAGAAAATTTATTGAGACGAAAATGCTTATATTAACTACTAAGTATACTAGGTATCAGGCAAATCGGGGAGGAAAAACACAAACGTTGCCCCCCTAGCAACAATGAACAACAAAAGTTACTATCATTAATTCCCTATAAATTCTAAAACAATACTGAAGGATTTTACACGAAAACTTACTGAGACAAAAACGCTTATATTGACTGCTAAACTCAGTATGCTAAGTCTCAGATAAATCAGGGGTGAAAAACACAATGATTAGATTACGGCATATGGCACAGATATTACACATGACACCAGGCTATCTATATATCTATTCTATCTATTGCCTGACCCCGCAATCCCCGAAGGGGTGGCCACGAACGAACCGCCCCCATGCACCTCTGTCCCCAGCCAGTCGACGCCCCTCCTCCCAACCAGCACCACCTTCATTCATACACTTCCTCACTCCATCCTTCCACCTCTCCTTCGGTGCACCTCTCCCTCTCTGTCCTTCCACCTCGCTCTCGTACACCCTCTTAGTCAATCTCTCGCTTTCCATACGTTCCATATGGCCGAACCATCTCAAGTTGTTCCTTTTCACACTTTCCAGCACATCTACCTCCACACCACACCTCCTTCTTACTTCCTCATTCGTCTGTCTATCCCTCCATGTAACTCCGCACGCAATACTGCCTCACTCTAATCATCTGATCATTGTGACAATATATATAATATATATATATATATACTCTGCCGTACCTTGTATTGTATGTCTTTACTATAAAATCTTTAGCAAGACCAAATATGCTTGACCCCTTCTTTACCAGCGATATTCTTTTAACTTTTGTTATGGCTCCTATTAGACGATTTTAGTCTAATAAATAAGGGCCTCCAGCAACTAACAGGCTTCGAACTGTCTCACTTAACCCTTTTTAATACCACTGATCCTTCTTGAACTGCACCAAATCGTCTAAATATAGCTAAAATAAACTTCAAAAGACGTCGCCAGTAAAGAAGGGGTTAAGGGTTTTAGCTTGGTCCCAAGTCTACTTTGTACCAGACATACAATAATGCTGCCCTCTTTGGATTTGCGTCTTAAGGGGGGTCACCTGCTTGTTTTCTCTTTCTCTCCTTTTCTCTCTTTTTCTGGCTTGTATCCATTCGGCCCCATTCAGCCAACTGTTTTAAGACATTTATCCCCATCCAGATGTCGATTTCTTCCTGGCGAGTAATAGCGAGTCATCATTGTATGGAGAAATCCGGCTTCGCCGGAGACATTTTTCTATCGAAAAATGTACACATTTAGCTCCCTATAAAAACAAAATATATATATATATATATATATGCTGGCTCGCTACCTCTCGCTGGGAAAATATTGACACCTGGATGGGGGTAAACGTCTTGAAAACAGTAGGCTGAATGGATACAAGCCAAAGAGAGAGGGAGAGAGAAAAAAAGCGAGGTGGGCTCCCTTGATCATTTTATCTTGTAAGAGGGGTATACGTGCAGTCTAAAAACCTGAATCGGTGAGTCAGCTGCTAACCACGTTCTCCTGTATGTTTTGCTATTCCTTGGTCGTCTTTTTCCTCGCTTTTTTCCAATTGTTGCGACTATTATCATCACCATATGTAAAAAGGACCATATTCCTATTATCAGGCTCATCTGAAGTTCAAGTACTAAACTTGTGTTTGAGGGTCCATTTGCAGTATATACCAAACTCAGGATGTGATTTCCAGTTCTAAGATGTCTTACATCTTACTTTTACTGTCTGCATTGTTCCAGCTCTATCTTATTTATCTCCCTATACCCCATCCTCTTTATCTGTCCTTCCTCCATTTATTTCCTGTTTTCTTCCCACTTTCTCTCTATTCCTGGCCACTTCAACCAGTGACCATTTCAACCAGTGACCATTTCAACCAGTGACCATTTTAACCAGTAGGTTAGGTTAGGTTAGGTTAGGTTAGGTTAGGTTAGGTTAGATAAGATAGGTTAGGTTAGGTTACTGGTTAAAATGGTCACTGGTTGAAATGGTCACTGGTTGAAGTGGCCACTGGTTGAGTTAGCACTGGTTAAAGTGGCACTGGTTGAAGTGGCACTGGTTCAACTGACATGGAACCAGGAGCCCCACATGCATCCAAGCTCTTATAGTGCTCTATTCATTTTCGACCCAATTAATTCCTGTGAGAAATTAATTGCGTGCTAGCCGACTAAGGCCATTCTATTCAACGAATATAGGTCTTTAAGGGGAGACATACCGTTTTTCTGGACCCCCTTCTCCCTAATGGTTAGCCCCACTAGTTTTGAGATTTTAAGATGTTGGTTCCATTAGTTTAGGGGTTTTATGACCTTTCACCCCATTTCTTTGTCAATATTAGGACCCTTCGTGCCATTTAGATGTCGATTTTTTCCTGGTGAGCGATAGCGAGCCTGTAATTTTAGGAGGAATAGGCCTTTGGCCGGGACATTTTTCTACCGAAAAATTTACAAATTTACCTTGAAGGGGGGTCTAGGGGGTGTTTTTTTCTAAGCTTGATGGAGGTATAGGGAGGTAACTAAAAAAATACATATGAATAAATGAATTAATAAACCAAACAAACAGCCACTGTCCCCTTAATAACCACTTGCTTTACATAAGAATAAATCTTCAGTTCTCGCTTGGTCGCTATCCCAAAAATTTGCAATCCTTTTTCTCTCTCTCTCTCTCTCTCTCTCTCTCTCTCTCCTCTTCTTGCGGGTGTGTTTCGCTTCTTCTTGTCAGCCCTCTATATTAGACTGATTTACATAAGAATAAATCTTCAGTTCTCGCTTGGTCGCTATCCCAAAAATGTGCAATCCTTTTCCTCTCTCTCTCTCTCTCTCTCTCTCTCTCTCTCTCTCTCTCTCTCCTCTTCTCCTCTCTCTTGTCTCTCTCTCTCTCTCCCCTCTCTCCTCTCTCTCACTCTCTCAGTCTCTTCTCTCCTCTTCCCTCCTCTCTCTCTCTTTCTCTCCTTCTCTCTCCCTCCACCTCTCTTCTCTCTCACCATCTCTCCCTTCTCTCTCTCTCTCCTCTCTCTCTGACTCCACGGCCTCCGTCCTCTCCCTTATATCGTCATTTCTTCTCTCTCTCTCTCTCCTCTCCTCTCATCTCTCCGCCTCGGTCTCCTCTCTCGCTCGTACTCTCTCTGCTCTCTCTCGTCCTCGCTCTCATCTGCTATCTCTCGCCTCTCCCTCATCTTCTCTCTCTCCCTCTCGGTTTCTCTCATCATATCATCTCTCTCTCTCCTGTTCCCGGTGTCGTCGCTAATTAGATAGATTTCATGAAGAAGTGGTTGTTGTTTACTATGTTCCAACTCTTACCTCGCACATAGACTTAGAGCATGTATAGTTAGTTAATATAGGACTTTCAGAGGCTATCATATTGGATTATTAAGCATACCCTGATATAGATAATAAAACTAACCCTACAAGTTGACTCTTCCCCCCCCCCCTCTTATACTGAGAATCGTACTCTAGTAATATAGGATCACAACCATTGTGTTCCTGGTGACTCTGGTGGATACAACAACCACACATTGCATGTAGGCAGTGTTTGGGTGATAATTTCGTCCATTTGTCCCCAAACTATAGTTCATGATACACCGGTGAGTCACGCGGCCGTTATAAGGGCAGGTTAGCTGAATGTAAACACACTATACAGTATACATTCATGTCTCTCTCTCTCTCTCTCTCGCTCTCTCTCTCTCTCCACCATTTCAAACATATGTCACCAAAAATTGTCTGAGTTTAGTTTACAGCATGATATATTATACTATCCATATTGTCTCAGCTTAACGACAAGCATTATATATTACTTATAATGTACAGCATATGAAAATAATTACTTCAATATATATATATATATATATATATATATATATATATATATATATATATATATATATATATATATAATATACATTTATCTTCTTATTTCCATAGTTATAATTCAACATGTATTCGCTATTATTAACTGCTTACCTTGTTTATGTTATAGGTTATCGTATATTCTCCCTTCTGGTCATATTTCCTGCATTTTATGTTTGTATATTATACCTTTTAATTTGTCATATTCAATTTTGTCTATAATTTTTCTTCCATCAATCCTCGCCACCCATATTATGTCAACAGCACTTCCTATTTTGTCTGTTATATAATATCGTAGTAATGTACTTAACCTTTAACTGGCTTGGTGGTGTAATGGTTAGAGTGTTCAAGATCTGTATGTGGTAATAAGTAATACCCCATTCTTAACATTAATCATCAATTACAAACCCCAATGTACTTGAATAAACTAATGAAAGCATATGGCATATGGTCCTCCCGGGATTCAAACTCGGGACACCATACCCAGAACATAAGCACCATAAACCCAGGGTCGAATCCCGGGAGGATCACATACTCTCATTAATTTCATTGGGAGGTGTTTGGTGTTGGGAGTGAAATTAATAAATTAGATTACTAAGTTTCTATTCCCTCTCTCATTGACGTGGTTGGAGCGCCATTAATCAAAATGAGAGGGGTGGAACTTAATTACAGACAACTAGGTATGGAGTAGCATCAACACAAATGAAGATATACTAGAGGTCAGGTCAGGGGAAGGTATTGTGGGATAAGCCTTTACAACGGCACCTTGTACCTCCTTTCTACTTTCCTTTTTTTCTGAATAGTGTAGAGAGGGAAGGGGGAGTGTTGGAGAGAGAGGAAGCTGTTGGAGTGGCTTTGTTGTGTGTGTTGGATCAAGGAGTCTGGCAGGGTTACTAAATCAAGTCCGCTAGATAGTAAATACACGCCAAAAATCGCTAGAATAATGCCACAATCTTTTGAATATCGTTTGAAAATGGCTCTATCTCCAGAATATAGCTAAAATTCGTCACTAGATGATAAAATTGCCTCTAGATCAAAGTAAATACCTCAAGATCTAGCGGGGAGGAAGGTCTTAAAATCGACAAAATAATGAGACAAACATCTTAAAATCTGAACCCTAATAGGGCTAAACATGAGGGAGAAGGGCGAGTAGAAAAACCGGCCCATCCCCACTTAACCCCTTCTGTACCGGTGATGTACTTTTCATTATATTCTGGCAACTATTATACAATTTTGTTTAGCTTAGGAAGGATGTCTACTCAATAAAAGGCTACAGACTGTCTAAATTATTCTTTTTAGCTACCATATATCCTTCCTAACTTCATAAAATCGTCTATATGTAGCTGAAATCAAATAACAGTCTATATGTAGCTGAAATCAAATAACAAAGTCGTCACCGGTACAGAAGGGGCTAATAAGAACATAAGAACATAAGAAAATGGGAGTCTGCAGAAAGCCGATTGGCCTAAGCAAGGCAGATCCCTGTCCCACACAACCCCAATTACAAAGCCCAATTATAGGCTCAACACTCTAATACCCTGAGGATCATCTTACCAAAACGGTTAGAGATTAACGCAGGATTACGGGGTCTGCAGAGCGCTGATTGGCCCAACCCTGCTGATCCCCCTTCACACCCAACCCTTCTCGTCCATATGCTTATCCAATTTTATCTTAAAGCTCCCTATCGTTTTTAATCCCACTATAGCACTTGGTAGTCCATTCCACCCATTTACAACTCTGTTACCAAACCAATATTCGCCTATATCTTTTCTGAAATGAAATTTATCTAATTTGAAACCATTGGTACGAGTTCTTTCGCTATCACTGAGCTTTAGTACATTTGTCATGTCCCCTTTGTTAATCCCACTAACCCACTTGAACACCTCTATCATATCCCCTCTAACTCTGCGTCTCTCTAACGAATGTAAGCCTAATTTCTTCAACCTTTCTTTAGGCTATACGGAAGATTTATAATATTATGGATCATTTTTGTCATTCTACGTTGTACTCTCTCCAATGAATCTATGTCCATTCTGTAATAAGGACACCAAAATTGAACAGCATAATCCATATGGGGTCTCACTAATGACAAGTAAAGTTTTAAGATAACATCAGCAGTTCTGTTACTCACACTCCTAGAGATGAACCCGAGAATCCTGTTTGCCTTGTTTCGAACGCTTATACACTGTTGTCTAGGCTTCAAATCATTGCTAACAAACACACCTAGATCTTTCTCACAATTCGAGTTTTCTAATTCCATATTAGCTAGTTTATATTTAACATTTGTATGCATCTTCCCTATCTTTAATACCTTGCATTTGTCAATGTTAAACTTCATCTGCCAATTTACTGACCATTCGTGTAAGGTATCTAGATCCCTTTGGAGGCACTCTATATCTCTATCTGAATCAATGCTTCCATAAATTCTACTACGAAGGAAGAATACCTTGCCATGGTCTGGGCATAAAGTCGGTGTCACACGAGCGGTTTTTCCGGCAATTTTCGTCATGGTTTTTAGGCTTTTTCACATCGGAATAGAAAACTTGACTAAAGATAGATTATGTTAGGGGGCTGATTTGTTATTATAACTTGCATTTTGAAGATGCCAGACTACAATTGTCCGTAAACATTGACGGAAAAAGAGCTCGTATGACACCGGCTTAATAACATATACAACAAAATGCTGCAGCAACAATAATAACAACAACAACATAACGATGGATGTGCAATCATGTGTGGTTGTAGTTTTCTAATCTGTAGCTTTCAAGGCAAATTTGCATATTAACGAAAACCATTTGAGAGTCCAGAGTTAAGCTGATTGACAATCAACTGGGTCTGTCTGTGTGCGTGTGTGTTTGTGGAGATATATAGAGAGAGTTGGATGATTCGTATAAAGTATATGCATAATTTTTTACACCCAGTATGTTTTGAGTAAAGAAGTAAATGGATAGCAAATCACCTAGTGTGTAAAGTAGGCCTATCCTTGTACTGTGTAATAATATATGTACCCACAAGTTTATTTCATGTAAAAGGTACCCCATTTACAGAAAGGGTCACAGAGTGTGTGGTTAGGTTGAACGGTAAGATTATGGAGAATGTCAGCTCATTTCAGTGTTTGGGCAGTGTGTTTTGTAAAGATGGGAGTGTGGAGGATGCAGTGCGGGAGAGGGTGCAACAGGGGAAGAGGGTTGTAGGAACGCTGAAAGCAGTAACATGAAATAGGGTGGTCAGCATGGAAGTAAAGAAGTCCTTGCATGACAGTGTAGTAATCCCGACATTGACTAACGGGAGCGAAGTATGGACGTTGGTGAAGAGACTCAAACCAAGAGTGAGAGGGGTGGAAATGAGTTACTTGAGAAGTGTGTGCGGAGTTACATGGAGGGATAGACAGACAAATGAGGAAGTACGAGAGAGGTGTGGTGTGGATCTAGATATGCTGGAAAGTGTGAAAAGGAACATTTTGAGATGGTTCGGCCATGTGGAACATATGGGAAGCGAGAGAATGACTAAGAGAGTGTACAAAAGCGAGGTGGAGCGACAGAGAGGGAGAGGTAGACCGAGTGAGAGGTGGAAGGATGGAGTTAAGAAGTATATGCACCATCTCTCTCTCTCCCATATACTGTATATATTAAAGAACAAATATATAATATAAAACTAGAATAGCTAAATACATACATAGTATTAGAGAGTAAGGTAGA
The DNA here is from genome assembly GCA_032716605.1 of Paralithodes platypus. Taxonomy (NCBI): domain Eukaryota; kingdom Metazoa; phylum Arthropoda; class Malacostraca; order Decapoda; family Lithodidae; genus Paralithodes; species Paralithodes platypus. The sequence continues at coordinate 18,923,573 of CM064527.1, read as the reverse complement.
ACACAGCCAGGAGATAAGTAGGGCAGCAGGCAGGGAGCAAGGGGGAGGACACGGTAATTTGGTGGTCTGGTAATTCCTTCCTCCTTAATGATGTGGAGAGAGAGAGAGAGAGAGAGTTACACAGAGTTACACAGATACTCAGACCACACAGACCTTGTGGTCCCTACTAGGTAGTCCGGCCATGATAATACAAGACAGGGACAGTTTACAGAAGAAGAATAGGACAGCAAAATAGAATGCTCTCTCCCTACCCGAAAAATAGAATGAAGTGTAACTTTATGGGTCAAGAAATGCCCACAAGCAAAGTTTATATAAAGTATAGAAAGACATTTGTCTGAAAGAGGATTTACACTTACGTACCTACTGATTCATTCATATTAATCCAATTTCCAGCATATGACCGTCAAGTCTCTTCTTAACCCTCTCACCCTTATGACGCAAAGGTTGCCAGATTAGCAATAAGAAATAGATGACTCTCACTCTTATAATAACCTCTCCAAAATTAGTTTTCTGCCCACAGCTAACTCAAAGACAACTGCAGAGGTTGAAGTAACTAAACTAAAGGTTTATAAATACCCCTGACGGTAACAAAGGCTTTAAAGTATCCCTAATAGGCTCAAAAATTGCGTCAGGATGTGAGAGGGTTAACACTTATGCTGCAGATATATTTCCGCCTATTTTCGTTATATTAGGGCTCATTCAGGCACTCCTGAATGATTAAACAAATGTCTGAATTAAATTATATGTAGTCAGGCAAAAACTAGAAGAAAAATAGGTTTAAAATGACGCCAGAACGAGCTTCAAATATTCACTAATTATGAGCCTTGTTGAGCTATATTTGCCTTTGGCAGCGCTGCATTGTCACGTGAGATGTGCGACCCGAGTCCCAGTGCCTCGGCAGCCGTGCTGGAGAGCGGAAGGGAGCCTCTCAGGCTCCCGCTTTCTTACACTCGTCCCCACAGGCTTTAAGAGGCTTTAAGAGCCTGTAAATTGCCTTATATTGCCAGGTGGTTCCAGAACGACTCCCGCAGCCAATGGGTTAAACGTAGCCTATTAATTGAATTACTGTCGACCACAGAGAGAAAAAGAGAGAGAGAGGGGGGGTTTGAAATATATGAAAGTTACCCTATTAATAATATACCGTAATACAATTTATTTAGAGTATAGTGCAATATAAATAGTAAGCGGCTTAAGCAACTGTTTATGCAATACGAAATAAATATAATATCTCGGAAAACATATTAATATAAACACACACATTTACACCACGCACCATCTGGTTTATACAAATGTGGAAGATAATCCCCAGATAATAAATAATCTGATCAAAGGGCTGAATTAACGTCATTAAATAAACAGTTGATGGCATGAGGCACGCGAGGGGAGGTTACTGAGTTGCATTAAGGGGGGAGGGGCGAAAGGTCTTAAAATCGACAAACCAAATGAGCCGAACGTCATACAATCTGAAAACTAATAGGACTAAACCTGAGGGAGAAGGGGGACCAGAAACACGACCCATCTCCCCTAAATAATTGGTTACGTTTGATACGATTATTATGCCTGCTATATGAAGACAAATATTTGACTGTATTACTTTATATTACAGTACGGTGGCGCTAATAAGTCAAGTCTCAGCTGTCATTACGTGTGGCTCGCTCTGTGCTGTATTAATGTCTGTCAGATGTTGAATAGGGTGGGTAAGTGTAGGAACATGGTTGTATATTTCACTCAAAAACAAGAAATCTCTCTCTCTCTCTCTCTTCTTTGCTATCCTTTCCTTCTACTATCCCTTACTCTCGGGTTAGCTATCTCTACTAAAATTAAATCCTGACCACCTCGCTGGGATCGTAAGGTCTGTTTGGTCAGTGTATCTATGTAAATCTCTCTCTCTCTCTCTCTCTCTCTCGAACTTCTCCCATTCACGCCCCCACTCTTTCATTACCACCATTGCCATTCTTTGTGTCTGCGTATAACTATTATAGTCACTCTGTTACGCTGGCCAGCTTGCCAGAATGTGCTCGTACTCGCTAGCGCTCGCCAGGGCAGTGAAATGGGCTATAATAATCGTAGAACGATGTTCTTTCTTTCTTAGTATTCATGTTGTCACAGACAGATCAGTGGTGGTCTTTATTCTTGTCTGTGACACTTGGAAGTATTTTATATTAGTGATAGAGTATAAGATGTGTAGTGTGAAGTTAAGGAGAGAGAGAGCGGAGGAGGCAGCGCGGTGGTATTATGTGTGTGTGTATGTACGGGTGCCTCCCTCGCTCGGGCGGGGTTTCCCACGCTCTTGATTGGCTGGTGGGCCTGACGCGTCCTAGGACGCTTGCTTTTCATGACGTAGTGGTCTGTGATTGGGTGCCGCTGTCCTTGTGTTGGTGCTGGGGGGCTCCTGCCCGCGTGTCTCCTTTAGAGCTTGGCATGGCGTACTTGGTCCTAGACGTCCCTTGCAATCTGTCCCCAATCTAACCCCCTGTACTACTGTTTCTCTCTCTGAACTTCTTCTTTTCCATTACTTCTCATCTTTATTCAATTACTTATCCCTTCTGGTTCTGCATACGACTTTCATAGTCGGCCAGTCGTATTACCAGCACCAGTTCTCACATTTATGTTTTGCACTAGCTTTAGGGATTATTAGTCATAGTCACATGAGTCATATTATCATTGGGTGATTCTAATTATTGAGATGTTCTTTGTTACTATTTAATGCTAGACAGTGGAGGGTATCTTTAGTCGTTGTGTGAGTTATGTACATGGCAAGTCATGGCCTGTACGACTTCGACGGAGCTAGGTGCCTGTAACCCTTGTGCATATTTTTCCTGTGCGAGTGTAGCAGTATACAAGCGAAGGGCTTTTGCCTACACTTACTTGTATGCTCGCTACCTCATATTGTTGACCTTTGTGGAGCGCCAGGGTAAGACCAGATACTAGAGATCTGGACTTACCAAGAGAGCCTCCTAGTCACTTAACGTAACATAAGGGAAATCTGTTCAAGGGGAGACAGTAGGCTACGAGCATGCTTGCGCTCTGCCTAGCCTCCTGGTACCTTTTATGCCGCTGCTAGACTTTATTAGTAATAAAGACAGCATTGTGTTTATTAACTTTAACTGTGTATGCTTTAGGAATTATTCACGTATTATTTTAGCCTAGGTTGAAGCTTGGTGCACAACCCAGTATGGCTGGTACTTTGGCTAAGGAAATACTGTTTTGAGTGGCTATTATTAGTGCTGTCACCGAGTTGTTGCACTCCCCTGTTATATATATGTATCCTACTTATTGGTGTATTTAAGATACACGCTTTGGTGTCCTGCCCCTGCATTATTTCTGTTCTATATTAACGAGCATCTTAGAGCATCAGACGTTTTCAGAAGATTCCATATCTGTTTGCTGTAGGACTAGACTTTCAGTGTTTTCATAGAGCATTGCAGAGGTTAGTATTGAGTACAGACTCACACTAAAGTTAACGTAAGCATATACTCCTTTATTAAATCTTGTTATAGTTTATTCAAGCATTGTTATTACTTAAGAGCATTTTATTAACGTAAAGTACTGCTGTTGTGAGTAGGCTTTGCTGTCACCGGAAAGCCTTTGTAGAAGTGCACTAAAACCCAGTTAATTGATACCCCGTTATCCAGTAGATTAACTCTGGAGGGTTTAAGTGTTTTGTTCACCGGCGTAATAGTTCGAGGGTTTGGAATTAGCGTACCGTTGTTGCAGATATAGCCTATCATCTAGTCCATTATTAAGTGCCTTTGTTTATTTTGTAGTGCCGGTCGTAACAAATGGCGACCTTAGACCAGTATATAGTGAACTGAATATTGCAGTTTTTTTTTTAGAAATCTTCTTGCCATTTGGGGTTGAATTTATTTCTCGCATCGTTGGCAGTGAACATTGTTTTGAGGATATATAGAACTTGTTGGAGTTTATTGGTGACCTAGTATTGCACTCAAGAACATCTTCGAATATTTTTTGTGAATAAAGCTACGCGAGAGTTTGGCTACTTTGGTCTTGACTTGAGATTTTTTGTTGTTGACTCCATCATGTCACTGGACGGGTCTGAACATAGTGAGGGCATAGTGCGAGAGTCAGGCAAGGAGGTGGAGAAGGTGGAGTTGTTTAACGGCATTCGGGTGGTGAACAATGAGGAGGATGCTCGGATTTTTTTGGAGGAGCCTGTGTAGGCGGACCGGGTGTCGGGGCTGGACCGGTACGTATGCAGTGTGTAGCCACGGTCTTAGGGTTGTCCGGTACTAGCGGTTTGTCGAGAGGTGAGCTGGTTACCTTGGTGCTCGGTGGGGTGCATGGGGCTTCGGGTGGAGCGGGAGCTGGGGCACCTTTGGCCCAGCCCCCTTCCACTCGACTCCTATCATGGCGCCCCCTCGGGCTCCGGAGCCGGGTACGTTACCGCAGGTCGATGCCCGCTGGCGGTTGGGTATGCCTCTAGGTGATTCACGTGGTGGATCCCCAATAGTAGCACCCCCTCCTCAATGTCTTCCGAGATGTTGTTTCAGCTCGAGCTCGCCAAACTTCAGCAGCAGGAGCGATAGGCTAAGCATGAGGCTGAGCTCGAGCAGCGAAAGCATGAGCTCGAGCAGCGGAAGCATGAGACTGAGCTCGAGCAGCGGAGGCATGAGGCTGAGCTGTCGCTCGAGCAGAAAAAGCATGAGGCTGAGCTCAAGTATAGGTGTCAGGCTGAGTCTGCAAGGTATTGTGCTGATGTTGACCTAGAGAAAACGCGTGTAGAGGTGACAAGGAACCGGGTCGCCCAGGGGGGTCGACCCCATGACCAGTCCCTGTCGCATCTACTAAAGTTGGTTCCAGTGTTTGATGAGTTAGAAGTTACCAAATTTTTTCTCCGGTTCAAGAAAAAGTGCCAGGAGCACCAATGGCCCGAGGAGAAGTGGGCAGCCCTTGTTTCGTCACGTTTGACGGGGAAAGCACTCAAGGCGTATGATGCTTTGCCCCTAAATTCTGCGTGAATTATGAGGCGTTGAAAGAGGCTGTCCTGAGGGCATATGAGTTGCAGCCAGAGACCTATAAGCTGAAATTTAGGGCTGTTCCCAAGAGAAAGGAAGATACTTTCCAGGAACACGCTAGTGAGCTGTCAGATGCATTTGAAAATTGGTTAAGATTGGAGAAGGCAACTACTTTTGAGGCAGTGAAGCAATTAGTGTTGTTAGAGCAATTTTGTAAATGTACTGGCAGTGACTTGACTCTTAACCTGAAAGAAAAGCAACCTAAAACTCTGCAGGAGGCGGCTAAGATGGCTGACCTCAGGTTGTCATTGATTCGTGGGTGCGGGTCTGCACAGAGAGCTGAGGCAGGTAACAAGGGGCGTACCACTCCCCCCCCCCCGAATTAATGACACAAATAATTATCCATTTAAGAGTACTGTTGCCAATTATGATCCCAAGCCGAAACCCTTCCCGTTAAAGAAAGGCCAGGGCCCTTCCTCACCTCAGAGGAATTCCAAGAGCGAAGTGGAGTGTTTCAAGTGTCATGAGAAGGGGCATACTGCGCGCTCATGTCCGAGCACACCGCCTACAGCAGTGGTGTCAATAGTGAGAAACATTGGCGTGTCTTTGAGGTCTTCCGCGTTTGCCCGGGGGTAAACAGTCGGTTGCGAAGTCAACGCCGGTGCAGAAGCAGCAGGAGGGCTCGTCACCCGTCCGAGATGTCTTTTGTGGTCATAGGGGGCACGGCACTGTGAGGTGGGCTGGTGTGGAGCATAGGCTTCAGTTGCTGCGTGATACGGGCGCTTCCCAGACACTTGTTAAGAATTTCACTGGCAAGCCTATTAACGCGGCTCGGGTTGTGGTGGTTCAAGGCATCAATGCTACGCGGTCTTACCCGCTGGTCAGAGTAGAGCTTGAGGTGGACGGTGTGACACGAGAGTTGGATGTGGGGGTTGTGGAGATGTTGCCAGTTGAGGGGGTCGACCTCCTTCTCATTAACGACTTTGCGGTGCTCACTTCCGAGGTTCCACCCTTAGTCGTTGCCGAGAGGGCGGCCGACACGAGTAGGGAGGGGCAAGAGGGGCTCGAGAGATCTCAGTCCGCTCAGGTGTCACAGCCTAGTACCCAAGTTTTAGACCAGCGGAGGAAGGGTCGGAAGGAGAATGTCAAGGCTGGTCGGGTTGAGAGTTTGGACCCAGCGACACTCCTTGGTGACTCGGTACTTGACCCAAAGGTGAGCTCCGGAGTGGCCCCAGAACCTGTCCCCCCTAGTGACATGGTAGGGCGTGATGGCACTCCGCGACAGAGTAGTTCCCAGGTGCAACGAGAAGATCTTAGTCTTGAGAGTTGTGGGAACGGGGCTCTTGAACTCGACAAGGACGGGGAAGCATGTCATGTGAACCTGTTAACCTCTGAAGTGCGCATGGGGTGTATTAGACACCTCTGCCTGTGCGCATGTATTTGAGCTGTTTCCATCACTAAAATATTCATTTTACCATAAATAGCATTAATACTTCTCCATATGCGCCTATTATAGGTTGATTATAAAGTATTAACCTGTTACAACAATAAAACAAGTGGAAACAGCGTTTGGATGGTCAAAATCGGCGATACAGGCCGCGAGTTACATAATGTATGGGTGAGGCAACCTCCTTTCCCGCCAATTTCCCCCAAGGCTGGAGAGACACTGTCGATCGATACTCTCTCTCTCTCTCTTGCACTCACTTGCTAACAGTGATGACAATGCCCTGCTTGCAACTCGCTAATGTTAGCACGAAAATATACCTCAGAATAAGGGAAGAACAGGGAAAATAGGTGATAACTGAAGGAGGGGAGGAAAGTGGGGAAGGAGGGGAGGTAGAGGAGTGATATTTTGCATGGCACAGGGGCAAAAAATAAAAAAAATAAAAAAAATCGATGTTTAAATTTTTTTTTTTTTTTTCTCTGACTCTTAAGAATCTTCCCGCAGTCCGCCGGGGAACTCTTAAGAGTCTTCCCGCAGTTCCCGGGTTAAAGGAGTTTGTGAGGCAACCACCTGAGCAGCCTACTGTCCCTGTGTTGGTCTGCAGCGGCCAAGGTGGAGAATGAGAGGGGGGCAGTGGGGCACAGGTGGAGGAAAGTTGGGATTGTCATGTCTCGGCGGAGCAGTGGGCAGGGGACACGAGTCGGGTGGCTGTGGAAGCGCTTGAGAACCTGCCTGAGCAGCAGTGTGCAGCGCTCCAGCACCCGCTCGGTTCATACCCCACTCTTTGTGCCGAGCACCCAGGCCTCACAACTCGTGCGGTGCACGATGTTCCGCTGGCAGGTCACTTGAGTGTGAGTAAACCGTTGGCCTCGTTGTTTCAGTGGTTCAAGGTGGGCGACGAGTATTTGGCATGGTTGTCAGGTCAGGGTCGACCCATGGCTGCTAAGGGTGGTGGTCAGAATCAGGAAATTGAGCAGATTGGTGAGGTTGGCTGTGGAGTGGATGCGCCCGGTCGTCGCATAGCCTCCCAATGCTGCCCTAGTAATATGCAACAGCCCTACCATAGACCGACTGTATCTGGCCATGTCGCTGAAGGCGGTAATGCTGCGCAGGCAGATGTAGTCGCAGGTGGTACAGATTGTCCCTCTCATGACCTGGCCGTTTTAGGGACAAAGGTGGAGAAGGAGGGAGACTATAGTGTAGAAACTGCGGTCTCGGCTGGGTTGTGGGAGGGCAATGAGCATGTTGTTCTTCGAGATAAGTTGCAACCTCTTGTTCCTAAGTGTCAAGAGAAGTTGTTTACTAGGCTGTGGCAGTACGTCCGCATGTTTGTTGATTCTGCAGGCCTGATGTATGGGGTAGAATCCGACATGGAGGCTGGAGACAGTGCAAGGCTCAAAGTGGTTCCCTACCGTATAAATCCTGCTCGACAGCCTGTTGTAAACGCAGAGCTGGACTACATGTTGACGAAGGGTCTGAGGGATAAGGGATATCGTGAGTGGTCATTGCCAGTAACTTTGCAACCTGAGGTAAGTGGCAAGATCTGTGTGTGTGTTGATTGCAAGAGTGTTGGTGCATCATCCCTGACAGACGCCTATACCTTATCTAGAGTTGACGACCCCATAGACCGCATCGGGGCTGCCTTGTTAATCACTAAGGTAGAAATAGTGAAAGGTTATTGGCAGGTCCCGTTGCCGGAGAGAGCGAAGAGAAGTGCCACTCTTGTGATGGACTGGGCAGTTTATCAGTGCCAGGTGTGGTTTTGCTGCCGGAACACAAGTTGGATGTGTGGCATGTTAAGGGCACTGATAATGTTCTGGCTGATTGCTTGTCACGGGAGGTTATGTGTTAAGGAGCACCCTCGCCATTCAGTCAGTGTTTGTTTGAGAGTGGAGAAAAATTAGGCTTGCCCCTGTACTGCAAAGCCGCCAAAAACACTATTAAAAAAATATAAAAACCTCACATAAAAACTCTTTCTTTTGATAGTATATACGTGCAGTATGTTACAGCAAGAATCTAAGACATCCTGAGTTTTTGTCTTAGTAGGCTAGGCTTGTTGAAGCTTGCTCGTTGAGCGTAATATTGTTAAGTGATACTATTCTTTTGGGGAAGTGTTGTGTTGATTTTTGTTATATAATGAAGTGTTTTATATTGTGATTGTGCCTTGTTTTCACAACTTAGGGGAGTAGCTGGGTGAGGCGGGGTTTATGAGCATTCTGTCTGGTCAGATGTGGCGTTTACCTGAGGTTAAAACGTCCCACATCTTGGGCGGGGTGTTACGCTGGCCAGCTTGCCAGAATGTGCTCGTACTCGCTAGCGCTCGCCAGGGCAGTGAAATGGGCTATAATAATCGTAGAACGATGTTCTTTCTTTCTTAGTATTCATGTTGTCACAGACAGATCAGTGGTGGTCTTTATTCTTGTCTGTGACACTTGGAAGTATTTTATATTAGTGATAGAGTATAAGATGTGTAGTGTGAAGTTAAGGAGAGAGAGAGAGCGGAGGAGGCAGCACGGTGGTATTATGTGCGTGTGTATATACGGGTGCCTCCCACGCTCGGGCGGGGTTTCCCACACTCTTGATTGGCTGGCGGGCCTGGCGCGTCCTAGGACGCTTGCTTTTCATGACGTAGTGGTCTGTGATTGGGTGCCGCTGTCCTTGTGTTGGTGCTGGGGGGTTCCTGCCCGTGTGCCTCCTTTAGAGCTTGGCATGGCGTGCTTGGTCCTAGACGTCCCTTGCAATCTGTCCCCAATCTAACCCCCTGTACTACTGTTTCTCTCTCTGAACTTCTTCTTTTCCATTACTTCTCATCTTTATTCAATTACTTATCCCTTCTGGTTCTGCATACGACTTCCATAGTCGGCCAGTCGTATTACCAGCACCAGTTCTCACATATATGTTTTGCACTAGCTTTAGGGATTATTAGTCATAGTCACATGAGTCATATTATCATTGGATGCTTCTAATTATTGAGTTGTTCTTTGTTACTATTTAATGCTAGACAGTGGAGGGTATCTTTAGTCGTTGTGTGAGTTATGTACATGGCAAGTCAGAGCCTGTACGACTTCGACGGAGCTAGGTGCCTGTAACCCTTGTGCATATTTTTCCTGTGAGAGTGTAGCAGTATACAAGCGAAGGGCTTTTGCCTACACTTACTTGTATGCTCGCTACCTCATATTGTTGACCTTTGTGGAGCGCCAGGGTAAGACCAGATACTTGAGAACTGGACTTACCAAGAGAGCCTCCTAGTCACTTAACGTAACATAAGGGAAATCTGTTCAAGGGGAGACAGTAGGCTACGAGCATGCTTGCGCTCTGCCTAGCCTCCTGGTACCTTTTATGCCGCTGCTAGACTTTATTAGTAATAAAGACAGCATTGTGTTTATTAACTTTAACTGTGTATGCTTTAGGAATTATTCACGTATTATTTTAGCCTAGGTTGAAGCTTGGTGCACAACCCAGTATGGCTGGTACTTTGGCTAAGGAAGTACTGTTTTTGAGTGGCTATTATTAGTGCTGTCACCGAGTTGTTGCACTCCCTTGTTATATATATGTATCCTACTTATTGGTGTATTTAAGATACACGCTTTGGTGTCCTGCCCCTGCATTATTTCTGTTCTATATTAACGAGCATCTTAGAGCATCAGACGTTTTCAGAAGATTCCATATCTGTTTGCTGTAGGACTAGACTTTCAGTGTTTTCATAGAGCATTGAAGAGTTTAGTGTTGAGTACAGACTCACACTAAAGTTAACGTAAGCATATACTCCTTTATTAAATCTTGTTATAGTTTATTCAAGCATTGTTATTACTTAAGAGCATTTTATTAACGTAAAGTACTCCTGCTGTGAGTAGGCTTTGCCGTCACCGGAAAGCCTTTGTAGAAGTGTACTAAACCCCAGTTAATTGATACCCCGTTATCCAGTAGATTAACTCTGGAGGGTTTAAGTGTTTTGTTCACCGGCGTAATAGTTTGAGTGTTTGGAATTAGCGTACCTTTGTTGCAGATATAGCCTATCATCTAGTCCATTATTAAGTGCCCTTGTTTATTTCGTAGTGCCTGTCGTAACAACTCTTTCATGCACGTGTTGACGCAGGGGTTGCCGTTTAGCAATCAGCAATAAAGTTCTCTCAATCTTATTATTTCCTCTCCAAAATTAGTTTTCTGCCCACAGCTAACTCAAAGACAATTGCAGAGGTTGAAGTAACTAAACTAAAGGTTTCTAAACACCCCTGATGGTCACGAAGGCTTTAAAGTATCCCAGAATAGGCTCAAATCGTGTCCTGTGCGTGAAAGGGCTCATATCCCTGTGTTCACGTTCCCTCTTCTAAATATATTAAGAATCCTAGTATTTAATGCATGGATTTGTCTTACATATTGTTTGTGTCAATAATCTCGCTTAATTGTATCTTTATTTGTGTGCAACTTAAAAATCTCATAATGTGTGAGAGAGAGAGAGAGAGAGAGAGAGAGAGATTTACATAGATACACTGACCACATAGACCTTACGATCCATAGGTCGTGAGTAAAGGAAAGTGGAAGGAAAGGATATCAAAGAAGAGAGAGAAAAAGAGATGTTGACCCAATATCTACAGCACCGTGTAATTCTTTGTGTGTGTGTGAGATAGAGAGAGAGAGAGATGTTGACCCAGTATCTACAGCACCTTGTAATAATTGTTTGTCTAGTGTCCCCTGTCACTACCCTCTCCATCCTCTCCTTGTACCCTTAACCCTTTCTGTACCACTGATGAAAACTTTTTATCTTAAAGAGCCTTCATATCTAATGTACGGCATTTATATACAACAAAACAATTTGCGGTGTTGTGAAATATACAGTATATAAAACTAAGTTACATTGCTAAATGGAGAAGGAAAATGGTATTGTTCTTTACTCTCAATAATACATTAGGTTATCCATAATGCAGTTGGGTCTAAGTACAAGATGAGATTAATATCTAAAATTCGAAAATGGATATTAACCCGAGAAGCGCGATAAGCCTAACGGAATGGACACTATAGCCAACGCGATAGGCCTCACGAAAGCAAGACCATAAAAAAAAAGCTTCCAAAACACCCCAGGGGCTCTCAAAACAAAGGAATGTCATTAGGTGAGATAATTCCCCTCTAGTACTTCTTACCACTCATCCTCATGTGTCTCAACCCCCCCCTTCCCCTCCTTTACCCTCCCCCCCCCCTTCCCGCCTCCTCAATTATCGGCTATTTTTCCTCATATATCCCTATTTATCGGTTATTTTGGGCGCGAATTTCTCTCACACGGTTTCGTACACACCAGTCACTCACTTGGAAATCTTATGCAACACTGAGATCTCTCCCACAGCCGTCAGTGTGTTGCTAGACGTAGCGATGGGAGGATATATGTCTCTCCCCCTCCCGCCAGAGCATACGACCAGGCGGCGAAAATATAAGTTTTTCAACACCCAAATGCTTTCCCCACTGGTTTTATCACTCTTTTAGGTTCATATGTTCTTCATATAAGTAAAATATAGATAAGAAATAATGAAATAATGCTAGAATTACACAAATATCTACCCTAGCCCCTAGGGCAATTTTGCATCCCTCGGGTTAATTGTGATCGTGTACTTAGCTTTTAACTGTGTTGGTGGTGTAATGGTTTAGAATGTAGTCATTCCTTCACGTTTTTTAACTCCTCTTCTCCCCGTATATTCTAGTTATAATTTATTTATATTAACTCCTATATCGGCGGCATCTTTTTATCTTTCTTGTAGCTATATGTGGACGACTGTGTGTACTTTAAGAAGGATCTATCGTAGTGAAAAGGGTTAAATGACATACTTCGAAGCCTATTATTTACTGGAGGCCCTATATAAAATTACCGGAATCGTCTAATAGTAGCCAGAATAAAGTTAAAAGGACTTCCCTGGTACTGTAAGGGTTAATTCACAATCAGCTACTGTTTAATCTTCCCTTACCGTTGATACCAACACTTTTTTTGTTCTATGTGAGTGAGGAAGACAAAAGGCAAAACTGCCTGTAGCGAGTGCCTCCCCCATAGTTGAAAGAGTGACAGGGCCAAAATCAAGGGACGTTCGAGCCAAACTGCCTGGACACACGGAGTTAAAAGCAATTTAAGTCATAGGAGGAGGGAAAGACTGATTCTGGGAGAGAGTTCCAGAGCTCAGCTGTTGAATAGAAGAAAGACTGAGAATAACGTTTCACTCTGGGGTTGGAAAGTTGCACAGAGTAGGGGTGAGATTGTGTTGCAAGATGGGTACCACATACTCTACGTAGAGGAGGTGGTAAACACTGGGAGATATCTGAGGAGCATTGATTATTGTAGTAGCGATAGAATAGCGAGAGAGATGCACCTTTGCAGCGAAGAGAGAGAGTTGGTGAGTGGGCGGGAATTAATGATACAACAGGCCTTCCTTTCTACTTAGTCTAGAAGTGCGGTGTGAGAGGATCCTCCCCATACATATGAACAATACTCTATACATGGATGCACTGTGCCCCTGTACAGAGCAAGAAGCTGTGCAGGGGTAAAGAACCCCATTGAGGCAGTTGAGCACACCCAGCTTCTGGGAGACTGTCTTAGTAAAACTGGTAATATGGTCCTTCCAAGTGAGAGGAGAAGAAAAAGAGACACAAAGAATATTGAGAGAAGATGAAGGATTGATTTTTGTATTATTGAATAGTCCACTGGGAGTTCCGGACGGGTAGATAGATAGAAAAATTGGGTTTTGGAAGCATTAAAGGGAACAAGGTTTTCTCTACCCCAATTGGAAATAGTAGTTAGATTAGAAGATAAGTGTCCTATGGCTTCATTACGTTTGTTTTTGAGGGATTGCTGGCTGGGGCGTTCTAGAAACTAATCGAGTAATGTAAGGTAAGAGTCGTCTGCATATGAATGGCTGGGACTGGAGGTACAGTTGAGAAGATTGTTTATAAAAAGTAGAAAGAGAATAGGAGATAGGACAGAGCCCTGAGGAACACCGGAGTTGATAGGATGAAGAAGTGAGCGATGGCCATCCACAACCGCAACTATGGAAGTGTTTAATCCTCCCTTTCCGTTGATACCAACACCTTAACGGAGTTTGCATTTATCTTCTGGCCCTCCCACACGTCCGTCACGCCTAAAACAAAATTAAAAACAAATGCACGTTCAATTTCACGAGTGAGAGAATGGTCGAGAGGGAACAAACGGAAAAACAAAAGAAAAGGGTGAAAAATGCAAACAAAATGCAAACATTGTATAATTCTTTTTGATGGTAAAAGGAAAACCGAAAAAGCGATTGTTTCTACACAACACACAATTCTGCCAAAAAGGTATTCAGCAACGATGTACGGTGGCGCTAATAAGTCATGTCTCAGCTGTCCTTATGTTCTATCTCTCTCTATCTCTCTCCCTCTCTCTCTCTGTACTTTACTGTCCTATTTTTTCCACTATAAACTGTCCCTATCTAGTAGTATTAACCCGTAAAAGGCTGCAAAGCTCTTAAGAGGTTTTACTGGGCGACGGCGGCAAAGCTCTTAAGAGGGAGGCCTAAAAAAAACATTTAAACAGCCCCAGTAGTACTAAACAATTTTTATTTTATTTTTTCCCCTATACCTCATATAACTCCTCCACATCCCCTCCTTCCCCCCTTTCCCCTCCCCCTTCAATTATCACCAATTTTCCCTGTTATTCCCTAATTCGTTGGTATATTTATGTGCTAACATTAGCAACCTGTGTGAAGGACGTGCTTACGTGCCTAGCGGGTGTGTTACATGACCGAGTGTGTGTATGAGTAGGCTCAGTGTGGCTTGAGGCCTCGTGGAGGGAATGGTTGCCTCAATTTTCTCCATAATTCATATGAATGGGCTGGTCCATCTATATTCGGGATTTTGACCAGAAAAATTATATTTTCACTTGTTTTATTGTTGTTACAGGTTACTATCTTCATAGTGAAGGTAAAATAGGCTCATATGAATAGGTAATAACAATATTTATCATAAAATGACGATTATAGGCCTGAATGGAGCCAATATGCTCGCCCATGGGGAGCTACTTCATTACCCCCCCCCTCGCCGTTTTCGGGTTAAGGTCTGACCACCTAGTTGGGACCGCAATGTCTGTGTGGCCTGAGTATCTGTGTAACTCTCTCTCTCCCCTATAACCTCATTTATTTACCTTATTATTCCCCAATCTTTCCAATTATGTATCCCTTTCCTTCCCTTCATCTTCCACTTAAGTCCCCTCATATGACGTGTAAGCAAGTTAAGGGGACAGTGGTTAATTTTGGGGGTCTGTTTATTAATTTATTTTTTAGTTTCCTCGCAAGACCTCCCTAAAACTTAGAAAAACACCCCTTTGACCCCCTCTCAAGATAAATATGTACCGAAAAATGTCCCACCCGAAGGCCGGTTCCTCTCTTAATTACAGGCTCGTCAGGAAAAAGTTAACACCTAAATGGTACAAAAGGTCTTAAAATTAACAACAACATGGGACGAAAAGTGTTAACATTGCCAAACAATTGGGCCGTACATCATAATATCTCAAAACGAATGGGGCTAGGCATGAAGTAGAAAGGTGACCCGAAAAGCGACTTCCTCCCCCTTAATACTTCTGGCACTTCCATACATTATTTAACCCTTTTGGTGCGGTGGATTATATAGGGTCACACATGTAGCCAATCTTTCCTCTTGTTTGTTACTTGGGCTGTCAAGGTTTCATCTATTGAAGGAATTAGGGGGAAATGAGAGAGAGAGAGATGTACATAGATTTACATACATACACTGACCACACAGACCTTACGGTCCCAGGACTTAATTCTATTAGAGATAGCTAACCAGAGAGTAAGGGACAGTGGAAAGAAAGGATAGCAAAGAAGAGAGAGAGAGAGAGTGAAAGACAGAGAGATAAACGGGGGGGGGGGATTGTATTGAGCTGCGAAAAACATTTAATATGGTACATTTCTGAAGAAATACGATGGCTGTGTTGACAAAAGAGAAACAAAGGAAAAAGCAACAAGACAGGCGATCAGTGAAGACTTTCGTTTCAAACTTTGTCATTACTACTGTACTGCATGTTTTTATGATGCTACTTTGTCTATATTTCCTATATTGATGTCGGTTTCCCAATATACCTCGTGTTCAAACTGCAAATTTTTGAGATGGGTATATTTTGTGAGGGAGGTGAAGTTTATTGCCTTCGGGATGTGATACGGTGAGTTTTATGGCCGGGGCAGTGAGAGGTTGTGAGAATTTATGGTTACTTTATAACTGATAAATGTGTTTTGAAAAGCGTAAGGTACTGAATTTCTACAGCTTCTAATAATTACCAAATCATATTAGATAATTATAGGGAAGAGGCTCGCATCCTTAGTTTCCATGTAAATTCTTCCAGATTTTGAGAAATGAGTGTTTGTATGGTTTTAGTCACAATTCCAACGTGGGATACAAGAAGGGAAAAATACCCCCTCACCCCCCATGATTTATTGAAATCATAAGCTATGTTGCCCGCAGGGGGTAAATATCGATTATATCGACGTGTGTAGACAGTGAGGTCGTCCGAGGGAGTTCATCATTGAAAGTTTGCAGCATTCCGATCCTCCGCCTTGCCTTCTGCTGTAATCACTTTCATCCTGGTATTTTGCTTTTTAGTATGTTTGTTTTGCATAAAGTTTTTATTTAAATGTACATCCCTAGTACTCGGTTCCTTGAGGTTGCATTATTACTTTGGGAGAGAGGGAGAGAGAGTTATGTTAGGGTAAATTAATAGCAGGAGAGAGAAGGAGTTATGTGAGGGTGAAGATTTAATAGCAGGAGAGAGAAGGAGTTATGGTAGGGTGAAGATTTAACCTCTCCGCTGCGCAGGTGGGGTAGTGGCCACCCCTCCCTGTGCGGAGGGATTTAGACTGTTTCCTACACTCAAATCGTCATCGTACTATAAATATCATAAATACTTATCCATATGCGCCTATTTTACGTTGAATATAAAGATATTAACCTGTTACAACAATAAAACAAGTGGAAACAGCGTTTGGATGGTCAAAATCGGCAAATTAGATCGGGAGTTACATAACTGAAGGCTGAGCCAGCCTGCCAGCCTGCCACACTTCACGACGTCTGGAGCGACACTGTCGTGTTATTCCCTCTCTTTCTCTCTTTCATTCGCTGTGTAGCACATACAAGCACAGCTTGCTTATGAATCGCTATTGATAGCACGAAAATATATCGACGAAATAAGGGAATAAGAGAGAGAATTAATTGGTGATAATTGAAGGGGGGGAAGGAGGGGTTGTGGAGGAGTGATATTTGGCATGGCCAAGGGGCAATTAAAAAATTAAAAATAAACAAAAAATAAACAAAATTGATACTGGGCTGGTTTAAAAAAAAAAAAATTAGGCCTTGAATTATATAAGAAGTTCCGCAGTGCACCGGTACACCTTATATAAGTAGATCCGCACTTGCCGGGTTAATAGCAGGAGAGAGAGAGATAATGAGAGTGAGTTTCTTTAGATGGGAACCCCCTCAGACAGCTTACACGCGATCGCCTATATAAGTGGTTTGGACCAAACACCAATTTGCACTAATCGCGCATATAAATTGGGAAACTTAGTTTTAACTTAAGTTACTATATACGCGATCGCGTATATAATAAGATGCAATTTTAGCTGGTACTCGGTGAAGGGCAATACTAGATGTAGAGCTAGTTGGCAACTTCCTACCGACCCAGGCAGTACCACAAATAACAGTTCACCCAAATAGTGCCAAATAGGGTGGCTACTGTCAACAGATAAATAAGTTTCATTAATCTGTCGGAGAGAGAGAGAGAGAGAGAAAGCGCTATGCTATCAGCAGAGACCGTTTACTGTAGCAAGATTATATGACAAACACGTAATTCGGTAATATATACATAGATCCAACCGAATAAATGGAAGATGCAAGATGAAAAGTGAGCATACATACATGTTAGTTGGTAATATAAACAGTGATCCAAAAAAATAAAAATAAATCAAAGATGCAAAGCGAAAAAATTAGCATACATAGCCTAATGGCCTACATTTTTGTACCAAAAAATTTACAAATATATCTTAAAGGGGGTCAAAGCGGTGTGTTTCTAAGCATGATGGAGGTATATCGAGGATACTAAGAACTAAAGGAATACATTTATTAATTAATAGACCAAAAAACAAAACAAAAAATAAAAGCGGCCCATCACCCATTAAGTTCCAACCCCTTCTGTACCGGCAACGTATTTTGTCTGGCTACTATTAGGTGGCTTTATTCAGTTTAAGAAGGGCTTCCAGCAATTGACAGGCTTCCAACTATCTTAATTTTCCCTTTTTACTACCACAGATCCTTCATAAGCTGCATCAAATGGTCTAAATATAGCTAGAATATAATAAAAAAGATGTCGCCGGTTTGAGAAGGGGTTGAACAGTAAAGGGTACATCACACAGTCAGGAGTGTGAGCTAGTGGGAGTCTAACAGGAGTCACTTGGAGTCGCTAGAATCACTTGGAGTCATCAATTTTCACCGCGAGCGAGTGGGAATCTAACAGAAGTCGCTAGGAGTCGCTAGAATCAGTAGGAGTCATCGATTTTCACCGCGAATTGGCCCGCGAGTCCGAATTGTCCCCTACTCCTAGTGACTCTAGCTCGCACTCCTGACTGTGTGATGTACCCTTAATAAAAGATGGGCCGTTGTTTTGTTATTTTTTGGTCTATTAATTAATTTATTCCTTTATTTCTTAGTTTCCTCGCTAGACCTCCATCCATTTTAAAAAAAAACACCCCCTTCAAGATACATTTTTACATTTTTTTATAGAAACATTTTCCGGCCAAAGACCGATTCCTCATAAAATGTCAGCCTCGCTATCGCTCACCATGAACAAATCTATACCTAAATGGCACGAAAGTTCTTAACATTGATAATGAAATGGGCCAAAGGTGTTAAAATCGCCAAACTACTGGGCAGAACGTCATATAATCTCAAAACAAATGGGGCTTAACACGAGGGAGAAATGGGACCAGGAAAACGACCCATCTCCCCTTAACACGCGGCAGAAATGGATATAAGATTGGATAACCTGAGCACTAGAATGGAGAAGAAGAGTTTATTTAAGAAATGAGGGTAAGTAAACCACCGTGAACCTTGAGGGGCAGGCAGGCAGGCAGAAGGAAGGTGTCATTTTTCTAGACCCCCTTCTCCCTCATGTTTATCCCCATTAGTTTTGAGATTTTAAGACGTTCGATCCATTAGTTTGTCGATTGTAAGACATTTCATCCCATTTCTTTATCAATATCAAGGCCTTTCGTGCCATTTAGGTGACATTTTTCTACAGAGTAATGTACAAATTGATCTTGAAGGGGGTCTTTGGGATATTTTTTAAGTCTAGGGAGCAAGCTAAAAACTTCCCTTAAGATGGGCTTGAGTAAATTTCTCGCTAGCTTAGAAAAACAGGCTATAGGTCCTTTAAAGGCATGATAAAGTGCGTGATGAATTACAAGCTCAGCGTCAATGTTGGTAGTGGTGGCCCGGGTTGGTTGCTGGCGTTTGCAGGCTGGACGGCAATTTTATCCATCCTACATTCTGGCATATCTATCTATCTATCTATCTATCGCTGGACGCCATGATCTCCGAAGGGGTGGCCACGAACGAAAAGCCCCATGCACCTATGTCCCCAGTCAGTCGACGCCCCTCCTCCCATCCAGCACCGCCTTCACTCATATACTTCTTCACTCCATCCTTCCACCTCTCATTCGGTCTACTCCCACTCTGTCCTTCCACCTCACTCTCGTACACCCTCTTAGTCATTCTCTCACTTCCCATACGTTCCATATGGCCGAACCATCTCAAGGTGTTCCTTTTCACACTTTCCAGCACATTTACATCCACACCACATCTCTCTCTTACCTCCTCATTTGTCTGTCGATCCACTTTGTGAATTAACATTGGAAATGTGGTCAAATACAGCATATATGACAAGCATAAAGTGGAGGCGTTTCTACCACACCCATCGTTTAGCGGGGGTTTCCTTTGGATGAAACAAAGATGGGATAACAAATAGCATGTTAGAATTAAAGGGGCAATCACACCTGTTTGAATCACAAGCTATGTGTATGTAGGTGACAAAAGGTAAAGCTGCAACAAATGTACCCCCGTCAAGGTAAAGCTGTAACAAATGTACCCCCATAAAGGTAAAGCTGTAACAAATGTATCCCAAAAAAGGTAATGCTGTAACAAATGTACCCCCATAAAGGTAAAGCTGTAACAAATGTCCCCCTGTAAATGTAAAGTTGTAACAAATGTACCCCCGTCAAGATAAACCTGTAACAAATGTATCCCCATAAAGGTAAAGCTGTAACAAATGTACCCCCGAAAAGATAATGCTGTACCAAATGTACCCCCCGAAAATTGATAGTACTAGCCTACAGAAGCAAACTCAACGTGCTTATAATTATAATTCTATCTCTCTATCTATCTATCTGGCTGTCTGTATGTGTGTGTGTGTGTGTATGTGTGTCTGTGTATGTGTGTGTGTGAGAGAGTTTCTGTATGTGTATGAACAGGGGATAACTACAAATTTGTGCTCAGCCGTGTCCCAGAGAAATATATTACCTCATTGATATTCCCCACGGCTATACATTATCCTTGGTGGGGTGATGCTCTCTCTCTCTCTCTCTCTCTCTCTCTCTCTCTCTCTCTCTCTCCTTGCTGTAGTATATTTGTTCTATTGTTAAATGTGTAAGGTTTTAATTGAATTTTGCGTTTTTTATCTGTGTACTGCCATATATATCAAGTATATCTCAGAAATACACGTGAGCTAATAATTTTTTGTAATTATACTCCCAGCCGGACTCACACCTTCGACATTCAGAACGAGTATCTAAGCTTTAATTCTCTACACCACGGCGTGATTAAGAAAACTTAACCTTTTCCTATATATATTAAGGAGAAGGGAAATCCTACTTGGAGAATGTATTTCAATTCATGCACAAGTCGCCATATTCACGCCGTGGTGTAGTGGATTAAAGTTTGGACTCTCATTCTGAATGTCGGAGGTTTGAGTCCGACTGGGAGTATATAAACATATATTAACTCACATGTATTTTTGAGATATACTTGATATTAATTACTCGAATTAAATTTCTTGTAACTCTGGTATTAATAGTATCCCCTTACCTCTCATCCCTCCCCCCCCCCCCCCTCTCGCTCTCTCTCTCTCTCTCTCTCTCTCTCTCTCTCTCTCTCTCTCTCTCTCTCTCTCTCTCTCTCTCTCTCTCTCTCCATAACGAATCCAAGAATTTCTTCTTCAATCGAGTAGTCAACTTGTGGAATGGGCTTCTCCTTCAAAGTTCGCCTAGGCAAGCACCTTGCCCTGAACCCTAGGTTGACTGCATTTGTAATTGAATAAATGCTTTCTTTAGTAGTGTTTGTTCAATAAACTAATAGATCTTAATATAATTTCCCCTGCCATGGACTAAGCCTCAGGGCAGCACTTCTTTCTCACATCTTTCCCACATTCTCTCCGAAATACTGTTGCAACACTTGGAACAGCAGTGTTTTGTAGGGCAAGTCACCTCGAGGGGTCGCATAACCTGTTGTTGCTTGTTTTCCTTTGAAATCTATCTCTCTCTCTCTCTCTCTCTCTCTCTCTCTCTCTCTCTCTCTCTCTCTCTCTCTCTCCTCACTCACAGACACACACACACACACACACACACACACACACGCACACACACACACACTCACACATACATCCACATACACACACATCCACACACAGCAAAATGCACAATATATAGCCAATCACCTTAACTAAGGACCCCCAATGGTTTTCGTTAATATGCAAATTCGGCCTGGGAGCTAAAGATCAGAATATTGCAACCACACCTGTTTGCACGCCTAACTTAATACTATATATATAATATATATATATATATATATATATATATATATATATATATATATATATATATATAGTGTATTTGTGTTCTATGTGAGTGAGGGAGACAAAGGCACAACTGCCTGCATCGAGTGCCTGCCCTAGAGTTGAAAGAGTGACAGGGCCAAAATCAAGGGGCGTTCGACCCAAATTGGCTGGTCACACGGAGTTTGAAGCAATTTAAGTCATAGGAAGAGGGAAAGACTGATTCTAGAGTCGTCAGCATATGAGTGAATATGGGGCTGGAGGGACAGTTGAGAAGGTCGGTAATGAATAATAGGAAAAGAATTGGATCTCTCTCTCTCTCTCTCTCTCTCTCTCTCTCTCTCTCTCTCTCTCTCTCTCTCTCCCGCACTCACGCTCTCTCTCTCTCTCTCTCTCTCTCTCTCTCTCTCTCTCTCTCTCTCTCTCTCTCTCTCTCTCTCTCTCTCTCTCATCGTTGAATGAATAGACCTTTGAAATGGTTGCCAAGAAAATCAGATATATAGAGAGAAAAAGTGCAAAGAATGGCCCAACAGGAACAAAAGCGGGAAATGGATCTAAGATGAATATAACCTGGACAGAAAAGATAAGGAAGAGTTGTGAGAAGGTCTTTTCAGAGGACGAGGGGAGAACCTGAATGACGAGAGAGAGAGAGAGAGAGAGGTTTCATATTGAATATCGGAACAATTATTTTCGGCAGAGATTGGGCTTCTGCTAATATACTACGCATGTAGTTGAGTGCTATGTACATTTTATGTAAGCATGCTGTTCATCTCTGGTAAAATAGACATCTAAAACTATGTCTAAGTTGTTGTTGTTGTTTTTCCCCAAGCTGCCTAGCCGAACAGCCCCAAGGCCCCGAGCAAGGCCAAGGCCACAACCGAGAGCCCCCACAGAACCCTCCCCGCCGACCACAATAAAGCCTGGGTGACCGAAGACACTCCACGGCGGGGAGCTGAGGAGGGTGCGGAAACGCCCGGGAAACCAAAGCCCCACCCAGGGCCCTGTGCCCCTCGGCAATTATGAAGAGAAAGTTGAGGGGCAAAGGAAAGATGTGACGCTTTGGCTTCCAATCTTGGTAGATTAGGAGGTCAATCCACGCAAGAGACGCCGTCACTTGAGATCTAGAAAATATATAAGTAAAAGGAACAGTCAGAGTAAGCTATGGGTATGGCAGAGATCGCTCAGTTCTCACTCTGATAGACCAGCCCATCACCACATGACTAGAACCCAATCCTCTCAGCATCAGCTAGGAAAGGCCCTAGAAAGCCGCCTTTGGCGGGGGGGGGGGATAGCTCCCCTATTTCAACCCTTTTCGGGGTTGGGCACCCGCCCACTATGTCTAAGTCTATGTCTAAGTAGCCTTGCGTTATATACTGAAGACAATACTCACACATGAATTTAAAATGTAATACTTTTTTTTTTGAAGACGGTTACACATCGTTTCTAAACTGCCTTACTAAAGTGTCTATAATAATGTTGGTTTCTTCATCTCGAGCTTCCTTTCTTTATGATCATTCATAGATGTTCTTAACCTGTCCACTTGTATTGTTTGCATATGTGGGGAGGTTGAGTCAAAAGCATTATATCTCATCAATTTACCTCCTATTAATTATCTGCAATCTATCTCTACACGGCGCAATGTTTCATCTATCTCACTCTTCTACCACTATTACAAAAATCGGTGTTTTTCAAAGTATTCTCAGTGTATACTTCTTCCTTACAGAGAGTGGGTGGCACTCGACTTTCAACACACTCCCATCCCTATTCTCTCCAACCTTTAACCCAAGATTGAGCCGAGTCTCCCAGCCTTTCTGCTACTCAACAAGTACTTTAAGCTTTGGAACTTTCTCCCTCAATCTGCTTCAACCTCCGTGTGTGGTGATGGGCTGGTCTATCAGAGTGAGAGCTGAGCGATCTCTGCCATACCCATAGCTTACTCTGACTGTTCCTTTTACTCTCAAGTGGCGGCATCTTTTCCGTGGATTGACCTCCCTACTGCCAACCTAGAAGTTGGCAGATTGGGAGCCAAAGCGTCACATTTTTCCCTTGCCCCTCAGCTTTCCCTTCATAATTGCTGAGGGGCACAGGGTATTGGGTGGGGCTTTGGTTTCCCGGGCGTTTCCGCACCCTCCTCAGCTCCCTGCCTTGGAGTGGCTTCGGTCACCCGGGCTTTGTTAGTGGTAAGCAGGGAGGATTTTGTGGGGGCGCTCGTTTATGGCCTTGGCCTTGCTTGAGACCTTGGGGCTGTTCGGCCAGACAGCCTGGGGAACAACAACAACAACAACCTCCGTGTGTCCAGACATTTTGACTCTAACGTACCTTGAATTCAGACCTCTCTCACTCTTTCAACTTTGAGGGAGACACTTGTTACAAGCACATTGCCTTTTGTCTTGTTCATAATTATACTTAGAAAACAAATATCTGTGTACACTCAAAGAAAAAAACAATCTTTAGACTGGTGAGCTGTATACTGTATATATTAGCCTGCTGTGTAACTCATTATCCAAAATATGGTGGCTCGCTATCGCTCGCCAGGTATATATCGACACTTGGATGGGGATACACGTCTTAAAACAGTAGCCTGAATGGGGCCGATTGGATACAACCCAGAGAGTGAAACAAAGCAGGTGACCCCCCTTAACCCTTTTAGTACTGTACCAGTGATGTCAGAGAATAGACAGTTGATGGCATGAGGCACGTGAGGGGAGGTTACCGAGTTGCATTAAGGGGGGAGGGGCGAAAGGTCTTAAAATCGACAAACTAATGAGCCGAACGTCATCAAATCTGAAAACTAATGCGGCCAAACATGAGGGAGAAGGGTGACCAGAAAAATGGCCCATCTCCCCTTAATAATTGGTTACCTTGATACGACTATGCCTGCAATATGAAGTTTTTATATTATACTGTATTACTGTATATTACAGTACGTTCTTCGAAATGAAAGCACAGTTTGAGATGTTGAGCAGTCCTCTTTGCATGCATACGAGTTTCTCTCTCTCTCTCTCTCTCTCTCTCAAACATCTGCCATTCACGCCTCTACTCTTTCATTACCACCCTCACCGTTCTGCGTATAACTATCATATTCATATTCCTGTTGTCACATTCCCTCTTCTAAATATATCACAGGACGCGGTTTGAGCCTATCATAGGATACTTTAACACCTTACGAGCGGCCTATGCGGTTTATTTATGTGTACCGCACAGCGGGGTGTTTTTAGCCAAAATAGGGCTGTTTACGTGATCATTTTCATGCCTAAATAAGACCCAGAACGTAAAACAAGTACCTATCCCTGAAAGGGCATAAACAGAGCTTTCGAATGACACCATAACGATCCTTGTATGATGGATAGTTTTCTTGCAATAACCGTGCAACGCGAGTGCAAAAAGCAGGTAATTCGGTACTTTCCGTACATAATTGAGTATGTAGCGAGTGAGAGAGGGAGGAGGGAGCTGAGATTTGTGTCAGTAGGTTCGCCGCGGTGGTCTGGAGCAGTCATACGCTCGCTAGTCTCCTGCCACCACTTGTCTCTCTCTCTCAGCCACATTACGTGCTGAAATTGCCACTCGAGTTATGTCGAGCGCCGCCACATAGTCCAGCTTTATTTAACTCGACTTATGTTGCTCGCCGCTAATTAAGGGTTAAGGGAGCCCACCTCGCTTTTTTTCTCTTTCTCTCCCTCTTTCTTTGGCTTGTATCCATTCGGCCCCATTCAGCCTGCTGTTTTAAAATGTTTACCCCCATCCAGGTGTCAATATTTTCCTGGCGAGTGGTAGTGAGCCAGCATATATATATATATTTGTTTTGACAGCAAGCTAAATTTGTACATTTTTCGATAGATAAATGTCTCCGGCAAAGCCGAATTTCTCCATACAATGCTGGCTCGCTATCGATCGCCAGGAAGAAATCGACACCTGGATGGGGATAAACGTCTTAAAACAGTTGGCTGAATGGGGCCGAATGGATACAAGCCAGAGAAAGAGAAAAAAAGCAGGTGACCCCCCATAAAGCCTTTGTGACCATCAGGCGTGTTTAGATACCTTTAGTTTAGTTACTTCAACCTCTGCAGTTGTCTTTGAGTTAGCTGTGGGCAGAAAACTAATTTTGGAGAGGTAATTATAAGATTGAGATAACTCTGTCTCTGATTGCTAATCTTCAACTCCTGCGTCCACGCGTGCGTGAAAGGGTTAAGAATCATAGTATTTAATGATTTTTTTTTCTATGTGAATGAGGGAGACAAAAGGCATAACTGCCTGCAGCGAGTGCCTCCCCCAGATTTCAAAGAGTGACGGGGCCGAAATCAAGAGACGTTCGAGCTAAAATGCCTGGACACACAGAGTTTGAAGCAATTTAAGTCATAGGAAGAGGGAAAGACTGATTCTGGGAGGGAGTTCCAGAGCTCAGCGGTTGAATAGAAGAAAGTCTGAGAATAGCATTTCACTCTTGGGTTGGAGAGTTGCACAGAGTAGGGGTGGGATTGTGTTGCAAGGCGGGTACTACATACCCTATGTAGAGGAGGTGGTATACACTGGGAAAGCTCCGAGGAACACTGATTATTGTAGTAGCGAGAGAGATGCAACATTGCGGCGAAGAGAGAGAGATTGTAGAGAGTTGGTGAGTGGACGGGAGTTAATGATACGAAAGGCTTTCCTTTCTACTTTATCTAGGAGTGCGGTGTGAGAGGATCCTCCCCACACATGTGAACAATACTCAATACAAGGACGCA
This sequence comes from Paralithodes platypus, assembly GCA_032716605.1. NCBI lineage: Eukaryota > Metazoa > Arthropoda > Malacostraca > Decapoda > Lithodidae > Paralithodes > Paralithodes platypus. The sequence goes on along the minus strand of CM064527.1, from coordinate 18,897,536 downwards.
CTGTGCCCCTGTACAGAGCAAGAAGCTGCGCAGGGGTAAAGAACCCCTTGAGGCGGTTAAGCACACCCAGCTTCTGGGAGGCTGCTTTATCGAGACTGGTAATATGGTCTTTCCAAGTGAGAGCAGAAGAAAAAGAGACACCGAGAACATTGAGAGAAGATGAAGGGTTGATTTTTGTATTGTTGAAGAATAAGTGATAGTCCTCTGGAGGTTCCTGACGGGTAGTAAGATGGATAAATTGAGTTTTGGAAGCATTAAATGCAACAAGGTTTTCTCTACCCCAATTGGAAATAGTAGCTAGATCAGAATTTAAGTGTTTTATGACTTCATTACGTTTACTTTTGAGGGACTGTTGGCTGGGGCATTCTGGAAAACTAATTGAGTGGTGTAAGGTAGAGTTATCTGCATATGAATGGATGGGACTGGATGTATAGTTGAGAAGATAATTTATGAAAATTAGAAAGAGACTAGGAGATAGGACAGAACCATGAGGAACACCGGAGTTGATAGGAATAGGAAATGAACGATGGCCATCCACAACCTCAGCTATGGAACGGCCGGAAAGGAAATTAGAGACAAAGGCACAGATGGAGGGACAGAAACCGAAGGAGGGCAGTTTGGAAATTAAATATTTGTGCCAGACTCTATCGAAGGCCTTCGATATGTCTAGTGCAACAGAAAAAGGTTCACCGAAAGTCCCGAAAGTTGGATGACCAAGAGTTAGTAAGATATGAAAGAAGATCACCAGTAGAGCGACCCTTAAGGAAGCCATACTGGCGATCTGAGAGCAGATTATGAGAAGAGAAATGCTTAAGAAATTTGGAAGCAAGGATAGTTTCAAAAACTTTAGAGATACAAGAGATGAGAGCAATTGGACTATAGTTGGAGGGTTGAGAGCGGTCACCCTTCTTTGGGACAGGTTGAATGAGAACAAATGGATTTGTCTTACCTATTCTTTGTGTCAATAATCTCACATGTATCCTTCTTGTGAGCTACTTACATATTTCATAATGTGTCTGTGTGAGAGAGAGAGATTTACATAGATACACTGACCACACAGACCTTACGATCCCAGCGAGGTGGTCAGGACTCAATTCTAATAGAGATAGCTAACCTATGAGTAAGTGAAAGTGGAAGGAAAGGATAGCAAAGAGGAGAGAGAGCGAGATATTTGTACATAGATACACTGACCACACAGACCTTACGATCCCAGCGAGGTGGTTAGGACTTAATTCTAATAAAGATAGCTAACCCGTGAGTAAGGGAAAGTGGAAGGAAATAATAGCAAAGAAGAGAGAAAGATAGAGAGATGAAGACAGAAGGAAATAACAGATAACAGGAAGATAGTTACACGGAAACAATTTTATATTAGGGAGTAATTTAATGAGGAAGGAAAGGATAGCAAAGAAGAGAGGGAGAGAGATGTTGACCCAGTATCTACAGCACCGTGTAATTATTTGTCTAGTGAGAGAGAGATGCTGACCCAGTAACAGATGGGGAGATTGTAGGCACCAGTCGAACAAGGCAAGGCAAGGAACAAGGGGAGGCCTATAGGCATATGATAAGTAATTGCTGGAACTCCTGTTCAGTTTGTCTGGCTTGCCTTACTGTTTCTGTTTGTGCCTCACCTACACAGAGTGATCCAGCTGGCTCTCACAAACACCTCCTCTTGTTATCTACTTCACTACACTGAACAAGCACACCAAACTTTTGTCTGTCACAAAAAAAAAAAAAAAAAAAAATATTCGTCTCTACCAGCTGAGTCTGGCTCGGTAGTTTGTTCGTCCCCACTTGGGTTTACTCGGTCTGGTTTGAGTTTTTTCGTCCCTTCCTACTTTCAACTCTGGGGGAGGCACTTGTCACAGGCAGCTCTGCCTTTTGTCTCCTTCATCCACATAGAAAACAAATCTACAGATCCATGTAATTGTGTGTGTGTGTGAGAGAGAGAGAGAGAGAGAGAGAGAGAGGTATATGTTGACCCAGTATCTACAGCACTGTGTAATATTTTGTCTAGTGTCCCTGTCACTACCCTCTCCATCCTCTCCTTGTACCCTTAAGGGAAGATTTCCACTTGAGGGATTATTTTCTGGACCCCTTTCTCCCTCATGTTTAGCCACATTGCTTTTGAGAATTAAAGACGTTCGCCCCATTAGTTTGAAGATTTAAAAAAAAATTGCCCCAGTTGTCGATTTTCAGACCTTTCGTGCCATTTAGGTGTCGATTTTTTCCTGGCGAGCAATAGCGAGCCTGTAATTTAAGAGAAACTAGCCTTCGCCCAAGACAATTTTCTGCCCTACCAACAAATAAACAAAATTATCTTGAAAAGGGGTCCAAGGATGTAATTTTAAGCTTGATGAATGTCTAGGGAACAAACTAAAAACCTACCCTTAACCCTTTCTGCACCAGCGATGAAGACTTTTATCTTAAAGAACCTTCATATCTAATGTACAGTATTTATATTAAAAAACAATTTGCGGTGTTTTAACATATACTGTATATATATATATATATATATATATATATATATATATATAAATATAAATATATATATAACTAAGTTGTTGCATCTCTCTCGCTATTCTATTGCTACTATAATAATCAGTGTTCCTCAGAGCTTTCCCAGTGTATACCACCTCCTTTACGTAGGGCACGTGATACCCGTCTTGCAACTCAATCCCACCCCTACTCTGTGCAACTCTCCAACCCGAGAGTGAAACGTTACTCTCAAACTTTCTTCTACTCAACAGCTGAGCTCTGGAACTTTCTCCCAGAATCAGTCTTTCCCTCTTCCTATGACTTGCTTCAAACTCTGTGTGTCCAGGCATTTTGGCTCAAACGTCCCTTGATTTTGGCCCTGTCACTCTTTCAACTATGGGGGAGGCACTCGCTTAGGCAGTTCTGCCTTTTGCCTCCCTCATTCACATAGAAAAAAAAAATTACATTACTAAATAGATAAGCAAAATGGTATTACAGAATGACACATAAAGTACTGGTATTCCTAATTATTGGTATAATTACAATGTTTAAAACAATTCAAGACAGTTTTCTTTGCGAAATATTTTATGTTTTGGATTACAGCGAAAATGTGTACTTCATAAAAGCTTCCTATACTGTTATATATTATTATATACTGTATATATATATATATATATATATATATATATTCAGTATATATCATCGGATAAACTGTTATATAGTTTGACACCATGATACCGTATGTTACTTAACCCATTGGCTGCGGGGACCGTTCTGGAAAAATGAAAAATAAAAGCTTCCTATACTGTTATATAAATATATATATATATATATATATATATATATATATATATATATTATTATATACTGTATATATACTGTATATATATATATATACCGGTATACAGTATATATCATCGGATAAACTGTTATATAGTTTGACACCATGATACCGTATGTTACTTAACCCATTGGCTGCGGGGACTGTTCTGGAACGCCCTGTCAATTTAAAGCAAATTACAGGCTCTTAAAGCCTGTGGAGACGAGTGCGAGTGAGCGGGAGTGCAGCAGGCTCCAAATCGCTCTCCAGCCCGGCGGCCGGGGCAATGAGGGATTTCAGCCATGTCTCGCTAGACATATGCAGTGCTGCCATAGGCAAATGTAGCGCGACATTGCTTAATTTGGTTTAATTGGTTTAATTCACATTCATCGTCTACTTTTTTGTCTTCCCTTTCCGTTGATACCAACACTTAACGAAGTTTGCATTTATCTTCTGCCCCTCCCGCACGTCTGTATACCGCCTAAAACAAAATTAAAAACAAATAAACGTTCAAGTTCACGAATGAGAGAATGGTCGAGAGGGAAATGACGGAAAAACAAAAGACAAGGTGGGAGCAATGAAAACAAAATGCAAACGTTGTATAATTCTGTTTGATGGTAAAAGGAAAAACCGAAAAAGCAATTGTTTTTACACAACACACAATTCTGCCAAAAAGGCATTCAGAATCGATGTATGGTGGCACTAATAAGTCATGTCTCAAGGTCTGTTTGGTCAGTGTATCTATGTAAATCTCTCTTTCACTCTTTTTTGCTATCCTTTCCTTCCACTGTCCCTTACTCACGGGCTAGCTACCTCTACTAGAATTAAGTCCTGACTACCTCACTGGGATCGTAAGGTCTGCGTGGTCAGTGTATCTATGTAAATCTCTCGCTCTCGCTCTCTCTCTCTCTCTCATATATATATTTACCTTCTTGCTTCCAAATCTCTCTCTCTCTAACTCACTTACTCTCACAATATCTCTCTCTCTCCCTTATAACCTCATGTATTTACCTTATTTTTCCCCAATCTCTCTCTCTCTCTCTAACCTTATTTATTTACCTTATTATTCCCCAATCTTTCCAATTATGACCCTTCCCTTCCTTTCATCTTCCATTCAGGTCCCCTCATATGATGTGTACGCATGTTAAGGGGTTAGTGTTTTTTTTTTTGGTCTATTAACTAATTTATTCATTTATTTTTTAGTTTCCTCGCAAGACCTCCCTCAAACTTAGAAAAACACCTCCTTGACCCCCCCTCAAGATAAATTTCTACTTTTTTCTGTAGAAAATTCTCCCGGTTACTCTTATAATGACAGGCTCGCTATCACTCACCAGGAACAAATTGACGCCGACTGTATATGTCACTATAGGTCTTAAAATTGACAACGAAATAGAGGTAAAGCTCTTAAAATCGCCCCAAACTAAAGAGCCGAACATCTTAAAATCTGAAAACTAATGGTGGTAAACACGAGGGAGAAGGGGGCCATAAAAACCAAGTACAGTTAATCCTCTGGTAACACGGCTTATGTGTTCTAGCAACGTTCCGCGTTACCAAAAACCGCGTTACTGAACCCATATGTTTACATGTTAAAGGTACTTTGGTGTTCTGGGGATTTCCACAAAGTCCACTTTTTCTCCTTTTTGAAGCGTTAGGGCACCCAAAACCCACCCAAATGACACATAATGGTACACACATATATCATATGTTCATGAAATAACTTTTAAAGTTTACCATTGTCATTGTAGCCTATTACTTACTTCAAAACATTCAGATTAATGGTCAAAGGAAGCTGCTGATATAAATGTAGACTAAACACCACATGTCCGCATCGTCTGCTAGCGAGTTTGTCTTGCTCTTGAACGCACCCTTGGGATGCTCCGATCACTATAAATAGTAGCGTATCGGAGCATCCAAAGGTGCATTTTCAAGAGCAAGAAATGTGGTGTTTAGCCTACATATATATTGGGGTGTACCGCGTCCCACCAAAACCGCGCTTCCAAAACGCACGTTACCTGAGGATTGACTGTACTACCCCCTTAATCTCTCCAATGTAGCTCCTCCTTCCTTGTTATTTAATTTGAGAGACTGTCCCTTCATTGTTTCGCATGTATAATTTTCCAAAACTTAAGCCGGTATCACACGAGCGCTTTTTCCCTCAACATTTATCCTCAACACTGGTCTGGCAGCTTATGAAGTCAACATTTAATATGTTTATTTGGCCTAAATTCATATATCATCAGTCTAGTTTCCGATACCAGTGCAATATATTCCTGAAATGTCAGAAATTTTTTGATCATCGAATGTTGACTATAAAAGCTAAATTCTTCTTCCTCCTGCCCCCCCCCCCCCTCCCCTTCCCCAAATTGAGGGAGGGAGGGGGGTGGGGTATAAAGGGGGGAAGGAGTGGAGGATGTGGTATGTAAAGATGCCACTACTTTCTATGTGTTGCCCAAATTTCAGACATTTCCTGGAGCTGGCATGGTTTTTGAAGGGTTATTTTTACACATGTTTAAATGCCATGGCTTCTGAGAGGAGCTTCGTAGTCCATGGGTTAATTCTTCTGTCGCTTCAATACATTGTTTAACCCTTACGGTGTGGCGGATTCTATAGAGTCTTACATGTAGCCAATTGGTCCTCTTGTCTGTTACTTGGGCTTTCAAGGTTTCATCTATTGAAGGAAGTGGGAGGAAATGAAAGGTGCGTGTGTGTGTGTGATAGAGGGTGAGAAAATTGCAATTGAGCTGCGAAAAACTTTTAATACATTTCTGAAGATATACGATGGTTGTGTTGACAAAAGAGAATCAAGAAAAAACAACAACACAGGCGATCAGTGAAGATTTTCGTTTCAAATTTTGTCATTACTACTGTACTATATGTTTAGTGATATTATTTTGTCTATATTTCCTAATTTGATATCAGTTTCCCAAATTGCCTGGTGTCCAAACTGCACATTTTTGAGATGGCTGTATTTTGTGAGGGAGGTGAAGTTTATTGCCTTCGGGTGGTGGTGGTGATACGGTGAGTTTTATGGCCGGAGCAGGGAGAGGTTGTGAGAATTTATGGTTACTTTAAAACTGATAAATGTGTTTTGAAAAGCTTAAGGTACTGAATTTCTACACCCTCTAATAATTACCAAATCATATTAGGTAATTATAGGGAAGAGGCTCTCACCCTTAGTTTCCATGTATATTCTTCCAGATTTTGAGAAATAAGTGTTTGCATAATTTTAGTCATAATTCCAATGTGGGATACAAGAAGGGAATATGACCCCCTCACCACCCATGATTTATTGAAATCATAAGCTATTGTTGCTAGCAGGGGGTAAATATCGATTATATTGACGTGTGTAGACAGTCAGGTCGTCCGAGGGAGCTCATCATTGAAAGTTTGCAGCATTCCGATCCTCCGCCTTGCATTCTGCTTTAATCCTGGTATTTTGCTTTTTAGTATGTTTGTTTTGCATAGAGTTTTTAGTTAAATATACATCCCTAGTACTCGGTTCCTTGAGGTTACATTATTACTTAGGGAGAGAGAGAGAGTTATATTAGGGGGAATTGATAGCAGGAGAGAGAAGAGTTATGTTAGGGTGAAGATTTAATAGCAGGAGAGAGAGAATGAGAGTGAGTTACTTAAGGGGGAACCCCCTCAGACAATTTACACGCGATCGCGAATATTAAGTGGTTTGGACCAAACACCAATTTGCACGAATCGCGTATATAAATTGGGAAACTTAGTTTTAACTTCAGTTATTATATACGCGATGGATCGCGTATATAATAACTTGCAATTTTAACAGGTACTAAATGTAAAGCTAGTTGGCAACTTCCTACCGACCCAGGCAGTACCACAAATGACAGTTCACCCAAATAGTGCCAAATAGTGTGGCTACTGTCAACAAATAAACAAGTTTCATTAATCTGTCGGAGGGAGAGAGAGAGAACGCGCTATACTAGGGGGAATTAATAGCAACAGAGACCGTTTACTGTAGCAAGATTATATGACAAACACGTAATTCGGTATTATATACATACATCCAACCGAATAAATCGAAGATGCAAGATGAAAAGTGAGCATACATACATGTAAGTTGGTAATATAAACAGTGATCCAAAAAATATATATACATTAAAGATGCAAAACGAAAAATTAGCATACATAATGGCCTACATTTTTCTACCGAAAAATGTAAAAATATATCTTGAAGGGGGTCAAAGGGGTGTTTTTCTAAGCATGATGGAGGTATATCGAAGAAAATAACATCTAAAGGAATATATTAATTAATGAATAGACAAAAAAAAAAAAAAAAAAAAAAAAAAAAAAAAAAAAAAAAGGCCCATCACCCATTAATGTCCAACCCCTTCTGTACCGACAACGTCTTTTGTCTGGCTACTATTAGATGGTTGTATTCAGTTTAAGAAGGGCTTCCAGCAATTGACAGGCTTCGAACTATATTAATTAACCCCTTTTTTTTTGTATTGTTTTTTTTTTCTTTTTTCTATGTGATTGAGGGAGGCAAAAGGCATAACTGCCTATAGCGAGTGCCTTACCCATAGTTGAAAGAGTGACAGGGCCAAAATCAAGGGACGTTCGAGCCAAAATGCCTGGACACACGGAGTTTGAAGCAATTTAAGTCATAGGAAGAGGGAAAGACTGATTCTGGGAGAGAGTTCCAGAGCTCAGCTGTTGAGTAGAAGAAAGTTTGAGAGTAAAGTTTCACTCTTGGGTTGGAGAGTTGCACAGAGTAGGGGTGGGATTGAGTTGCACCGATCCTTCATAAGCTGCATCAAATGGTCTAAATATAGCTAGAATATAATAAAAAAGATGTCGCCGGTTTGAGAAGGGGTTGAACAGTAAAGGGTACATCACAGTCAGGAGTGCGAGCTAGTGGGAGTCTAACAGGAGTCACTAGGAGTCGCTAGAATCACTAGGAGTCATCGATTTTCACCGCGAGCGAGTGGGAGTCTAACAGAAGTCGCTAGGAGTTGCTAGAGTTACTAGGAGTCATTGATTTTCACCGCGAATAGGCCCGCGAGTCCGAATTGTCCCCTATTCCTAGTGACTCTAGCTCGCACTCCTGACTGTATGATGTACCCTTAGGCCTAGTTCACACATTCAGGAGTGTGAGGCTGAGTTTCCAAGAGTCCACAGTCTCGGAAACTCGTGTAATGACTCTTGGAAGATTGCATGCACCCATGGGCACTCTGGGTCACTCCCTGATACTCCTGGAAAATCCACTCGAACAGCCCAAATTTATAACATTATAGCCTAGTTCACACATTCAGGAGTGTGGGGCCGTGTTTCCAAGAGTCCACAGACCTGGAAATCACGTAATGACTCTTGGAAACTCGGCCTCACACTCCTGAATGTGTGAACTAGGCTATAATGTTATAAATTTGGGCTGCTCGAGTGGATTTTCCAGGAGTATCAGGGAGTGACCCAGAGTGCCCATGGGTGCATGCAATCTTCCAAGAGTCATTACACAAGTTTCCGTGACTGTGGACTCTTGGGAACTCGGCCTCACACTCCTAAATGTGTGAACGAGGCTTTAATAGTAGATGGGCCGTGTTTTTGTTATTTTTGGTCTATTAATTAATTTATTCCTTTATGTTTAGTTTCATCGCTAGACCTCCATCATTCTTAAGAAAAACACCCCCTTGACCCTCCTTCAAGATAAATTTTTACATTTTTCGGTAGAAATTTTTCCGGCCAAAGACCGATTCCTCATAAAATGTCAGGCTCACTATCGCTCGCCATGAACAAATCTATACCTAAATGGCACGAAGGATCTTAACATTGATAATTAAATGGGGCGAAAGGTGTTAAAATCGCCAAACTACTGGGCAGAACGTCATATAATCTCAAAACAAATGGGGCTTAACACGAGGGAGAAAGGGGACCAGCAAAACGACCCATCTCCCCTTAACACGCGGCAGAAATGGATATAAGATTGGATATCCTGAGCACTAGAATGGAGAAGAAGAGTTTATTTAAGAAATGAGGGTAAGTAAACCACCGTGAACCTTGAGGGGCAGGCAGGCAGGCAGAAGGAAGGTGTCATTTTTCTAGACCCCCTTCTCCCTCATGTTTATCCCCATTAGTTTTGAGATTTTAAGACGTTCGTTCCATTAGTTTGTCGATTGTAAGACCTTTCATCCCATTTCTTTATCAATATCAAGGCCTTTCGTGCCATTTAGGGTGACATTTTTCTACCGAGTAATGTACAAATTGATCTTGAAGGGGGTCTTTGGGATATTTTTTAAGTTTAGGGAGCAAGCTAAAAACTTCCCTTAAGATGGGGTTGAGTAAATTTCTCGCTAGCTTAGAAAAACAGGCTATAGGTCCTTTAAAGGCATGATAAAGGGCGTGATGAATTACAAGCGGCTTCAATGCTAGTAGTGGTGGCCCGGGTTGGTTGTTGGCGTTTGCAGGCTGGACGGCAATTTTATCAATCCTACATGCTGGCATATCTATCTATCTATATATCTATCTATCGCTGGACGCCATGATCTCCGAAGGGGTGGCCACGAACGAAAAGCCCCTATGCACCTATGTCCCCAGTCAGTCGACGCCTCTCCTCCCATCCAGCACCGCCTTCACTCATATACTACTTCACTCCATCCTTCCACCTGTCATTCGGTCTACTTCTCCCACTCTGTCCTTCCACCTCACTCTCGAACACCCTCTTAGTCATTCTCTCACTTCCTATACGTTCCATATGGCCAAACCATCTCAAGGTGTTCCTTTTCACACTTTCCAGCACATCTACATCTACACCACATCTCTCTCTTACCTCCTCATTTGTCTGTCAATCCACTTAGTGAATTAGCATTTGAAATTTGGTCAAATACAGCATATATGACAAACATAAAGTGGAGGCGTTTCTACCACAGCCATCGTTTAGCGGGGGTTTCCTTTGGATGAAACAAAGATGGGATAACAAATAGCATGTTTGAATTAAAGGGGCAATCACACCTGTTTGAATCACAAGCTATGTGTATGTAGGTGACAAAAGATAAAGCTGTAGCAAATGTACCCCCGTCAAGGTAAAGCTGTAACAAATGTACCCCCATAAAGGTAAAGCTTTAACAAATGTACCCCCAAAAAGGTAATGCTGTAACAAATGTACCCCCATAGAAATAAAGCTGTAACAAATGTCCCCCTGTAAATGTAAAGTTGTAACAAACGTACCCCCATAAAGGTAATTAAAGCTGTAACAAATGTATCCCCATAAAGGTAAAGTTGTAACAAAATTTAATGTACCCCCAGAAAAGTAATGCTGTAACAAATGTACCCCCCGAAAATTGAAAGTAGTACAAAATCAAACTCAACATGCTTATAATTATATATATATATATATATATCTGTCTGTTTTGTCTGTATGTGTGTGTGAGAGAGAGTTTCTGTATGTGTGTGAAAAGGGGATAACTACAAATTTGTGCTCAGCCGTGTCCCAGAGAAATATATTATACCTCATTGATATTCCCCACGGCTATACATTATCCTTGGTGGGGTTGATGCTCGCTCTCGCGCTCTCTCTCTCTCTCTCCTTACTGTAACTTATTTTTTCTATTGTTAAATGTGTAAGGTTTTAATTGAATGTTGCGTTTTTTATCGGTGTACTGCCATATACAGTATATATACAGTATATATATATATATATATATATATATATATATATATATATATATACCGGTATATATATACTGTATGTATATATATATATATATATATATATATATATATATAATATATATAATATACATATATACATATAAAGTATATCTCACAAATACAAGTGAGCTAATAAATGTTTATAAATTATAATTATACTCCCAGCTGAACTCAAACCTTAGACATTCAGAACGAGTGTCTAAGCTTTAATCCTCTACACCAGGGCATGATTAAGAAAACATAACCTCTTCCTATTTATATTAAGAAGGGCAGCACTTCCTTCTCACATCTTTCCTACATTATCTCCGAAATACTGTTGCAACACTTGGAACAGCAGTGTTTTGGAGGGCAAGTAACCTCGAGGGGCCGCTTGATCTGTTATTGCTTGTTTTCCTGTGTACCCTATCTCTCTCTCTCTCTCTGTCCTGCTCGTTGGTGCGATCCAATGAAGGAGTGTGAGGGGAATCCTGGATGAGAGGATGGATTCAACTTCACTACATTCATTCTCTCTCTCTCTCTCTATCTATCTATCTATCCATCTATCTATCTATATATCTCTCTCTCTCGCTCTCTCTTTATCTCTCTCTCTCTCCTCACACACACACACACACACACATCCACATACACCTCCCCGTGGCGTAACTGATAGCGCGTCTGGCTCACAACCAGAAGGTCCTGGGTTCGAGACCCGGGCGGGGAAGAGACATTTGGGCAAGTCTCCTAACGGTGTAGCCTCTGTTCACCTAGCAGTATAAATAGGAACCTGGTATAAGTGGACGAAGTTGTGACGTCCCATCTGGGGTTGGTGGTCGGTTACAAGGTGAGATGGGTATCGTACTGGTCAACCTAAGCCTTCGGGTGAGACTGGTACCTAGTGAGAATGGTACCATACGGATTAACCCTAAGTCTTTGTATCCAGATGTCGCCAATTGGCTAAAAATACAGACTACACACACATCCACAGCCATTCCAACGATACATAAACACTTAACATGCATTTCACGCAATACATTCCCAGTTAAGGAGGCGCGATAATAATGAGCTTAGCTCGCATTGCGTGGATTCCCCTTGACGAACAAGCAAGTGAATACACACAGCAAAATACCCAATATATAGCCAATCACCTTATCTCAGGACTCCCAAAGGGTTTTCGTTAATATACAATATATACATTTATATATATATACTGTATATATATATATATATATATATATATATATATATATATATATATAATATTATACAGTATATATATATATATATATATATATATATATATATATATATATATATATACTAACCACAAACACCGGAATCCCTTCACAACCTAGTTAGCACATCAACTTTTACTACTATCAAACACAAACACACCCACAACGACCACCACTGCCATAACTATAAATAACAACAACACTGACCATAATAAATTATAAGGGGAGGTCTGCCCTTCTCCCTCATGTTTAGCCCCATTTGTTTTTTTGAGATTTTAAGACGTTCGTTCCATTAGTTTGCCGATCTTAAGACATTTCACCCCATTTTTTTGTCAATATTACGTGCCATTTCGGTCTCTCTCTCTCTCGCTCTCGCTCTCGCTCTCTCTCTCTCTCTCTTTGAGGGAACGGAGGGTGGGGAGAGAGAGCCTTCTTCTTTTCTATCGTTTCCTTCCACTTTCCTTTTCTATCGGATATGCCATCTCTACTAGAATTAAGTCCTGACCACCTCGTTTGGATTGTAAGGTCTGTGTGACCAGTGTATCTATGTAAATCTCTCTCTCTCTCTCTCTCTCATCGTTGAATGAATAGACCTTTGAAATGGTTGCCAAGAACATCAGATATATGGAGAGAAAAAGTGGTGCAAAGAATGGCTTAACAGGAACAAAAGCGGGAAATGGATCTAAGATGAATAAAACCTGGACAAAAAAGATAAGGAAGAGTTGTGAGAAGGTCTTTTCAGAGGATGAGGGGAGAACCTGAATGACGAGAGAGAGAGAGAGAGAGAGAGAGAGATGGGGCTCATATTGAATATTGGAACACCAACAATTGTCGATAGAAAATGAGCTTGTACTATAGGTAGCGCCAGCGAACTTGACAATAATGTTGACCCCTTAACTTCTTATACAGTAATTCGAAATTAATGAAAGCAATCGGGCTGACGTTTCTATCATTTGGGAAGCGTCCACCTTGAGAGAGAGAGAGAGAGAGAGAGAGATAGATATGAGATGGTAAACAGATAAAACACCAATATCTTGAGTGTGATTAGTTCCGACGGGACCCTGGATGGGACAGCTTGCAGTAAGTGAACCCATTACGTTCCTCTCACGCTGGGCTGCTCTCTCTCTCTCTCGCTCTCTCTCTCTCTCTCCATGAAACTATTGAATGAGGGTAAACATCTTAAAACAGTAGGCTGAATGGGGCCGAATGGATACAAGCCAAAGACAGAGGGAGAGAAAGAAAAAAAATAGCAAGGTGGGCTCCCTTAATTATTTCAAATGTGCCTAATATTTGTACTGGCTCTCATATATAGGCTTATTTTCTTGCCAATGTGTATGCTTAGCGATCTACAGTTAGTGTTAAGGGAGCCCAACTCGCTTTTTTTGTCTATTGTTCTCCCTCTCTGTTTGGTTTGTATCCATTCGGCCCCATCCAGCCTACTGTTTTAAGATGTTTACCCCCATCCAGGTGTCAATATTTTCCTGGCGAGCGGTAGCGATCCAGTATATATATATATATTTGTTTTGACAGCAAGCTAAATTTGTAATTTTTTCCATAGACAAATTTCTCCGGCGAAGCCGGATTTCTTCATACAATGCTGACTCGCTATCGCTCACCAGGAAGAACGTCTTAAAACAGTTGGCTGAATGGGGCCGAATGGATACAAGCCAGGGAAAGAGAGAAAAGGAGAGAAAGATAAAAACAAGCCGGTGACCCCCCTTAACTTACATTGGTCTCTGATTGCATGGCTCTTGGTTATTGTGCGTTTTAATGTTTGTGTACATGTATTTGTTGATATAAGTAGTTGTTTATTCCTGTGCATAACCCTTTGAGTACCAGCGACGTGTGCTATATTGCATGGCTCTTGGTTATTGTGCGTTTTAATGTTTGTGTACATGTATTTGTTGATATAATAAGTAGTTGTTTATTCCTGTGCATAACCCTTTGAGTATTAGCGACGTGTGCTATATTGTGTTCTAGATAGCCTATATTAAGACGATATTATGCAGCTAAGGAAGAATCTGTGGTAGATAAAGGGGTTGGTTGAGATAGTTTCAAGCTTTAATATTGCTAGAAGTCCTCCCTAAGCTGAATGAATCTGTCTAAAAGTGTCCAGATATGATAACAAGGACGTCCCTGGTACTGTATGTGATAATCGGGCTCAGTGAGTTCATTATATCATATAATGAATAGTTGACCAGTTTGCAAGGTCGTTTGAAGAAATTAGTTGCATGTGTCATACCCGAAAAATATTCGTGTGTATATTTTCCCAATTAATATTTTATCAATTAGCGGACCTAACGGGGGCAACAACAAAAAACCGGCAACAATTATATGCACCATCGTGCAGTACAATGTTAATATATTATATCCCCGTTAAAACTATGTGGCTCACCTAAATTAAATAATATAATGCCAACAGTTCATAATTAGCTGACAGGGAATATGTTGCTTTTTATGGGTATCATATTAATAGAGTGGGATATAATCGTTGTATCCTCGGGCCATTGTGAGGAAGAGGTCGTTCACAATACAGCTATTTATATGGACATCCTCTTCAACAAGCTGACATTTTGGATATATTTGAATACTGTATCTCTCTCCACCATTAAATAAATTTCATACAACTAGGATGTACTGTATTTTACCCCTTTCATTGTGGGCGATGTATGGATATGTTGTATGTAAAAAACGCCATACTGCAGGAGAAGTACCCATTCGTTTTGATATTACCGACTGATTTGGTAGGACCAAACCACTCCCCTCGTACAGTCGCGCTATTAAGTCATGTCTCAGCTGTCATTACGTTTGGCTTGCTCTGTGCTGTATTAATGTCGGTCAGATGTTGAATAGGGTGGGTAGGTGTAGGGACCTCCTTGTTTCACTCCCTTAGTTTGGAGAATTTAGGACATTTCACATCATCCTTTTGGCGATCATAAGACGCTTCACCCCACTCAGGGATCGGTTTTTGGCGGTGATCGATCGCAAACCTGCAATGTCTCGGCCCTTCGATCAGGTAAACATTTATTTTGAAGGAAGTCTGGGGAGGCGTTTTTTCAGTATACTCGAAAACAAAATAGGTTGAGAGAGAGAGAGAGAGAGAGAGAGAGAGAGAGAGAGAGCGAGAGAGAGAGAAAGTTATATATACTGTAGGTAGAAGCACTCACAACCCTTATCAACATTAAACAACACATCATAATAATAATGTGTTTTGGTAAAATTGTCAAAATAGTTGGAAGTAAGATCGGAGCTCCATAATGCCGGTATCACACGAGCGCTTTTTCACTCAACATTTATCCTTAACACTGGTCTGGCAGCTTATGATGATTTTGGTTACCTAAATTCATCTACCATCAGTCTAGTTTCCGATACCAGTGTCAAATACTCCAGAAATGTTGCCAGAAAAATGTTGATCATCGAATGTTGACCTTAAAAGCTCTCGTGTGATACCGGCTCAATCCTCCTTATGTAAGGGCATGGTGTAAAAAACAAATCCTAAATGAGGCTACATCCTTAGACGATTATATACAGCTTAGGAAGGAACCCTGGGAATTTCAAAGGGTAAAGACTATCTCAAATAAGGCTACATCCCTAGACGATTTTAGACAGCTTAGGAAGGATCTCTGGGCATTTAAAAGGGTACAGACTATCTCAAATAAGGCTACATCCCTAGACGATTTTAGACAGCTTAGGAAGGATCTCTGGGAATTTCAAAGGGTACAGACTATCTCAAATAAGGCTATCGGTACATCCTTCGACGATTTTAAAGAGCTTAGGAAGGAACTCTGGGAATTTCAAAGGGTTAAGACTATCTCCACGATTTCATACAGCTTAAGAAGGATCTTCTTCTTCTTCTCATCTTCTTCGTCTTGTTCTTCTCTTTTCCTTTTCTTATATTTATCTTCGTCTTCTTATCTATTAATTATTATCGTTCATATTCCTTTATTTTAACATTTTATCCCCCTTTTCCTTGCCTTCTTCCTCCCTTTCGTCCTCCTCTTCATTCTATTCACTGTCTTCTTCTTCTTCTTCTTCTTCTTCTTCTTCTTCTTCGTTCCTAATCCTAAACCCTTTCGAACTCCTAATTTCTGATTTTCTGTTGTAATGTTTTTATTGTATTCGTATTTTCTTCTTTGGTCGCACATTATCTCACTCCTTCGGAACTTGTCTAGTGACAATCTCGTCGCGATAGAAGTTATCGGGTAGACTATCGCGTTTATTGCGCTACCGTTGCACTTTAATCGCTCGGTCATACCAAAAACAGCGTTGCCAATAATGACGGATCGCTGAAATCTCAATGAAGGACGCAATGACATCGTAATTAATCGGTATTGTCGCAATTATGTTGCACAATTGTCGCAATTATCGTTTGAAGGTCGACCATTTCGCACACCTTTTCCAGGAGTTGCGACAAACGAGACCTTGGTGCGAGTACTGAGATTCAACTGAGTTAAGGTGAGAAAGAAGTGAGACAATGCCCGATTATGTCGCATTTCTCGCAGCAGTCGTCCATTCGCAGCCGGATTTTAAACTTTTCAAAATCTAACGGCGACCCTAGCAAGTTCTGGGGGTCTCGTGGGGGGGGGGGGGGGTTTGTGAGACTATTGTGAGAATACTGAGATTGATTGAGACTTTATGGTCGATTAATGCGAATACTGGACATAGAGAAAGAAAAAAAACTGTCGCAAGCTGTCTCATCGCATTCCAAGTCGCCGAGAGTCGCACAGTGGGATCCCTGCTTTAGTTATTCTCTCGCTTCCCATACGTTACACATGGCCAAGCCATCTCAAGGTGTTCCTCTTCACACTTTCCAGCACATTTATATCCACACCACACCGCTCTTGTACTTCCTCATTAGTCTGTCTATCCCTCCATAAACTCTGTACACACTTCTCAAGTAGCTCACTTCTACCCCTCTCACTCTTGGTTTGTGTCTCTCCAACACCGTTGTTACGTATCTTGATTTAGAAGTGGTTAACTAAATAAATAAAGACAGAACAGTTAAGGTGAAAGTGTAGCAAAACAGCTGAAGGCCAAAAGAACGTAAAATATTAAAGTTAGTTCTGTTGTCACTTGCTTTCCCTCAGTTGTTGGGACAGTTATCCTTTATACTCTGATACACTTCAATTATATTTAATCAGTAAACTACTTAAAGTTACATTGAATGTTTTAATATGAAAGAGGCTATTAATTACGAATACAAAAATTCGGTATGTAAGCAAAGTTTTAAGACACTAGAATATCTCAATTATTCTTTATTATCAGCAAAGTATTAAGATCTTTTATATATAATTAATTTAAGTTTGTTAACCCTCTAAAGATTGTTTTGCTCTTTATATTATCTATTTATTTTTAGTTTATTATTATTATTCTCCTTTAGTATTTTATATTATTTATTTTTATTACTGAAAGACATTTGACTAAATAAAAATGGTAAGGAAATATTATAAAGTCACATATAAAAGGGAATTATATTTATAAACGAAAATAAGGTATTTTACAATTAATCAAAAATAATAAGCAATGAAAGTTATGAGAGAGTTTCAGGATCGTTTTGCAAACGTTCTGATTTCACTAAAGTACAAATTAAAGAATAATAGTCAGGTAAGTATTTAACTTATACAAGGCTTAATCCTTAATTATGAATGACAATAGCTTTACATCAAGTTAGTTAATTGTTAATATGTAAAGTAGAATATTCAATCACAAATCATCTCTGAATCAAACATTAATTCTAATCACAAAAATTAAACAGTAATTCAAAATATATATCTCCCCAATTAAATTAAACATATAGGATTCTCCAATCCAACCTATATGATTTCTCCAAGTAAATTAAACATATATGATTTCTCCAATTAAATTAAACATAGGATTCTCCAATCACAAATTCTTAAAGCAAATGAGTGTATGTTTTCGACATACCTCTGGTTAATTAATAGTCACAAATAATCCCTAACTAACGTGTAAGAGGTCGCTCCCGGTAATAATATACAAGCCTTTGAAGTCTGTCTCGTCTCCCCACCACACTGCTTGTCTTCCCCAGCTAGAAATGTACTGCTTTTAACTATCAAATCTCCGGCTTATATATCATTTCTCGGACCAAGCTATCCAATCAGAAGGCAGGAAACAGGTGCCGAAACCAATAAAACAGGCTGCTGGTGTCAGCCATTCACAGACGAGAAGCAGGTGAACTAGGCCCCGTGAGTGGTTGGGGCAGTAGGGAGAAGGGGGCTGGTTCCGCCTCGTTCAGTTGTTTCCCCCAAACTTGGCTGGTTTCTCTCTCTCTCTCTCTCTATCTCTATCTCTCTCTCTCTGGTCACGTATGCAAGGTGAGTGGTTGCCACGAGGTAATTGTAAAGTCACGTTCAACAGGTTGGTCTGGCCACATGACATCCGGTCGGTACGGATGTTACAACGTCCATGCTTCACTCCCGTATGTCAATGTCGGGATTACCACACTATCATGGAAGGACTTCATTACTTCCATGCTGACCACCTTATTTCTTATTACTGCTTTCAGCTTTCCTACAACACTCTTCCCCTGTTGCACCCTCTCCCGCACTTTTTCATCCATACTCCCATCTTTACTTAACAAACTGCCCTAATACTTAAATGAGCTGAAGTTCTCCATAGGCTGACTGTTCAACCTCACCTCACACTCTGTGACTGCACCCCTTTCAATCACCATAACCTTACTTTTCCCTACAATCCCACCCCTACTCTGTGCAACTCTCCAACCCTAGAGTGAAACGTTATTCTCAATCTTACTTCTATTCAACAGCGGAGCTTTGGAACTCTCTCCCAGAATCAGGCTTTCCCTCTTCCTATGACTTAAATTTCGTCACGCTCTGTGTGTCCAGGCATTTTGGCTCGAACGTCCCTCGACTTTGGCCCTATCACTCTTTCAACTCTGGAGGAGGCACTTGCCACAGGCAGTTCAGCCTTTTGTCTCCTTCACTCACATAGAAAAACAAATTGCCTTCAGATTTCGATTTGCACACACTGCTCCAAACATATTTACCAGACCCTGCAACTCCCATTCACTATTGCTCATCAGAACTGTATCGTTGGCAAACAGCAGTACAGGCAACTTCCACGGGTTTCCTTCCCTTATCTGCGGTATGCCTACATCCACTGCCCTTCCTTATATTTCTTGCATGACTCCATTCATAATATATTGAACAACCATGGGGACGTCACACACCCTTGCTTTAACCCAACATTCAGATCAAAGAACTCGCTCTGCTCATATAAAGTGAGATACATAATTATGTAATTTTAGTCCAATTAAGTTGTCGTAAATTAACTTGCTTGTATTATACACTAGGCTAACTTTATTATGTTGGCTTTTCTCACTCGCCCTTCATCTCAAGACGGTATCCTGTCTGTCTGTCTGTCTGTCTGTCTGTCTGTCTGTCTGTCTGTCTGTCTCTCTCTCTCTCTCTCTCCAGGCAGAAATCACCGGAACTTGAAGACACACCGACATGTTTTATTGCCCCAGTTTACCCCTTGAAGATCATCTATCTATCTATCTATTGCCTGACGCCGTGATCCCCGAAGGGGTGGCCACGAACGAACCGCCCCCATGCACCTCTGTCCCCAGTCAGTCGACGCCCCTCCCCCCAACCAGCACCGCCTTCGTTCATGTAGTTCCTCACTCCATCCTTCCACCTCATATTCGGTCTACCTCTCCCCCTCTGTCCCTCCACCTCGCTCTCGTACACCCTCTTAGTCATTCTCTCGCTTTCCATACGTTCCATATGGCCGAACCATCTCAAGTTGTTCCTTTTCACACTTTCCAGCACATCTACCTCCACACCACACCTCCTTCTTACTTCCTCATTAGTCTGTCTATCCCTCCATGTAACTCCGCACGCACTCCTTAAGTAATTCATTTCCACTGCTCTCACTCTTGGTCTGAGTCTCTCAACCAACGTCCATGCTTCGCTTCCGTAAGTCAGTGTCGGGATTACCACACTGAAGATCATGATGCGCTTTAAAGGGGGATGGTTCGTTTTTCTGGACTCCCTTCTCCCTCGAGTTTAGCCCCATTAGTTTAGCGATTTTAACACCTTACGCCCCATTTCGTTTTAAATGTTATTACCTTTCGTGCCATTTAGGTGTATTTTTTCCAGGCGAGTTATAGCGAGCCTGTAATTTTATGAGGAACCGGAACATTTTTCTACCGAAAGATGTACCAAATTTATCTTGAAAGGGGGTCTAAGGGGTGTTTTTTTAAGCTTGATGGGGGTCTAGCGAGGAAACTAAAAATAAATTAATGAATCCATAAATAGACCATACAATAACCACTACCCCCTTTACAGTTTATTCTGTCAATGTGTACACGACTTTATTCAGATTAGGAAGGGCATATGGCAGTCAGAGGGCTGAATGAGTTAGCCTTTACCCTTTAATTTGTCACGAGATCCTTCCTAAGCTATACAAAATCGTCTAATAATAACCAGAATAATCAAATACGCCCTTAACCCCTTCTACACCAGCGACGTCCTTTTAAATTACAGGCTCGATATCGCTTGCCAGTAAACAGTCGACACCTAAATGACACAAAAAGTCTTAATATTTACAAAGAAATGGGTCGATTTTGTGCAGTTGAAGAAAGATCTGAGGTAGTAAAAGGGCTAAGTAAGATAGTTCGAAGCCTACTAGTTGCTGGAGGTCCTGTATAAACTGAAGAAAATCGTTTAATAGCCAGAATAAAGTTATAATGACGTCGCCGTTACAGAAGGGGTTAAAGGGTTATTATCTGTTAATATTTCCGTTATAGTGCCACAACCATTTTCGCATTTCTCACTTTGTTACATATATACCTCATTGAGCACCCCCATTACATATTTCTCACTTTATTACATATATACCTCATTGAGCATCCCCGTTACATATTTCTCACTTTATTACATATATACCTCATTGAGCATCCCCGTTACATATTTCTCACTTTATTACATATATACCTCATTGAGCATCCCCGTTACATATTTCTCACTTTATTACATATATACCTCATTGAGCATCCCCGTTACATATTTCTCACTTTATTACATATATACCTCATTGAGCATCCCCGTTACATATTTCTCACTTTGTTACATATATACCTCATTGAGCATCCCCGTTACATATTTCTCACTTTGTTACATATATACCTCATTGAGCATCCCCGTTACATATTTCTCGACATTATTGTTATTTTCCTGTTCTATATATTTCACCGTTCTTGCAACTGGATTAAGGGTGGTGTGCTGGAAAGTGTGAAAAGGAACACTTTGAGATGGTT
Organism: Paralithodes platypus; assembly: GCA_032716605.1. NCBI lineage: Eukaryota > Metazoa > Arthropoda > Malacostraca > Decapoda > Lithodidae > Paralithodes > Paralithodes platypus. The sequence continues at coordinate 18,876,061 of CM064527.1, read as the reverse complement.
TGGCCATGTGGAACGTATGGAAAGCGAGAGAATGACTAAGAGAGTGTACATGAGTGAGGTGGAAGGACAGAAAGGAAGAATTAGACCGAGAGAGAGGTGGAAGGATGGAGTTAAGAAGTATATGCGTGAAAGCGGTGCTGGATGGGAGGAGGGTCTCGACTGACTGGGGACAGAGGTGCATGGGGGCGTTTCGTTCGTATCCACCCATTTGGAGATCAATACGTCTGACAATAGCTATATAGATAGATAGTCACACAAGAGCAATTCCCGGCAGTTTTCGATGAGCATGTTTGTTGTCGTACTGGTTTGAGGCTCTTTTGCATTGGAATCGGAAACTAAATCGAAGGTAGATTACGTTAGGTAGTTACATTCTTATGGAACTTGTAGTTTGCAGCTGCCAGACTACAATTGCCGTTAAAAATTGACGGAAAACTCGTTGGTGTGACACTACTTTAACTTTGATCAGCCATATTACAGTGTTACTAACAGTTAAGGATACAACTTAATGATGGGCGTATCTATTGGCTTAGTTATTTATAGTTATATTATTGTTTTAGTTTCCTTCCTAGGCCTCTATCAACTTTAATATATATAACCAAAGAACCCCTTCCAAGATCAATTTGTAGACAAATGTCGCGGCCGAAGGCAGATTCCTCCTATATTACAGGATTGCTATCGCTCACCAGGAAATGATCGACACCGAAATGGCACGAAATGTCTCAAGACCGCCAAACAAAAGGACCGAATGTTTACAAATGTCAAATAAATGGGACTAATCATGAGGGAGCAATAGTGACTTATCTCCCCATTAACAGACTTAAAATGTGAAAACTAATGGGACTAAACAGGAGGGAGACGGGAAGCCATCCCCTCTTAAATTTGTCCATCTCACTAATACGTCCTAAGCAACCCCGGCGGGGTGAATTCCAAACTGCTTAACTCTTTCTGTATCGGCGACGTCTTTTCAGTTATATTTTGGCTACTAAGAATCGATTTTATTCACATTAGGGAAAATCTCTAGTAATTATAAAGCTTCGAACTATCCCAATTAACCCTTTTTAATTACCACAGATTCTTCGTAAGCTGCATAACATCATCTAAATATTGGTAGAATAAGATATAACCGACGTCGCTGGTACATAAAGGGTTAACCCCTTGAGGATTAGGACGCGTTTTGACAGTTTATTCTGGCTATTATCAAAGGATTATATTCAGTTTTGGAAAGCCCTCTAGTAGAAAAAGGGGTCAAAAAACTATTTCAATCATCTTTGATTCCCATAATTCCTTTCTAAATCACCGGAAAAAAAAAATCTTCAATTCTGTTGATGCTGTGAGAGAGAGAGAGAGAGAGAGAGAGAGAGAGAGAGAGAGAGAGAGAGAGAGAGAGAGAGAGAAAGAGAGAGAGAGAGAGAGCGAGAGCGAGAAAGAAAGATTATTAGATGTATATTTAATTAGTCAAAATTAATTATTCCAATTATCACCATTTTAATTACCGGTACCGCTTCCCCGTTTCCTCTGATTGACTTATTTCTTAATTAAACTTAACCCTTTTCTGTACCAGCGACGTCTTTTTCATTTTATTTAAGCTATATTTAAAGGACTTGGTGCAGTTTAAGAAGGATCTGTGGTAGTAAAAATGGTTAAGCGAGATAGTTCGAAGCCTGATAATTGTTGGAGACCCTTTTTAAACTGAATATAATCGTCTAATAGTAGCCAAAATAAAGCTAATAGGACGACACCGGTACTGTACGGAGTAAGCCGGTATCAAACGAGACCTTTTATAATAATAATAATAATAATCTTCTGGTTACTTATATAGCGCCCGTATCTCCTCCTTCGAGGATTTACAAGCGCTTGGCTTTCTTTAGTCTACCAGATACCATTACCCATCCCCTTTGCTCATGGGGAGATGGTAACCGCCGGCTGTATCCCAGACAAACTTTTCAATCTGAGCGGAGATTGAACGCGAGACCTTCAAGATGTGAATCAGGCACGCTATCAACTGAGCCAGCCGGACGGCTGATGATCAAAACATTTCTGGCAACATTTCTGGAATATTTTGCACGGGTATCGGAAACTAAACTGACGATAGATGAACATAGGTAAATGAAATATGTTAAATGTTGACCTCATAAGCTGCCAGACCAGTGTTAAGGATAAATGTGGAGGGAAAAAGTAATCGTGTGATACCGGCTTTAATTATACGTACTATATTTCCTGGAGTTCACCTGTATTCTTGGTAATCTTTAAGGAGAGATGGGTCGTTTTTCTGGTCCCCATTCTGCCTCGAGTTTAGCCCCATTAGTTTTCAGATTTTATGACGTTCGGCTCATTAGTTCGTCGATTTTAAGACCATTCGCCCCATTTATTTGTCAATATTAAGACATTTCGTGCTGTTTAGGTGTCGATTGTTGTCCTGGCGAACGATAGTGATCCTGTCATTTTGGTAGAATCGGCCTTCGGCCGGGAAATTTTTCTACCGAAAAATTTACAAATTAATCTAGTGGATGTTTGTTTAATCTTAGTGGAGGTCTAGGGAGGAAACTAATATAATAATAAAAATTTACATAAATTATCAAATAATTACGCCATCTCCCCTTAAGTGGTTGGAGGAAATACGAAAATAATTATTTAACCCTTTCTTTACCGGTGACGTTTCTTGTAATTGATTAAAGCTACAGTTAGGCGATGTTATGAAGTATAGGAAGATTATATGGTAGCTAAAAGGATTAACCCATTTATTACCGAGTTGTCCTTGTCACTATGATCTGGATAATATTATATGATTTTATCCAGCTTAAGGAGGACGTATAGCAATAATAAGGTTTTAAACTATCTCTATTATCCATTTTAATTACCACAGTTTCCTCCTAAGCTACATAAAATCGTCTAAATATAGATGAAATAACACAAAATACATCCTCGGTAAGGAAGTGATTAATTGAGAGAGTAGTCTGTAGCCTTTTAATGGGTAGACATCCTTCCTAAGCTGAAAAAAACCGTCTAATAGTTGCCAGAATTTAATGAAAAGTACATCACCGGTACAGAAAGGATTAATATACAGTATGGTAACCAGGTATAGCATTATCTACGGTAAAGCGCCAGCGACGTTGATTAATTATGATAGTAATATATATTGTCATAGCTTTTAGGGGGATATAACACTATTTATCTATCTATCTATCTATCTATTTGCTCAGGCCCATTTCCCATTTTTTTCCTTTTTGTATTTTTGTTTATATATTTGCATAGTTTTTAGAGGGATATAACAAAGCCAAATATAAACAAAACACTTTATATATATAATCCGTTCCCGTACAATTTAACATTTCCTTCTTATAATTGTATCTCTAGCCTCATGCTGTCTTAGAATTGGGTAACTCCTTTCCTTAAGCCCTTCTGTACCGGCGACGTCTTTTTAATTTTATTCTGGCTGCTATTAGACGAATTCATTCAATTTAAAAGGGGTCTCCAGCAATTTACCGGCTTCGAACTATCTCACATAACCCATTTTAGTACCACAGATCCTTCTTAAACTGTACAAAATCGTGTAAATATACTAGACTAAAATTTAAAAGACGTCGCCAGTAGAGGTGGACCGGATATCCGTATCCGCATCCAATCCGCGGATATCCGCATCATTTTGTACATCCGCATCCGCATCCAATAATGCGGATATAGTGCGGATATTTTCGTAACTAATAAGTCATAAAAACTTATTATATTTACACTTTTACAGAATAACTAATTAACTATTAACCCCTTGAAGCTCTGACACGTTTTAGAAGTTTATTTTTGCTATCATTAGACAATTTTATGCTGCTTAGGAAGGATATGTGGGTATTAAAAGGGTAAACAACTAAAGACTATCCCAATCAACCCTCTGACTTCCATATACCCTTCCTAATCTGAAAAAAATAGTCTAATAATAGTCGGAAAAAAAAAAAAAAAAGTGCATCATGGTCCTTTTCATGGATCCTCAGAGGGTTAAGAAGTAAATAGGGCTAATATTGAAATATATTTATGTTTATCAAAATTAAGCAATCAATAATAAATATAACTATTATATGCCTAGATAGTAGGACTAGCTTAGTACAGTTACTTTCCTCTCCCTCCTTCCCTGCTTCCTCCTCTCTCACTTGTACACGTTCAATACGAAGTATTGCCAGTAAAGGCATTATCTGTGGCTAAAACTCTTGAGGGCTAAAACTATCCGCATCCGCATCCGCAAATACTGAAAATAAATATCCGCATCTACATCCGCATCCGCAAATATCAAGAAATCAATATCCGGTCCACCTCTAGTCACCAGTACAGAAGGGGTTAAATGAAGAAAGCTAAGCAAGTATGAATCATTTCCTGTAGGTAGTGCAGTACCCGGATGTTACTCTCGTTAATGCCTGACTAACTCTGGGTTATTCAAAGATTTACGTACAGATCGCAGTGTCACTACCAAAACCTATTGTATCTATATTAACCCTCTCGCTTCCCTGTGGATGCAGGGGTTGCCGATTAGCAATCAGAAATAGAGTTCTCTCAATCTTATAATTACCGGTACCTCTCCAAAATTAGTGTTCTGCCCACAGCTAACTCATAAACAACTGCAGAGGTTGAAATAACTAAACTAAAGGTTTCTAAACACCCTTGATGGTCACAAAGGATTTTAAGTATCCCAGAATAGGATCATATCACGTCCTGTGCGTGAAAGGGTTAATACGCAATTAGAGTATTCAGTTTTCTTTCAATTGAATTCTAAAGTATCCAATACGCTCATCACTTATCCGTGCATTTAGGGTCACCCTTTCTGAATATGCTAATTGCAGTTCCAAGACCGAGAGGGTTAAAAGATAGTCGCTGCTTTCCGTACTGCACTCCTGAGGTTGGCTTCTTAGTTTATTGGGGGAAGGCAGCAGGATTTGGTTGTCGATGCTTTCCGTACTGCACTCCTGAGGCTGGCTAGTCAGGCTTATTGGGGAAAAGCGGCAGGATTTGGTTGTCGCTGCTTTCTGTATTGCGCCCTTGAAATTAGCTTCTTGGTTTACTGGGGTAAGGCAGCAGATTTGCTTATATTCCTAAGTATGTTTGATATTTAGTGTTATACCTCTCATACCTGGTGTAATGTACAATTTATCCTTACCGTACTATATGTCACCGATTCCTTCATTGAAGCTGCCGTATTAACACTTTGACTGCGGGCATGTTTCTGCCATATTAGGGCTCATTCAGTCACTCTTGATTGATTAGGCAAGTGTCTGAATGAAATGAGATGTATTCAGCCAAATAAATTAAAAGAAAATAGCTTCAAAATGACACCAAAACGAGCTTCGTAGCTCGCGGGGTTCACCCGCAGCGCTAAAATTATCAATTATCGCTAATGTCGTGCTACATTTGCCTTTGGCAGCACTGTATATCTCACGAGACTCTGACTCAGAACCCTCAGTGCCACGGCCGCCTGGCTGGGGGAAGGACGTGTGGCCTGTTGCGCTCCCTCGCACTCGATTCTACAGGCTTTAAGAGGCTTTAAAAGCTTGTAAATTGCTGTAAATTGCCATGGCGTTCGGGAATGTCTCCTGCAGGCAATGGGTTAAGCACACTCAATGCATGGGTCACAACAAAATACAAAACTCTGTGGTGGTTTGAAATAGTTACATTATAAGATGGTGGAAAAATGTAGAGAAAGTAAATAGGTAAAACTAAAATTTGCTAGTTACCAAGAGAGTGAGAATTGAATTGAATTTATTGATAGAAATCTTGGCACCTCAACAACAAGGTCATATGGCGGGAGAGAGAGCGTACTAAAGCTATAAATGAAGATCACCAAAGATAAGTTGAAGAAAGTATTGAGATCATTTACGAGGTGAGATCGAAAAGTGGAAGGGGTTAACTTATAAACAAATTGTTTCTGTCGTGCCTAAAATACTGTGAAAGTTAGGAGAGAGTGAGAGAGAGAGAGGAAAATACTGTGAAAGTTAGGAGAGAGAGATGGGTTACAAGAACTAGTTATTACCTCAACGACCTTGCGGCCCATTACAAGGAGATAGTCTTGGTGAAAAAGATAATGCATAATGTAGTTGTTTCTATGCAAAGTGTGCGGCATATTATTTACTTTTTCCTTACAACTGGTCGACCGAAGAGCTATAACTATTTATAACTGCGGAAAGTTAGTTCCAGGTAGAATGTATAATTTAATTATGTGAAAAAGTTTCCACATCAATATGTATGTACTGTATAGACTCAGGCACATACACCATAACTGGAGGTGGCCGACTCGAGACAGAGCCCGAGCAGGGACAACACAACACAACATAAAAAAAACAAAATATAAATTCACACACATCTAAGTCGCCCAGGAGAAGACCCAGAGACCAAGGATAACTAAGGGACTCCAACACTCCCCCGGCCCCAGACCTCCCGGAGAGGTTCCGGTCTCAGCAGGCAGACATGCCGCGTAGCACACCAAAATGCCCGCCCACCTCGCATCCAGGCATGATCCTTCATATACACTGGCTCCCCGGGCCAGGCGCCCGACGGACTATTATCTAGTCCAACTGGCGCTTGACCCCCTCACCCAACGACCGCGTTATCACTCATCTATTTACAAGCATTCTCCATTCATTCCTATTTATTACCATTTCTCTTGCCTGTTTTACAGTCATCTTCCAACGCTTGTACTACACAATCTCTCCATCTCAACGGAAGTCTTCCTATCCATCTACCTCCCCTTGTATATGACTACCGTTCGCTCAACATGTCCACACCAGCACATCACCCTTCTGTCCACTCTGGCCAACAATGGTTCCTGCTGTACCACTCTCCTACATACCTCTTCATTCCTCAATTTGTCTCTAAGAGTCCCTCTACACATACTCCTGAAGCAGTTCATCTCCATCACATCAAGCTTTCTTCTCTCTTGTGCCTTCAGAGCCCATGTCTCAGCCCCATACATCACTGTTGGTACGACTATCCCTTGATACATTGCACCTTTAGCTTTCATTCAGAGATTTCTCACCTTCCACATACTTCCCATTGCTCCGATAACTGCCTTCCTTCACATACACTCTGGTTTACCTCCATTTCCACACCTACCTCCTTGCTTATCACTCCTCCCAGATATTTCAAACATTCCACTTGTTCCAGTTTTACCCCATCCAGCTGCACATCTAGATTCACCCTACAAGCACCTCTATTACACACCATCACTTTACTTTTATTGACGTTCACATTCAGCTTCCTCCTCCTACATACCACACCAAACTCTTTGACTACCCACTACAGTTTCTTCTCAGAATCCGCCACCAACGCTGTGTCATCAGCAAACAGTAACTGGTTCAACTCCCAATCTTTACCATTCTTTCCTACTAAACCCAATCCTCTACCCATAGTTCTCATTTTCACCTCCCTCACCACACCCTCCATATATACATTAAACAACCACGCACATTTTTCAAGCAGAGTGGGTTAAAGCGTGGGCTGTCATTTATTTTACTACGGGTCGATCCTGGCTACGGCCTAAACATTTATTCATATAACTCACGCATATATGTGAGAATATATATATATATATATATATATATATATATATATATATATATATATACAGTATATATAGTTTCAGTAAATGCCAGTATTCACAAATCAAACTTCCAATATAGTCCTAAACTCTTATGTAAGGCAAGATAGGTCGTGTTACAAAGTTTGGATGAAGTAGGTCAGTTTATGGTAAGCAGGTGACGTTAGTGAAGGGGGTAGTGCTTATTTTTTCGTCTATATATTTATTTAATAATTTATTTTTGAGTTTCCTCGCTAGACATCCATCAAGCTTAGAAAAACACACCTTAGACCCCCTTTCAAGAGAAATTTGAAATTTGTCGGTAGGTTCTTCCCAAATTACAGGCTCACTATCGTTCGCCAGAAAAATAATTGACACCTAAATTGCACGAAAGGTCTAAATATTGACAAAGAAATGGGGCGAAAAGTCCTAAAATAGCCAAACTAATAGGCCGAACGTCTTAAAATCTGAAGACTAATGGGGCTAAACGTGGGGGAGAAGGGGGGCCATGTACAAATGTGCATGCAACTTCCAAATGCAATAATACAACAACATTAAGGGGGGTCACCGGCTTTTTTCATCTTTCTCTCTTTTTCTCTCTTTCCCTGGCTTGTATCCACTCGGCCCTATTCAGCCAACTGTTTTGTTTTAAGACTTTTATCCCCATCCAGGTGTCGATATCTTCCTGGCGAGCGATAGCAAGCCAGCATTGTATGAAGAAATCTGGCTTCGCCGGAGACATTTTTCTATCGAAAAATGTACAAATTTAGCTTGCTGTCAAAGCAAGCTAAACTACGGAGGGCGGTCCGTAGTTGAAAAAAGTGGAGCGAATGGCATCGCGCGGCAAGATTTCCCGGGTGAATATCCGTGCGCCCAGGGGTAGGAGTAGAGGGAGGGGAGGGTGGGTTAGGGCGTAATGTCGCATATGTAACCTATTTTGAGCACTTTTATGCTATGTAGAGTATGTGGGAGACAAATGCTTGTGTACCGCTTGAGTGAGTGCGGGCCGAGCGTGTGGCGGGGTGGTATCGAGAGTTGCCAAGTTGTACAGGGTCTGTTGGCTGTAATATCACGTATATATCGTATTTTCAGCACTTTCATGCTATATATAAAGTAAGTGTACGTATGAAGGCGACCCATATAACAATGAATATACCGCATATAGACCAATTATGCGATATATAAGCCTTATGAATGTATTTAGGGGAGAGTTGGGGTGGGTGGGTGGGTGAGTGGGAGGGAGGAAAGTCTGTGTGTCACTGTCGAAGGCCAGCCACGGCAATCAGCTGTAAGTTAGGGCGGCGTCGGCTGGGCCAGCAAAGGTCCTGGATGGCAATATTATGGTTGTCCCTGTCGCCTTTGTCGCCTTGCCCTTCGTCCCTTTCTTCCCTTTGGCAGGGGCAGGGGTGGCATCGGCAGGGCCAGCAGAGGTCCTGGATGGCAATATTATGGTGGTCCCTGTCACCTTTGTCGCCTTGCCCTTCGTCCCTTTCTTCCCTTTGGCAGGGGCAGGGGCAGGGGCAGAAGGGCCAGCAGGGGCGGCTGGTGGTGGTGGCACAGTGGAAGTGGCAGAGGTAAAAGTTTTTTTACCCATGCCCTTCCCTGTCTTCCCAGTGGCCCCCGCAGGTCCTGCAGCCCCAGGGTGGCCTCCTGCGTCGGTGGCAGTGGTGGTGGTAGCAGTTGCCTGGGTGGTCGTGGCAGTGTCCCCGAAAGACAATGAAAGGCACTGCCCCTGCTTGCACGTATTTTACGGGCTTTACGTGCAGGTTCCTCGTCCTTGGAGCTACTCTTGCCATAGTAGTGGTAGCTCAGGTCTTTAGCAGCCACTCTCTGCCTTCCACGGCCGCTGACACCACCAGGAGGGCTGGTTGAGTCATCAGGGCGAGAGCGTGAGGGACGTCTAGGCTCCATGACAAGTGCTTGTGTACCGCTTGAGTGAGTGCGGCCCGAGCGTGTGGCGGGGTGGTATCAAGAGTTGCCAAGTTGTACTACAGCCACACCAATCTGTAGCCGCCTGTCTGTAAGCCCGCGGTTTTGGTACGCGCTCAAAAACCTGGATTATATTAGGCTTTCAGCAGTGCAACGATAAAACTCTTATTAGTCTTTCAGCACTTGCCAGGTTAATTTCCTTTCCGGCCGTACCATAGCTGCGGTACGGCCATCGCTCAATTCCTCATCCTATCAACTCCGGTGTTCCTCAGGGCTCTGTCCTATCTCCCATTCTCTTTCTAATTTTCATATATGTTCTTCTCAACTGTACCTTCAGCCCCATCCATTCATACGCAGACGACTCTACCTTACACTACTCATTTAGGTGTTTCAATGCAAAGTGTGCAGCATATTATTTACTTTCTGTACCGGTGACGTCTTATTATCTATTATCTAGACCGGCCTCTTCGGCCGGTTCTTCCAAAATTACAGGCTCACTATCGTTTGCCAGGATAATAATGGACACCTAAATTGCACGAAAGGTCTAAATATTGCCAAAGAAATGAGGCGAAATGTCTTAAAATAGCCAAACTAATGGGCCAAACGTTTTAAAATCTGAAAATGAATGGGGCTTAGCTTGAAGGAAAAGGGGAGCCTGACAAACGACCCACCTCCCCTTAAGGTACAAATGTGCATCCCCAGAACTTCCAAATGCAATTATACAACAACATTAAGGGGGGTCATCGGCTTTTTTTAACTTTCTCTCCTTTTCTCCCTTTCCCTGGCTTGCAAAACAAACTTAATGAAGCCATAGCACACTTATCTTTTGATCTAACTACCATTTCCAATTTGGCCAGAGAAAACCATGTTGCCTTTAATGCTTACAAAGCACAATTTCTTCATCTTACTACCCGTCGGGAACTCCCAGAAGACTATCCCTTACACTTCAACAGCACAAAAATCCATCCTTCATCTTCTCAATTTTCTCGGTGTTTCTTTTTGTTCTGCTCTCACTTGGAAGGACCATATTACCAGTCTTGCTAAGGCAGCCTCCCAGAAGCTGGGTGTGCTCAACTGCCTCAGTTTTTTTTTTACCCCTGCACAGCTTCTTGCTCTGTACAGGGGCACAGTGCGACCTTGTATTGAGTATTGTTCACATGTGTGGGGAGGATCCTGACACACCGCACTCCTAGACAAAGTAGAAAGGAAAGCCTTGTGTATCATTAACTCCCGTCCACTCACCAACTCTCTCTCTTCACCGCAATGTTGCATCTCTCTCGCTATTCTATCGCTACTACAATAATCAGTGTTCCTCAGAGCTGTATACCACCTCCTCTACGTAACACAATCCCACCCCTACTCTGTGCAACTATCCAACTCAAGAGTGAAAAGATACTCCCAATCCTTCTTCTATTCAACAGCTGAGGTCTGGAACTTTCTACCAGAATCAGTCTTTCCATTTTCCTATGATTTAACTTGCTTCAAACTCTGTGTGTCCAGGCATTTTAGCTCGAACGTCCCTTGAATTGGCCCGGTCACTCTTTCAACCCTTGGGGAGGCACTCGCTACAGGCAGTTCTGCCTTTTGTCTCCCTCACTCACATAGAAGAAAACAATAGTCCAATAATATACTAGATTAGGTTAAGTTAGGTTTTGGTTAGGTTAGGTTAAAGATATTGTTCAATGTTTCTTAGTAAATAGGCATGTGAAAAACAGTTGTCCCCGCTACACTGTAACACAATCAAAGTATCACAATATAAATGGAATCGAAACGGGCATAAATTATCAGACCCAAAATAATTACTGTCTCAATTAAGGGGAGGCAGTTGGGTTTTCGAGTCCTCCTCCTCCCTCATGTTTAGCCCTATTAGTTATGATATTTTAAGAGATTCGCCCCATTAGTTTGGCGATATTCAGACCTTTTGCCCCATTTATTTGACAATATTAAGACCTTCCGTACCATTTAGGTGTAAATTTTTTCCTGGCGAGCGATAGCGAGCCTGTAATTATAAAAGTAACCGGCCTTCGGCAGGGACATTCTTCTACCGAAAAATTTACAAATTTTTATCGAGGCTGGTCTTGCGAGTGATCTTTTAAGTTTGATGGAGGTTTAGAGAGCAAACTAAACCCCTTCCTTAAACCATTGAGTCGAACCAGTAAATTATGCTGCACAATATTGTCTGAGCTCCCTTAACCCTCTGTCTTCCATATACATTTCCTAATCTAAATATGTTTGTCTAATGATAGCCAGAATAAACTGCCAAAATGCGTCATATTCCTGAGGGGGTTAAACTGTTAATAGAAAATATCAACACCCTTTCTACAACTAAACAGCCACACAAACAACAACAACAACATTATACCGGTATATACTGTATATCATAGCATGTACCCAACAAAAACATATGATAAATTCATTACCTCTGCCACAGCGACCGCTATACACAGAACATACTGTATGTTGTCCCCACATTGCTACAGCAGATAATGGATGTACTCTCTCTCTTGCGCTACAACATATTAGGGCTGTACATATTGTTGCACCCACTAGGCTACTGTTGCGTTTAACCACTTCCACTTCCACTTCCACTTCCACTCTCACTCTCTCTCTCTCTCTCTCTCTGGCTGACAAACAGGGGGCAGAGAGTAGTGATAAATGGAGTAGAATCTGAGTGAGAGCCTGTTTATAGTAGAGTGCCTCAGGGATCGGTCCTGGGGCCAGTTTTGTTTATAATCTATATAAATGACATCGATGTTGAACTAAATACTATCTCAAAGTTCGCTGATGACACAAAGATAGGAAAATCAGTATTAACCGAAGAAGACAGAAATAAACTTCAATCTGATTTAAATAACATAGTAGAGTGGTCGGAAAAATGGTAGATGCCATTCAATGTTGACAAATGCCAGGTCTTGCAAATAGGTAATGATAATAAAAACAAAAAATATGAATACAAGATGAAAGGTCAGCCAATCAAAACAAGTGCATTAGTTAAAGACCTGGGGGTTCTTATATCTGAAAGGCCAATCGAGCATTGGGATATAATAAGATAAATTTTACTTATAAAATTGAGAACATTATAGTACCTTTATTTAAAAGTATAGTAAAGCCCCATCTTGAATATGGTGTGCAATTTTGGTCTCCTTATCTGAGCAAGGACATTGGGAAGCTCTAGTCGGTGCGGCATAGAGCGACAAAGTGGATTCCGTCACTAAGAAATAACTCTTATTATGAAAGAAAAAAAAAAAAAAAAAAAATCGCTTAAGAAAAGAAGATTGCGAGGCCAATTAATCGAGTGTTTCAAGATACTAAAGGGATTTTTAAAAATTGATGTAGATTCACTTTTCCAAATAGATAATAGTTCATTAACTAGGGGAAATGGAATGAAATTAAAAACCAGGAGGGCGAATTTCGATGTCACAAAGCACTTCTTCACCTACAGTGTGGTCCTCGAGTGGAACAAATTGCCTGAGAAAGTGGTGCAATGTAAGACAATTGACACATTCAAAAGAAGTCTAGACATTCATGTTGAGGAGGTGGGAATAATATAGTAATAAAAAAAAATAAAAAAAAAACATAGGTTAAGCATCAGTTGTATATACTGTATAATATTTCGCATCTTTACTATAAATTTCCCAGTAGATTTTTTGTTTTTTCTCTCATTCTGCTGGGTGACTTCTTTCCCCAACATAATTTCATGCCTACCAACGGTCGGAGGGAGAGGTGGGTGGGGAGAGAGCTTTCTTCTTTGCTATCCTTGCCTTCCACTTTGTAGCAAATTATGTTTTAGCAAGAAGTCCGGACTACCTAGTAGGGACCGCAAGGTCTGTGTAGGCTGTGTATCTATGTAACGATCTCTCTCTCTTGCTACAACAGATTAGGGCTGTATATATTGTTGTATCCATTAGGTTACTGTTGCATTTAACCACTCTTTTTCTGGTGGTGATGGGCTGGTCTATCAGAGTGAGAACTGAGCGATCTCTGCCATACCCATAGCTTACTCTGACTGTTCCTTTTACTTATATATTTTCTAGATCTCAAGTGACGGCGTCTCTTCCGTGGATTGACCTCCCAATCTACCAAGATTGGAAGCCAAAGCGTCACATTTTTTCCTTTGCCCCTCAGCTTTCTCTTCATAATTGCTGAGGGGCACAGGGCCCTGGGTGGGGCTTTGGTTTCCCGGGCGTTTCTGTCGCCCTCAGCTCCCCGCCATGGAGTGGCTTCGGTCACCCATGCTTTATTGTGGTCCGCTGGGAGGGTTCTGTGGGGGCGCTCGGTTATGGCCTTGGTCTTGCTCGGGGCCTTGGGGCTGTTCGGCCAGGCAGCTTGGGGAACAACAACAACAACAACAACAACAACAACAACAACCACTCTTTTTCTCTCTCTCGCTAAAACATATTAGGGTTATACGTATTGTTGCACCCAGTACTGTTGCGTTTAACCCCCCCACTCACTCTCTCTCTCTTTTGCTAAAATATATTAGGGTTATACGTATTGTTGCACCCAGTACTGTTGCGTTTAACCCTCCCCCCCACTCACTCTCTCTCTCTTTTGCTAAAACATTAGGGTTATACGTATTGTTGCACCCAGTACTGTTGCGTTTAACCCCCCCCCCACTCACTCTCTCTCTTTTGCTAAAACATATTAGGGTTATACGTATTGTTGCACCCAGTACTGTTGCGTTTAACCCCCCCACTCACTCTCTCTCTCTTTTGCTAAAACATATTAGAGTTATACGTATTGTTGCACCCAGTACTGTTGCGTTTAACCCCCCCCCCCACTCACACACACTCTCTCTCTTTTGCTAAAACATATTAGGGTTATACGTATTGTTGCACCCAGTACGGTTGCGTTTAACCCCCCACTCACTCACACTCTCTCTCTCTCTCTCTCTCTCTCTCTTTTGCTAAAACATATTAGGGTTATACGTATTGTTGCACCCAGTACTGTTGCGTTTAACCCCCCCACCACTCACTCTCTCTCTCTCTCTTTCTCTTTTGCTAAAACATATTAGGGTTATACGTATTGTTGCACCCAGTACTGTTGCGTTTAACCCCCCCCCCCCACTCACTCACTCTCACTCTCTCTCTCTCTCTCTTTTGCTAAAACATATTAGGGTTATATGTATTGTTGCACCCAGTACTGTTATGTTTAACCCCCCCCACTCACTCTCTCGCTCTCTCTTTTGCTAAAACATATTAGGGTTATACGTATTGTTGCACCCAGTACTGTTGCGTTTAACCCCCCCCCCCACTCACTCACTCTCACTCTCTCTCTCTCTCTCTCTTTTGCTAAAACATATTAGGGTTATACGTATTGTTGCACCCAGTACTGTTGCGTTTAACCCCCCTCCACTCACTCTCACTCTCTCTCTCTCTTTTGCTAAAACATATTAGGGTTATACGTATTGTTGCACCCAGTACTGTTGCGTTTAACCCCCCACTCTCTCTCTCTCTTTCTCTCTCTTTTGCTAAAACATATTAGGGTTATACGTATTGTTGCACCCAGTACTGTTGTGTTTAACCCCCCCACTCACTCACTCTCTCTCTCTTTTGCTAAAACATATTAGGGTTATACGTATTGTTGCACCCAGTACTGTTGCGTTTAATCCCCCACTCACTCTCTCTCTCTCTCTTTTGCTAAAACATATTAGGGTTATACGTATTGTTGCACCCAGTACTGTTGCGTTTAACCCCCCCATCTCTCTCTCTCTCTCTCTCTCTCTCTCTCTCTTTTGCTAAAACATATTAGGGTTATACGTATTGTTGCACCCAGTACTGTTGCGTTTAACCCCCCCACTCACTCTCTCTCTCTCTCTCTCTCTCTCTTTTGCTAAAACATATTAGGGTTATACGTATTGTTGCACCCAGTACTGTTGCGTTTAATCCCCCACTCACTCTCTCTCTCTCTCTCTCTCTCTCTTTTGCTAAAACATATTAGGGTTATACATATTGTTGCACCCAGTACTGTTGCGTTTAACCCCCCTCCACTCACTCTCTTTCTCTCTCTTTTGCTAAAACATATTAGGGTTATACGTATTGTTGCACCCAGTACTGTTGCCTTTAACCCCCCCACTCACTCTCTCTCTCTCTCTCCCTCTCTCTTTTGGTAAAACATATTAGGGTTATACGTATTGTTGCACCCAGTACTGTTGCGTTTAACCCCCCACTCTCTCTCTCTCTCTCTCTCTCTTTTGCTAAAACATATTAGGGTTATACGTATTGTTGCACCCAGTACTGTTGCGTTTAACCCCCCCCCCCACTCACACTCTCACTCTCTCTCTTTTGCTACAACAGATTAGGGTTATACGTATTGTTGCACCCAGTACTGTTGCGTTTAACCCCCCACTCACTCTCGCTCTCTCTCTCTCTCTTTTGCTAAAACATATTAGGGTTATACGTATTGTTGCACCCAGTACTGTTGTGTTTAACCCCCCCACTCACTCTCTCTCTCTCTCTCTCTCTCTTTTGTTAAAACATATTAGGGTTATATGTATTGTTGCACCCAGTACTGTTGTGTTTAACCACTCCTACTCGCTCTCGCTCTCTATCGCTCTCTCTCTCTCTTGCTACAACAGATTAGGGTTATACGTATTGTTGCACACAGTACCGTACTGATTCGTTTAACCACCCCCACTCACTCTCTCTCTCTCTCTCTCTTGATATACACGATTTTCTTTCTGAGTTTCACATCTATAAGCTGGTTCCATATTGTTGTTATGGTTTAGGTACTTATGTTCTGGGTGTGGTGTCCCGAGTTCGAATCCCTGGAGAACCATATGCTTTCATTAGTTTATTCAAGTACATTGGGGTTTGTAATTGATGATTAATGTCAAGAACGGGGTGTTACTTATTCCACTACACTAAGTAAAGTCAAGATAATGTCATGTATAATAATTTTGTTTTGCATTCTTCAACCCCTTCTGTACCTGTGACATTATTATTATCTATGCTGGCTTCTATTAGACGATTTTAGTAAGTTTCAAAAGAGCCTCCAGTAATTGATAGACTTCGAACTATCTCGCCTAACCAGTTTTACTACCACATATCTTTCTTAAACTGCACAAAATCGTCTAAATATAACTAGATTGAAATTAAGGGGCTAGTGCTTTGGAGCTATTTATTCATTTATTTATTTAATTTTGAGTTTCTTCGCTAGACCTCCATTAAACTTTAAACAAACTTTATATCAATAAGGTTACACACATACACTTTCTTTCAATAAACCCATATTAACACACACACACACATCACTCGGATAATGGTTTAATCTAATTATACTCCTCACTCTCTCTTTCTCTTTAGTTTTCTCTGCACAAACACACAGAAGATATTTTTGTACATTTTTCGGTACATTTTCCTTAAAAAATTACAGGTTCGCTATCGCTCGCCAGGAAAAAAATAGACACCTAAACGGCACGAAAGGTCTTAATATTGACAAAGTAATGGAGTGTAAAGTCTCAAAATCGCCAAACTAGTGAACGAACGTCTTAAAATCGCAAAACGAATGGGTCTAAACATGAGGGAAAAGGGGGTCCAGAAAAAGCGAGTACCTCCCCCTAAAAGAGACGTCGCCAGTATATATTTAAAGTATATATTTATCCAGGAATCAGAACAAACACTCGAATACCGGAAACTCTGAACTGAAGAGCACTTAATTATTGATTTTTGTTGACAATTCCATCTGCTCTGTTAGCCTTCTCTCGCTCTCTTTCCCTGTCTCTCTGTCTCTCTATCTATCTATCTATCTCTCCGTATAGCCATTGTTACGCCCTCTGGGACTAGAAGCTAGGTTATAGTTTACAAGTAATTTGACCTGATTACCCAGAGGTGTAGACACCCCAGAGGGACAACACAAAGACAGACGTGAGAGGATATAGACGCTAACTAGTATAAGTACCAGAAGCCCATGTTTTTTTTGTTTTTTTTTTTTTTTTTTAAAGACAATGAACGGAGGAAGGAAAAACACAGATAAAACAAAAAGGTCCATGTGCCTAAAGGCATCCTCCATTCATAAAATGTTTGTAACAACTGGATTTAAACATTTGTAGATTGTAAGTTTGTGGAAAGCAATTCGAGGGAAGTGAATTCCAAAGAGTAGTAGCTCTGGGGATAAATTAATTCTGATAAGCAGAAGTTCTGCATTGTGGAGGAGAAAGTGTAAATTCATGGGCGCTCTCAGCTGCCCTAGTTCTATGGGGAAAGATGTGGAGAGGCGGCACAATTGAAGCAAGTTCCTTGGAACAATTGCTGTGAAAATATCTGTAGAATAATGCAAGGGATGCAACGTTTCTTCGTATGGATAATGTAGGAAGGTCCTGTGTGATTGCAGGGTTATTGATTAATCTAATAGCTTTATTTTGAATTTTGTCCAACTGCCTCAATGCAACCACTCCACTTCCACCCCACAGAGGTGAACAGTAATCCATCTGAGAACGCACATGACTTTTATATATCACGGCCAACTGCTCGCCAGTGAAGAATTCTCGAACTCTGTACAGGAGTCCCAGTTTTTTAGAGGCATTCTTAGCAATGCTTCTAACATAATGTGTCCAGCTCAAGTTAGTAGTTAATGTTACACCGAGAATGTCAATACTAGGGGAAGTGGGAATATTTACATCATTAAAAAATATATGGGAGTCAGTGAGATTCTGTCTATTAGAAAATTGAATGAATTTGGTTTTCTGTGCATTAAAAGAAACTAGATTCTTTTGTCCCCATCCATTAATTCTAGAAAGGTCCTGGTTCAGAGAAATTGCAGTGTTTATTTTTGAATTTATAAGATCGGGTTGGGTGAAAGAATTGGTAAATGTGAAGGAACTGTGGAGTGTTGAGTCATCTGCGTAGGAATGTATTGGATTATGAGTGGTAGATATGAGATCATTGATATGAATGAGGAACAGAATTGGGGCCAAAACTGATCCCTGGGGAACACCAGCATTTATTGAGTGAAATTGAGAATAAAGGCCATCTACCATTACACGTATTTTTCTGTTATGAAGATAAGAAGAAATTAGTGGAACTAATGATGCAAGGCCGTAGTGTGACATCTTCGACAATAAGGATTGATGCCAGACTATCAAATGCCTTTGATATATCCAGTGCTATTGTATGTGTTTCACCATGTTGGTCTGTAGCTTGGTTGATTTGATGCGTAAGAAGGCAAAGCATGTCTGCAGTTGATCGACATCGTCTAAAACCATATTGCCTATCACTGATTAATTTATTATTCTCAAGATGCTTAATTATGTGATTATTTAATATAATTTCAAAGACTTTACCAAGAGTGGAAGTTATAGCTATTGGTCTGTAGTTTGATGGATCTGAAGAGGCACCTTTTTTAGGAACTGGATGGATGTTTGCTTCTTTCCAGGGTACTGGGAAGCATGAGGTATGAGTACACAGACGGAAAAAATTTGCCAATACAGGAGCGAGCACCAAGGAGCAATTCTTAAGTACTATTGGAGGAATTTCATCTGGACCAGGAGCCTTATCTACTGAGAGATTCTGCAAAATAGTTTTGACATGTCTGGTGTGGATCTTAAGTGAGGGAATTTCAGGCGAATTAAAATTAAGTACAGGGACATCTTGATTTATTTCATCTAAGGTTGAGTTGGTGGAGAAAATATCCGCAAGAAGGTTATGGCACTATGGCACTCGTGGAGAGATTTTAGGCACCAATCGATCAGGGCTAGACCCAGGTGAGGTTATAGGCATGTGATAAAGAGTCGCTGGAACTCCTGTTTCATTTGCTTGGCCTCTCTTACTGATTTTCTTTGTGCTTCATTTACACTGAGAACAATCCAGCTAGCTCTCACAAACACCTCCTCCTCCTATCCACTTCACTACACTAAACATTCACACCACACTTCATTCCTCCACACCAAAATTTAAAAAAACAAAATTATGAATTCTAGCCCAGCCTCGGAGTCCCCAGGGGGGGGGGGGGGGGACCATAAATGCCCCCACACTCGACCGACCATCCCCTGACGACCCCACACAATTACCTGGACCTCGGCCTGTTACTCTTTCTATTAATTTCTGCAACATTCGCGGACTTTCCTCTAACTTTCACTCTGTTGAGCACCATCTCTCCTCCTACAAACCTGATCTTCTCTTCCTCACCGAAACTCAGGTGTCTGTAGCAACATCCAGCAGCCCCTTCTCTGTATCCTCCTACTTTATCTATCCTAGTTTCAAAGCCAAAGGCGGATGTTGTGCATACGTGCACAACAAACTCACTTGCTCTCGTGTTCCCGATTTCGGCTCCTCTGAATTCTCAACTTTATGGCTCAAACTTTCCTGTCATTCTCTTACTAAATATTTCTGTGCTGTCTATCTTTCCCCTAACTCTACCAACTTTCCCAAATTCTTTGACTATCTAAACTCTAAATGACCTAGAGCAGTTAGTTCAGCAACCCACCCGTATCCCGGATCGCATCGGAGATCGGCCCAACATTCTTGACCGGTTTCTAACTTCTAACCCTTCATGCTGGAAGTTTGCTCACATTCAACCTGTCCCAAAGAAGGGTGACCGCTCTCAACCCTCCAACTATCGTCCAATTGCTCTCATCTCTTGTCTTTCTAAAGTTTTTGAAACTATTCTTGCTTCCAAATTTCTTAAGCATTTCTCTTCTCATAATCTGCTCTCAGATCGCCAGTATGGCTTCCTTAAGGGTCGCTCTACTGGTGATCTTCTTTCATATCTTACTAACTCTTGGTCATCCTCCTTTCGGGACTTCGGTGAGACTTTTTCTATTGCACTAGACATATCATAGAGTCTGGCATAAATCTTTAATTTCTAAACTACCCTCCTTCGGTTTCTATCCCTCCATCTGCGCCTCTTCTTATACTGTCAATCTTTTCTCTCCTTTGGGCTCCTCCGACCATAAACTTATCTCCGTCACCTGTCCTATCTCTCCAGTACGGCCACCCGATCCTCCTAGCCGGCGACGCTTGTGGCACTTTGCCGCTGCCGACTGGGAGGCTCTCCGGCAGTACTTCTTTGATTTCCCATGGAATGATTTCTTCCGTGGCCGAGGACCCTCGGAGAGTGCTGAACGCATTACCAAGGTAATCCTATCGGGCATGGAAGCATACATTCCATTCTCTTTCTCTCAGACTAATGCTAAAAAATCTTGGTTTACTCACGCCTGTTCTACTGCTGTCCGCAATAAGGAGGAAGTATTCAAACAGTACCGACGCCTTAAAACTCAAGACTCATTCTTCATATGTTTCTGCCCGGAATCAAACCAAATCTGTTCTTCGACTTGCCAAACACTCTTTCATCAATAATAAATGCACTGAACTATCCAACTCTAGCTTTTCCCAAGCTTTCTGGCATCTAGCCAAAAACCTCTCCAACAATTTATCTCTAAACCACTGTTTGGATACTTGATCCTCAGTGTTTTGGAGGACAAGCAGCCTAGAAGGGTCACTAGATCTGTTGTTGCTTGATTTCCTTTGTACTCCTTTGTACTTATGCCTAATATCCTAATATCTTCTAAAGATGTACTTTCTACCCTCTCTGGGCTTAACACTAATAATGCGTACGGTCCGGACGGTGTTCCTCCTGTTGTTCTCAAAAACTTTGCTTCCGTGCGGACTCCCTGCCTAGGCAAACTCTTTCGCCTCTGTCTATCCTCCTACGTCTTCCCTTTTGTCTCTAATTTCCTTTCCGGCCGTTCCATAGCCGCGGTTGTGGACGGCCATTGTTCACTTCCTCACCCTATAAACTCCGGTGTTCCTCAGGGCTCTGTCCTATCTCCTATTCTCTTTCTAATATTTATAAAAGATCTCCTTAACTGTACCTTAATTCCCATCCATTCATACGCAGACGACACCATTAGTTTTTCAGAACGCCCCAGCCAGCAATCCCTCAACGACAAACGTAATGAAGCCATAGAACTTTTAAATTCTGATCTAAATACTATTTCCAATTGGGGCAGAGAAAACCTTGTTAACTTTAATGCTTCCAAAACCCAATTTCTCCATCTATCTACCCGTCAGGATCTCCCAGCGGACTATCCCTTGTTCTTCAACAATACAAAAACCAACCCTTCATCTTCTCTCAATATTCTTGGGGTCTCTTTTTCTTCTGCTCTCATTTGGAAGGACCATATTACCAGTCTTGCTAAGGCAGCCTCCCAGAAGCTGGGTGTGCTCAACCGCCTTAGGGGGTTCTTTTCCCCTGCACAGCTTCTTGCTCTGTACAGGGGCATAATGCACCCTTGTATTGAGTATTGTTCACATGTGTGGGGAGGTTCCTCTCACACCGCTCTCCTAGACAAAGTTGAAAGGAACGCTTTTCGTATCATTAACTCCCGTCCACTC
Source organism: Paralithodes platypus (assembly GCA_032716605.1). Taxonomy (NCBI): domain Eukaryota; kingdom Metazoa; phylum Arthropoda; class Malacostraca; order Decapoda; family Lithodidae; genus Paralithodes; species Paralithodes platypus. The sequence goes on along the minus strand of CM064527.1, from coordinate 18,854,251 downwards.
ACCAACTCTCTGCAATCTCTCTCTCTCCGCCGCAATGTTGCATCTCTATCGCTATTATAATAATCAGTGTTCCTCAGAGCTATCCCAGTGCATACCACCTCCTTTACGTAGGGCACGTGGTACCCGTCTTGCAACTCAATCCCACCCCTACTCTGTGCAACTCTCCAACCCAAGAGTGAAAAGTTACTCTCAAACTTTCTTCTACTCAACAGCCGAGCTCTGGAACTCTCTCCCAGAATCAGTCTTTCCCTCTTCCTATGACTTAAATTGCTTCAAACTCCGTGTGTCCAGGCATTTTGGCTCGAACGTCCCTTGATTTTGGCCCTGTCACTCTTTCAACTATGGGGGAGGCACTCGCTATAGGCAGTTATGCCTTTTTGCCTCCCTCAATCACATAGAAAAAAAAAAAAAAAAAAAATCTCTATAATCCAAGTGATTATTAGAGTACATCCTCTCCCCACCAGACACCCCCTAGCAGGCACTATTATAACAATCCCAGGTATATAGGTAAAGCAAAATATTAGTATGGTTTGAGCAAAAGAATAAATAGTCACCAGAGTAAAACAACAATGAAACACTCACACTAATACATATAAAAAACAGGGGAATAATTACCGGTATAACCAATATATTTATAATTTTTGTTTAATAAAATTAAGTTTTACTTACAAGGTGTTATTCAAGTTTTAAAATGAATACGCTAAACAATTAAATCAAAAGTGAATTTCGTTAATAAATAAACTAAGTGAATTTAATGTTTATAAATAAAGTAAATATTTAATTATAAAGAAATATTAAAGAAAACTAAAACAAATAAAATATCAAATTAAATGTTAATATTTAGTTAAAATGGGTTTAAGTCCTGGAGCAACTCACAACCACCCCTATCATCTCCACACTGCTAGGCCCCCCACAGGCAGTACGTCGAGAAAGGTGAGGCGGACAATCCAGGCTTGTAGAATCCAATAAGCACCACCGGTCGAGAACACCACCAGATATGAACTGCCTAAGCTCTCTAGCTCAAACCCTATGGCACCTCTCTTTATGTGTGATGTACCAAGAAGCGCAAGTGAGTACGTAGTGGTGAAGAGCCGAACCATTGAAGTCCCGTATGCCATTGTGGGTCATACGGTTCATTGAGGGGGTTCAGTCTCTGGAGTCAAGACGGCTTCCTTTGATAGGAGTAGAGAGAGTGAACCCGGGTGAGCGAGCAAGGCAGGCGAGGCGGGAGGGGGGTACAGTCACGGACACCAGGCAGTACAGTCACAGCCAGTATATGACTGTGGGAAGAGCCTGCATGATAAGAAGAGCATAACACTATCTATCCATCTATCTATCTATACAGTATATCCATCCATTCATCGATCGATCTATCTATCTTCATCTCTCTCTCCCTCTCTTTCTCTCTTTCTTTCTTCCTTTCTTTCTCTCTCTCTCTCTATCTCTCTCTATCTATCTATCTACCTATCTCTCTCTCTCTCTCACTTTTCCCAATCAACCGGGTAACTCCCAGCAGTTAAGTGACTATCGAGCCAAAGTTCTGATTGAAAGACAAAACCAATTTCCCACTGAGCTTGTTTGTGATTGGCGGCTATCGACTCTCTCTCTCTGTCTCTCTATCTATCTATCTATCTCTCCGTATAGCTATCTATCTATCTATCTATCCATCCATCCATCCATCTCGCTCTCTCTCTCAGTAAAGCCGGTATCACACGAGCGTTTTTTCCCTCAACATATATCCTCAACACTGGTCTGACAGCTTGTGAGGTCAACATTTATAATATTTGGGTCACCTAAGTTTATCTATCATTAGTCTAGTTTCCGATACCAGTGTAAAATATCCTATAAATGTTATAAATTTGTTTTGATCATCAAATGTTTTGTATAAAAGCTCTCGTGTGATACCGGCTTAACTCGTTCCAAACCAATTCCATCCTCTTTCAATTTATACTGGATAATAATAGCTGATTTTATTCAGGAAAATTAGGATATCAAATCTATACTCATTCATTAGTGGTACACCACCACCACCCAGCCCTTTTATGTTAAGTTAATAAGTTTTGTTTTCTTATCTCCTTTTCTCTCTTTCTCTGGCTTGTATCCATTCGCCCCCATTCAGCCTACTGTTTTAACACCTTACGAGCGGGTGGTGGAGTATATTTCACTGTGCCGCTTAGCGTTTTTTTTTTACCATAAATAGGGTTGTTTCCATGCTCTTTTTCATGCATAAACAAGACCCAGAGCGTGATACAAGTATGTATCCCTGAAAGGGCGTAAATTGAGCTTTCCAATGACACCCGAGCCATCCTTCTACGATCATTGGTTGTCTTGCAACGATCGTGCAACCGAAGGGCAAAATCGCTAAAATACGGTAATTTCTTTATATAATTACGTATGTAGCGAGGGAGTGAGGGTGGATGTAAGTGGAGTAAATCTCAGTAGGTCCACGGCGGCCGTGGCGAGTGGTCATGAGGAAACCCATGCTCCTCCAGTCACTCGTCTCTCTCTCAGAGCCAATATTGCGCCAAAATTGCACTCAGACTTAAGTCGGGCCCCGCCAAATAGTCCAAATTTTTCGATACAGACTTAAGTCGGGCCCCGATAGACAAGGGTTAAGACGTTTATCCCCATCCTGGTGTCGATATTCCTGGCGAGCGACAGCGAGCCAGCATTGTATGGAGAAATCTGGCTTCGCTGGAGACATTTTTCTATCGAAAAATGTAAAACTTTAGCCTGCTGTCAAATTTTGTTTTTTAAATATGCTAGCTCGCTACCGCTCGCCAGGAAAAAATCGACACCTGGACGGGGATAAGCGTCTTAAAACCGCAGGCTGAATGGGGCCGAATGGATACAACCCCGCCCTTTTATGGTAACCCTCCCACGCTCCGATGACACATTTCATTTCTAATTTCAGGCTATTATAAGACGATTTTATTCAGATTCGGAAGGGTATATGGAAGTCAGAGGGTTAATAGAGATAGTCTTTACTCTTATAATTTCCACAGGTCTTTCCTAAGCTGTATAATTTCGTCTAATTATAGCCAGAATAAAATGTCAACATGCGTCAAGAGCCTGATGGGATTAAGTTAATCAGTTTTGCTTTTCATTATATCAATAAGGTTACACACATACACTTTCTGTCAATAAACTCATTTTAACACACACACACACACACACACACACACACATACACATGGGGGTATTTTCAGCCCCATTGGCTGCCGGCTTGAAATAAACCGATTATTATTATTATTATTATTACATCACTCTGAGAGCCTCAATGTACAATTGCTTAATAGCAATGCATAGAATGATTTAATCTAGATTACTCTCTCTCTCTCTCTCTCTCTTTCTCTCATTCTCTCTCTCTCTATATATATATATATATATATATATGCCTATACCTTTATATATGTATATATCTTAGTTTCCACCTGTTGATGCTTATAAAACTCGTGTAGTATCAATATACCGACCTTTTTATCTAGATATACTGTATACATCAAAGTTCTTATGTCGGAGATAGTGATTGGGATCGTACTTTTGTAAACATTTATCCTGTTACAGTGTTGGAGTGGATGGCTGGCTTTCAAAGGTAAATGTTAAGGGGAAAAATAGTTTTCAGAAAAACATTTCACATGAGTGAGTGAAAATTCCGACTCAAACATGTCCAGAAATCCGGGATGAGAATATGCTGTAGAAGTAAACATATAATCAATTATATTACAAATATGTCCACACAAATTATAACAAACTGGGTACCATATACAATATTGTTCGTAAAATCTATTCATAAACTCTTGAATGCCTAAAACATTCCGTAGAATCTGTTACCAGATCTATATAATTATTTTAAGGAATAGTTTTACATATTTGTGTTGCATTTTGTAGTGTTCCGTTAATGTGTAAATATAATTGACATTGAATTTGAGTTTATCAGAATGATTAGTTTACATTTGGCAACATTACCTCTGAGGTTTATAATTAGACAAGAAATATTCTGGGAAGCGTACAGTTAGGAAAATATATTAATAAATACACACACAGTACATTCCATAGAATGTGTAGGCCTATATCAATATTATCTAAAGCGAAAAGCCAATGAGTGACTAGAGATTAAGTATAAATAGATATGACTTCCTGTATTCTATCTTAGAGGCCCATACACAGATGAGCATAATTTAACATTTAAGAAAATATATATGGAAGATAATTTTGATTTCCAAATACTTCCAGCCGGGATCGAACCTCAGACATTCAAACCGAGTGTCCAAGCTTTTAGCTCACTACACCACGGCATTATAAAGTAAGCATTTATTAACCCCTAAAAGTCGGCGCGCAACTTAAGTCGTATTTAATAAAGCTGGACTATGTGGCGGCGCTCGACATAGGTCGAGTGGCAATTTCAGCACGTAATGTTGCTGAGAGAGAGAGACAAGTGGTGGCAGGAGACTAGCGAGCGTATGACTGCTCCAGACTACCGCGGCGAACCTACTGACACGAATCTCAGCTCCCTCCTCCCTCTCTCACTCGCTACATACTGAATTATATGGGGAAAGTACCGAATTACATGCTTTTTGCACTCGCGTTGCACGGTTATTGCAAGAAAACTAGCCATCATAAAAGGATCGTTATGGTGTCATTCGAAAGCTCTGTTTATGCCCTTTCAGGGATAGGTACTTGTTTTACGTTCTGGGTCTTATTTAGGCATGAAAATGATCACGTAAACAGCCCTATTTTGGCTAAAAACACCCCGCTGGGCGGTACATATAAATAAACCGCATAGGCCGCTCTTAAGGTGTTAATCACATCAAATAAATTCCAGCTTACATTATGAAATGACGGGTCTGAAGACAAGCCATCCAGGAAACAGTTGCAAAATAGCCAGTCTGCAACTCCAAGACCCTAAGAAGACAAGAGAGCGACAGGAGAAGAGAAGAGAAATACAAGAGCCACCCCTGTTTACCCATGCTCTGACCACCGCACAAATACAAAAGCGACCCCTGTTTCCCCGTGCTCTAAGACAACAGCCACCCACCACGAGAATGGGAAATTCTAACCACCAATCAATGCCCTGCTCTCCAACCCTCCCCCCAACCCTCATAGCCAACCACAGCACAGCATTTCCTCAGCTCCCGGATATGGAATATACTGAAGAAATGTTTATGCAAATAAAACATCAACGGCCCGAAGTCTACCGATATAAATGTATATAGACAAGAGGACACATTGTGACAAACCGGGAGATATAATAAACCTCTACCAAGAACCACTCTTAGGCGAGTTGAAGTCATGTTTGTCTAGGAATTTAACTTATGGACGATTCCGTACACATAGGATTTCTCCATTATTAGGCTAAGTAATTAATAAACTACCTATTGTATATGTATCAATGTAAACAGCTATTATGTATGTCTACGCTAAGTATTTACATCACAACTTCATCACAACCAATTCCCCCATATCCCTGTGACCTTGAACCCCTGTAAACGAGAGTCAAGGATAAAGCCGAATATTACCTCTCCGAAATTGTAGAAAAGTATGCAAACCACACTACGATACTATTCTAGACCTACCTAAGGAACAGAGTAGCTAATCCACAGTTGTAGCTTGTACCAGCCTGCCCCTACCCTGCCCGGAGAGTGTACTTACCTGAAGTACCCCTGAAATCCTGTTCGAGTGACGCCCTACCCATCTAAAGTCTGGACCCTGAAGTGCTGCTCGAGTGACGCCCTACACCCCTGAAGTGTTGCTCCTCGGACCCACGACCTACGTTGGCCAGACCTGTACTCTCTTACCCTGCCCTCCAAACATTCCCTAAGTGTTCCTGTGTATTTTTCGTTGTGTTATTGTTGTCAAGGTAAGGTAAAATATGTGAACCGTGTTGTGCTAATTAACTCTGAGATCTGTGCCTAAGATCCTTGATTGCGTACAGTGCTAATTCTTCTGAACCTTACCTACAATCTGTGTTAAAACTGTGTATAAGTCCTAGCCCTGTTATTTGATTAATTTTCTTCAGAACGTCTTACGCATACGTTATATAATTGTGTTCAGTTATTCATCGTGCCACACGCTCACAGATTTTCCTAATATATGTATTCTGCTATGTATTTTGTAAGTTGAGGTCGAAGTGTATTTCGTGATCTGATTTCCCTTCTTAAATAACTTTACCTAGAACCTACGCCCATTTTCATAACGAATTTACCTCAGCATATCTAGTTATTATCCCTATAACATTCCCTGTGAAAATTAATTTTCCCCCAAGCTTCCCTGATTACGTTCGATTACATAATCACCTTTGTAATTATTTTATGAATTCGTATTAACGTTCATTTGATTACTGATGTAAGTAATTTTGATTCTTCATACTCAGGAATTCCAGCATTGCATAGATTCTGTTACTTAATTCCCCATCATTTACCATACACCTCGTATTCTAGTGTATGTTCATTAACCCTCCTGGCCCGGGCCGGCTCTCCAAAGGACGGAGCTCGTATCCGGGCGATCTGGCCGAATATCAACAAAAGTAAACTAAGGTTAATCTCGCTTAATATATTACCTACATTAATCAAACATATATAGAAATGGGCACCTTACCTTGCCGCGTAGAATGGCGTTGAGTAGAGCTCTCTAGCTCAACTGGTTCCGGAGTGATGGTGATGGAAGTGGAGGTAACTTTTGCCGCGTATTTACCTCGGCGCGTCCGAACACTCAACCGCGGCCCCGGCTACGACGCCCAGTTGAACTCGTCGCTCCACTCGCAATTATGCCGGGAAGCGATTTGATAGTGTTTTATTGGTTATTATGTCATTTATTAGTTATTATGTTATTTTCACTCAATAAAGTTATTTACATGAACTTATTTGTGTCTCTGTCACTTATTACTTCGTTTTATTATTATTATTATGATTATAGTGTCACTTTCACTGGACTTTGATAATTGATGGTGTCATTTTCCCTTTTATGTATTGTTAGGTAAGCTAATAATATATATAGTGTCACTGTCACTTGTTCATATTGTTATGAAGGCACTTATTATTACTTGTGTGTGTCTCTTTCACTTATACTTAGTTTTATTATTATTATACTGTCACTTTGACTGGCCTAGGCTTATTGAGTGTCATTTTCACTTATTTATTGTTAGAAATATACATTTTAGTGTCACTTTCACTTGTTCATATTGTTATTGAAGGCACTTATTATTACTTATATGTGTCCTCTTCACTTATACTTAGTTATATTATTATTCTTAGCCTACATTTGAGTGTCACTTTCACTGTTGTCACTTCCACTTCAAAAGTTTATTAGAGTATGGAAGTCGTTGAAGCAGGTGCCAGCACACAGTCCAACTTGACACTCGAGGCATTCCCAAGTGGTTTTTGTCACTTTGCGGGGTCTTCGTGTTGTGTGGCTGCACACATGGCACCTCTTCTGGATTCTGCTCTTACTACCTGGTGCTTTGAAAGGAAGGGCGTTGAGCTGGTGCTTCCTGAAAAATTCAGCACACCCCGTTCTGTCCAGCTGGCCTGGTCCTTGTAGTGGCCTCCCTGGTGTACCCGCATGTTTAGCCAGGAGCTAAAGTATCATCTGTTTGTGGAACTTCCGCAGGGACTTGTACTTCTTGGCTCCTGGAGTCCTCAGACGGTAGATGTTGTACGCATTGAGGACCGACATATCTACCGTATGCAGGATAAACTTCTTGTACCACCTGCAAGATGTTCGCAGGCAGTCGATGAAGCCCATCTGCCTGTCTGACTTGTCGACGAGGTGCATATTTAGGTTGTAGTCCAGGACAGCAGCTGGTTTCTGGACGGGGTTCTTGGTTCTTCGGTCTACCTTCCCTGTGGCGACCATCTCGGCCTTGTGGCATGTGGTGAGGAGGTTGACCTTGCACTGGTCATGCCAGTGGATGGAGAGGATGGTGCCACTCTTCTTGTGGAAGATGTCCGCCTTCTTCGTCTTGGTTGGGTAGCCTGGCATGCCCTTCCTCTTGCCCTTGACTGTGCCGACAGTTCCGGTCTTGCAGTCATGGAGGTACTTGGTCAGGAGAGGCGACATGTAGTAATTATCTGTGTAGAGGATGTGGTTTTTATTGAAGTGCCTCTCCATCATCTTCTTCACTACAGCGCCACCAAAACCAATGAGGGGGTCAGTCACAATTTCTCCACCCTTGCCGCTGTAGACTATAAAGTCCAGCACATACCCCGTCAAACAGTCGCATAGGACGAAGAGCTTGATGCCGAAGCGGTGTCTCTTGGACGGGATATACTGTCGGAAGTGCAGCCTACCACGGAACAGGACCAGAGACTCGTCGAGGCACATCTTCTGGAAAGGAATCAGGTAGGTGGTGAACCGATGACGTATCATGTCATACAGCTTCCTGATCTTCCATTATGAGTCGGGAAGGTGGACTGCCATGTTGTTTGTCAGGTGGAGATAGGAGAGGATGTCGAAGTACCTGTCCCTGGACATGTACTTGCCAAATGCTGGAGTCGTTATGATGTCGCCAGTGATCCAGTAGTCTGCCAGAGCGTGCTTCCTGATATGTGTCATCAGCATTGTGAGTGCCAAGAACACATATAGTTCCGCCACAGTGACAGCTCTCCATGCCACCATCTTGGCACTGGTCTTCCTCCCAAGAAAGTTGGCACAGATCTCATGATGGTTGTTGGTCTCCTCGACGAGGTATTCCATGACTTCATTGTCATAGAAGCCACAGAAAATTTCACTGGGGATAGCATCTGGGCCACGGGGAAATGTTGGTGACACCCCGGAACCCATCTGTACCTCGTCAAAGGCAGGACAATCTGGCTCAAAATCAGCCCCATCTGTCCAGACAAACAGGTCGGATGCTGATGCTCGAGCACGTGCAGGTGCAGCAGGCACACGCCCTGGACGCCCTTGGCCACGCGGACGCCCTGCACGCCCACGCCCACGCCCACGCCCAGGGGCAGCGGCGTCGGCAGACTCTCGCTCGTCTTGTCGGGACTTCCTCTTCCTCCTCAGGCGACGTCAGGTCATCTGGGGCAATGTTGGGGTCGTCAGCATCGTCTTCAGGAGACAATTCGGGTGAAGAAGTGACCGGGCGTCGGCGGTGTGGGGCGCGGGAGGCTGTGGGACCTTCAACAATGGGAGCCTCGGCCTCGGGAGTTGGGCTCCTTTTGCGGCGAGCCGAGGGCTTCTCTGCAGCAAATAATGCTCTGCGGTGTGTTGAGGGCTGTAGCACACTAGTAATACCACTTGAAGAGGCCCTTTCGTCATCTTGAAAGAGAGATGAAGCCGAGGGCTGTGGGTGACCCACGCGGCATCCCGGGTCAAGGCGTCGGGACAATGGAATGCGGGTGGTTGCTAGACCAGGGTCGGCGTCACTATCACTGTCTTCAGCTTCCCTATCCTTTTCTGCGGCTGCCCTGCGTGCTTTTTTAGCTGCATTTTTCACCAACGATTGTTTATGGAAATATTTGCCCACTTTCAAGGGCGTACGGGCAGGCAAAGGGGAAGGTCCTAGGCTACTAGGGCTAGGACTAGGCTGACATAGCAAAGATGGCGAGGGGGTAGGCCTAGGTTCTAGCACACTTGGAAGTTCAATGGCACATTCCTGAAACACTTCCACATCAGGATCATCACTACTGTCTCCCCCCTCAAATAAATCCACATTATCGTCGTCTCCAAAGCCAACGAAATCATCATCTTCGCTTGCACTTATAAATTGTTCTTTGTCCACCAAGCTTTCGCCACTGCTCTCTTCACTATCAAAAAGTTGTCGCTGTATAGCGCTATCACTCAACAAACGCTTAACTTTCTTTCGTTGAGCTTTCTTCTCGGTTGCAACAGGCGTCGAAGTTGCGAGCGGGGTAGCAGTGGGGCCCGCGGGAGGTTGCAGCGATTCGGACACATCGGAAAGCATTTTTTCAGTATAACTCGCTATGGCGGCCACGTACGAACTGATAACACTAGTAGTTGAGGCTTGGTGGCGCTGCGGTTGCTCCTGCAATGCAAAATTTGGCCGCGCGAATTTTGAAGCACGCTTTCAAGCACAGGGATTTTAAAAGGACACCCGGGCACCTGCCCTTCATTTGTGGTGTCCTTTGAAAATGCTGCCCGGGCTGGAAGGGTTAAAAGACTCTGTTAACTCATTCAGACCTCTTAAGAATACTGAAATAAGTATGTCTTTAGCATAACTTAGTCGTATGCGCCCAAGTTCTTTTGTTAATTGATATTCTGTTAATTATCCTTTCACGCTAATAATTATAAGCGTTTCCAGAGCATTCGTTGACTAACTTCGTTTAGTTAATTATAATTTGTTCTCTAGTGTAATTAAATAGATTTATTCTATAGTTCATTCATAATTATACGCAAACTTTACATCTGAATTCCTCAGCTCGTTTCGTTATTCTTACATACGATCGTTGACGTGAATATAAGATACTCATTACAAATTACACAATTTAGACTACGAACTTAATCTTTTGTGCAATTAATTAATTAATATTCTGCCACAAATCTTAGAGAAATATTATTAAAACTACATCTCTAGTTGCACTAACTTTGAATTTAATTTCCACCACTGCAGTCCAGTTCATGACCTGACCTCCCCAGCTAAGTAGAAAGGTCACTTAAGAATACGCGGCTACCTGGTGGTGCACCCCTTTACCGTGCGACTCACCCAGTCTACCTGTGTGTTTATTTTGCTCTCAATTCACCCCTTGTCTACTATACTGAGACGGTCTTTTGTTTTCTTTATTTTTTTCTTATTCACGCAAGACACTCAACTCACATCGATTGTTATTATTAAGGGTTGTGTTACGACTGAGGTTTAAATATATCAGGGCTCTTATTCATTGGACTAGTAATGGCATAAATGCTACAACGGAAAGCGCTAGATCCAACCTCTGATGTATATTCCCAGTGAACAAAGAACACAAATACTCTACAGAGTTCTATATGCAATAATAGGTTATTAAACTCTCAATAAATGTGCGTCTACTCTAGGCTTAATGTTATGTGAAAACAGCCTATTACTACCTATAACCAAAGGTGCTTGGTTACGGTATGCAAAGTAAGGTGGTAAGAGAAGTTACAGCTTACGTTACTTTAATCAATAAATGTCAGGCACTCCTGCATGAAAGAAAGTGCACTAAAGTCCTTCAACACTAACAAGGAATCTTCTTTAAATGTTAGATGCTATAAAGATGCTCGTATCGGAAATGGAACCCAATAAGGCAGGCAGCGGAACAATGCTCGTGCAGGCTATGCACACAAAAAGGCAGAATATATAATGCCGTCGGAGCCAAGAATATCCTAAACACTACAACAATAATAATCGCCACGACAATGCAGTATTCCTATCAACAAAAAGAGCCTAAGTCGTTTGTGTCTCCACACATCAAACTAGGCTGCGAAATGCTTGTGTAATCATAAATGGGTATGCATAAAAAGAGTAATTAGGTTAATATACTTAATGTCTACTGTGACTGATAAATTCTAGCTAGAGTCAATGATAAGAGATACTGGTGCGCATGGCATGCCGCATAGCCTAGTGCAAATCTCAAGTCTGTGCGTCAAATATTACGTTATAGGGAAGGGTAGCTCTCTTGAGAAACCTTAATACCGAAGTATTAAGCGTTCTGGCGTACCTCAAAGACAAACAACGAGCTTAGAACAGTGCAGAATGGTATAGGCAAAAAGCCCTCATTCGTGCATGCTCTACTCTCAATGGCACACAGACTAGAATTTACTCAATCAACTCCAGTTCTCAGGTATGTCGTGCAGCTTTTACCTAAATCCAGCACTCATAGGAAACAATACCTTATAATATCAGACCCCCAGTCTAGCATTATCTAATCCAACAGAACACTAATAATTATAGGAAGCGGTACTAAACAATATGAATGCCAACCAATGCTTCGTGATCAACTTATCTTAACACTAACATACATGGGTTATATCAGACCTTAACGCACAATACAACTGGCCAGCATGAAGCTGATTTTGCAGAGTTAACCAGAGGGGGTATAATATTAATAAAAGGTGGTGAAAGATATGGAAAATGAGAGGGATAGGCAGAGGAAAAGATTCTCAGGTGCAGAGCGGGCAACAGGTATCAAAGGATAAAGATGGATGCGTTCTAGAAACCAGATCTGAGGGAGAGAGTGGCGAGGAACCTGTATATATACCGGGACTAGTTTTCACCGCGCAAAGTAAAGCGGTAACAAGTCCTCTAGCCACTAGCAAAGAAGCTAGCAACATGGTAAGGAACTCCCTCAACCAACCCCCACGAGGCAGCCAGCCGTGACGTCATCGAGCGGGGCAAAAACACTGCGCGCGCCCCTCTCACTCTGTTCTACTCTCTCTCTCTCTCCCAGATCCCATCATTACTAGTTAATGATAAAACATATACTTTACAATTAAATATAGAGGGCCTTGACATGGGTGAAAACAAAGAGCCTTTCTGGACTGCCCATGACACGAGCTTTCATATGAAATAAAGCACACTCTAATACATAAACTGTAGCCCCATCCACTGCCCTGGCGATCCTAGCGAGTCACTGTAGGACAAGCCATGCGGTTCTAACGGAGTGGTTAACGTCACACCCCCCCCCAAGATTTTTCTCAGAGGACCCAAGGCTCACAAAAATCTGATGGTTAGAACCCATGCTATATCTCCACTTCCCATCACCCAGCGGCAGTAAAATATCTGGCACAGTTCTTCAACAAAACATTTTTCAAAATTATAACCCTCCCCAACACCATAGGTTAAATTATATGTAGTTATGCTCCTCAAGAGCGAGCTTCTCTAGCCCAGCATTCTGAGAGGAGTGCAACTCAGAATTACTGCTATAACATACTGAAAAAATTCAACTATCAAAGAAAGAGTTTTTATTTGATTTTTATGTTTTTAAGTTGTTTATTTCGGCTGCACTATAGGGGCAAGCCTAGTTTTTTCTTCTATACCAAACGCTCAACTCCTGCTTTACGACCCAATAAGCTGGGCTACAACCGCGAGCCAACAAGCACCAAGCGCAAAATACTATTCAAACTAAAGCAGGAGGCTACCCGTGTGTCAATCTACCCAGGATCATATACCCTTGAACGACCATCTGTAACCACGTTGTCACAACCGGCAATATGGCGTATGTCCAGGTTATATACCAATAACCTTAGTGACCACCTGGTCAGCCTCATATTCCGATTGTGAAACTGGTCCAAGAACTTGAGAAGGTGATGATCTGGGTAAACTACAACGACCGGACCATAGGCTGGAACATAGACCTCGAAATGCCCCCGCGCAAGCACAACCACCAGCAGCTCCTCCTCGACAACAGAGCAGCTCCCATGGGCCGAATTGTACTTCTCCGAGCAGAAACTAACAGGATGCTCCAGCCCATCATCGTCCTTTTCCACAAGGACGGCACCAGCCCCCACACCACTAGCCTCCGTTGCTAGTTGGAAAGGTAGGCTAAAGTCAGGGGCCCTGAGGATCGGGTGAGTGCACAACAGGTGTTTTACTTCTCTAAACACCTTCTCACATTCAGGCGCCCATTTGAACTTCTTATCCTTCCAGTTATCCTCCACCTGAGCTTGACTGTCCCGTTCTCCTTCTCCACCTTGACTGCTAAACGTCATCACAGGCACAGTGAGAGGCTCAGGGGGGTGCCTCCCATACTCCTTCATGGGATTAACATGACATAACTGATTGCGCTTCCGTCTGTCTGGAGTGGCTACCAAGTAGTCCAGGTCTGATAGCTCCTCCACCACCCTATAAGGACCAGCGTACTTCGCGGATAAGGGGTGACCTACAAGGGGCAGTAGAATCAACACCTCCTGACCCACGTGAAACTCCCTGAGTTCAACCTTGAGGTCGTACCTGTCCTTCCTGAGGGCCTGAGAGCTAGTCAAATTACGGCTAGCCAACTCCAGACTGCGCAACATCCGTTCTCGACTGTTGAGGACACACTTGAGCATAGAACAAGGTTTTTCTGCGCCCTCCCATACTTCTACAACCATATGGAGAGGCCCTCTGACACGGTGTCCAAAGACGAGCTCATTAGGGCTGAATCCCAAACCTTCCCCAGGTACCTCCTGCACAGCAAACAAAACACATGGCAGGCCAAGATCCCAATCCTTCCCACTCTCAAAGCAACAACAACGAAGCACAGATTTCAAGGCTGAGTGCCATCGCTCTAACACACCCTGGCTCTCCGGATGATACGCAGATGACACAACCCCAACAATCCCATGCTGCGGAATTGCTTGAACAAAGAGGCTAGAAGTGAAGTTGGGTCCCTGGACTGACTGAATCCCCTGCGGGTAACCATACCGGGAAAAATACACTAGCAAGCTTCGGACCACCGTCTTCGCCGACCACCCATTTCTCATAGGGTACGCGTCAGGGTACCTTGTTGCTACATCTCCCGACTGTGCATCACTGTCCTCCTTCAACTCTTTCGTCTTTTTAAGCCCATCCTCTGCCCCTTCAGGAACAGTTACTGGGTCTTCTCCAGACTCGAAATGTGGTCCTAATAATGAGTCCCCGAGAAGGTCCATTGACACTAAACTCTCAACCGCATCAACTTTCAACCCCTTCTCGGTACCCTTCCTCCGCTGATCTAAATATTGTTGACCAGAATGTGACTCCCTGGATGCAGAATCTCCGGTGACAACACACGCCATAGGCTGCCCCGGACACTTCTCAACCCACTCCTGCTCCTCCCTACTCACGTCGGCCGGCTTCTCGACAACGACTAAGGGTGGAGCCTCAGAAGTAGGCCCCGCAAAGTCGTTGCCAAGAAGGAGGGCGACGCCCCCAACAGGTAACTTCTCCACAATTCCTACATCCAGGTCACGAGTCACACCATCAACTTCCACCTTCATTCTTACAAGCGGGTATGACCTTGTCGCATTAACTCCCTGAATCACAACCACCTGCGCCGTATTGACAGGTTTACCAGTGAAATTTCTCAACAGTGTTTGCGATGCCCCAGTGTCACGCAAAATTCTCACCTCATGTCTTCTAACCCCCCACTCCACACAACCGAGTCCCCTGTGGTCACTAAAGGCATCACGGACAGGGAATAAGCCTTCCGGATCCTTCTGCAATGGCAGTGTATTTACCTCGGAAGAAATGCCTCTAACAAACTCCGATGTCCTCTTGAACACTCCAATGCCGTGAGCAAAAGACACGGCTGCCGGAGGAGGTCGACTAGGGCACTCATTTGCCTTATGACCCTCCTGGTGGCAACTAAAACACATAAATTTCGGTTTCGGCTTATACTGTGATGTAAAAGGCCCCTGACTTTTCACATACGGTGTGGTGTAAGGTTTGGATTCAGTTTTAGTTTCATGGCTCTTCTGTTTAAATGTGTCATTGTTACGGGGAGGGGGAGGATAACGGTCCTTAGCACTTACATCGTACTTCTGTGAGGACCCGCAACCCCGAATCAACGACAGCCGTCGATCAGCCATTTCTGCTGCTTCGACTAGAGTTCTTGGGTTTTTCTCCTTCAAGTTCAAAGTTAGATCACCGCCCGTGCTCTTAAAGAACTGCTCCAACATCATTAACTGCTTAATCCCATCAAATGTTGTTACCTTCTCAGATCGGACCCAGTTCCCCATAGCATCGGACAAGTCCCGGGCGTGTTCCAAAAAGGTGCTATCTCTTCCCTTAGTTACACCCCGGAACTTCAAACGGTACGTTTCTGGTTGCAGTTCGTAAGCCCTCAGGACAGCCTCCTTGAGATCCTCGTACACAATACATAACTCCAAAGGTAACGCATCGTAGGCTTTAAGACCCTTGCCTATTAATCTAGAGGATACAAGTGCTGCCCATTTATTCTCTGGCCACTGGTGTTCCTGGCACTTCTTCTCAAAGCGTGCGAAAAATTCTGTTACACCACTCTCATCAAACACCGGAACCAGTTTCAATAAGTGCAAGAGAGACTGCTCATGAACACGGTTACCAGCCCCAAGTCGCTGTCCCGTTGTCTCTACTCGCGACTTCTCTACGTCCATGTCGGCACAGTACCTAGTCGACTCAGCTTGGATTTTTGCTTGACTGATAGTTTTTCTCTCTTCTATCTTGGCTAATTCTAATTGCTGCTGAAGCTCACATGCCCTTTGTTGCTGCTGAAGCTTAGCTAATTCGAGCTGAAGCAATAATTCTGGAGTTAACCCTTGAGGAGGTGAAGGTGCTACAATGTTTGAAATTACCGGTGGTCCCCCCAGGGGCAACCAACCCTGCCAGTCACCACCCAACTGCGGAAGCGTACCCGGGGTCGGCAAACTACTGGGATGGCTGGGAGTCGAGTGTAGGGGAAGCATGGCCGAAGGGCTCTGAGCACTCAACCCATCTCGCTCACCAGTCACCCTACCCAGTACACACGTTATCAAGTTATCCCTGGTCATGCTGCTAGTAACCGCATGACCGATAGCTGTGGCAAGGCATTGAAGACCGTACCGATCCATACCCTCCAACCGCTCGGCAGTAACAGGCCATTGCAAAAATATCCTAGCATCCTCCTCACAGTTCACCCGATTAACCCTTTCATCATGCTGCTGTTCCTCAGTTTCGACATTACGTACTGTGTCTCCATTCTCCTCTGATCCGGTATAAGACATGATGCTCTCAAAAATTTCCCACCTCAATATTCAGAAAAGAAGCACCCCAAACTCTTATACCTCAATATATACACAACAATTCTCGGAAATACTCATGGGCTGTACTATGTTGCGAAAAAAAATATTCTTGCTGATCCCCGCAAAATATTCTCCAAAACAACAAATGTTCCCTACTAATAAATGTAGGTTCACCAAATCCTAGGTAAGGTCGCCATTTGTTACGACTGAGGTTTAAATATATCAGGGCTCTTATTCATTGGACTAGTAATGGCATAAATGCTACAATGGAAAGCGCTAGATCCAACCTCTGATGTATATTCCCAGTGAACAAAGAACACAAATACTCTACAGAGTTCTATATGCAATAATAGGTTATTAAACTCTCAATAAATGTGCGTCTACTCTAGGCTTAATGTTATGTGAAAACAGCCTATTACTACCTATAACCGAAGGTGCTTGGTTACGGTATGCAAAGTAAGGTGGTAAGAGAAGTTACAGCTTACGTTACTTTAATCAATAAATGTCAGGCACTCCTGCATGAAAGAAAGTGCACTAAAGTCCTTCAACACTAACAAGGAATCTTCTTTAAGATTTAAGATTGTTAGATGCTATAAAGATGCTCGTATTGGAAATGGAACCCAAAAAGGCAGGCAGCGGAACAATGCTCGTGCAGGCTATGCACACAAAAAGGCAGAATATATAATGCCGTCGGAGCCAAGAATATCCTAAACACTACAACAATAATAATCGCCACGACAATGCAGTATTCCTATCAACAAAAAAAGCCCAAGTCGTTTGTGTCTCCATACATCAAACTAGGCTGCGAAATGCTTGTGTAATCATAAATGGGTATGCATAAAAAGAGTAATTAGGTTAATATACTTAATGTCTACTGTGACTGATAAAGTCTAGCTAGAGTCAATGATACGAGATACTGGTGTGCATGGCATGCCGCATAGCCTAGTGCAAATCTCAAGTCTGTGCGTCAAATATTACGTTATAGGGAAGGGTAGCTCTCTTGAGAAACCTTAATACCGAAGTATTAAGCGTTCTCCTGGCGTACCTCAAAGACAAACAACGAGCTTAGAACAGTGCAGAATGGTATAGGCAAAAAGCCCTCATTCGTGCATGCTCTACTCTCAATGGCACACAGACTAGAATTTACTCAATCAACTCCAGTTCTCAGGTATGTCGTGCAGCTTTTACCTAAAGCCAGCACTCATAGGAAACAATACCTTATAATATCAGACCCCCAGTCTAGCATTATCTAATCCAGCAGAACACTAATAATTATAGGAAGCGGTACTAAACAATATGAATGCCAACCAATGCTTCGTGATCAACTTATCTTAACACTAACATACATGGGTTATATCAGACCTTAACGCACAATACAACTGGCCAGCATGAAGCTGATTTTGCAGAGTTAACCAGAGGGGGTATAATATTAATTACAATGTAAAACTTGCAAACTAAACAAACCAAAATTGGGACAAGGACAATATAAAGTCAAATTAAATTATCAAAATCGCTATGTGGAAACAAAGTTTACTAAAATGAAAATTATTAAATAAAAGAACACAATCCACCACATAGGGTGTACATCACTACATGAGCAAGTTAATCTGTTTCCCAAGCAAACCAATCGCACATATAACAACGCACTATCGTCACGTTAAAGGAAGTAGTCAAGTTTGGGAAGTCCGGGACGTTCTGGCAAATTTTACTAAACTCTGCATGAATAAAGAAACTACATGTTAAATGTCAAAATATTATTTAAAATCAAATTTGCAACATGACAAGACATTAACAATAGTAAAATACAAATATTGATAAGATATCTATACTATTACAAAATAATATATAAAATACAGTACAGCACTCACTAACGATAGTGCTATCGGGTAGGTACCTGTAAGCATAGCATGCCTCAAGTGACCCCTATCAATAACTACCCTACAAATAACCTACATTTATAGCACAAATAAACTAAGGAAATCGCAAAAGTAAGCAATTGATACTATCGACAATGAATACATATAATATAAAGAGAAATAATTGCAAAATATGAAGTAACAACAGATTTAAACAAAGAGTACTCTTTTAACAAGAACAATAAATTTAAAAAATCATCAATATTAATAATAATAATAATAATAGAAAAAGAAAAAGATAAACAATAAATACAGACAAAAAGTAAGCAGAGGTTATACAAGAAACTTCAAGTTAAAAATGCTTGATTAAAATTATTGATGTCAAATTTTAGAATACAGTCACAATAATTGACCCTAAAAAGATTAAATTTATGGAACAATTTACTTGCCTCAAAACCTCTGTCCACTAAGAGTCTGTATAGTAACCTAGCTCTAGCCCAAAAGTCATCTACTTTAGTGCAGATTTTACAAAATCTTATTAATTGGGAATAAAAACAATTATAAGTGATTTTACTATCGATATTACTACTAGGGAAAGGAAAGTTTATTACGTTAAAATTAAAATCATCAACTTTGTGATATACTTTAAGTATGCACTGTTCATTAACAATCTCTATATTTATATCAAGAAAATTTTCAACTTTATAATTTACGTTACATTGTGTGAGGGGAATAGAATTAGGGTAAATAAGTTTAGCAACTTGATTAAAATTTAACAAATTGCAAAGAAGAATATCATCAATATATCTACTATTATTACTTAACAGTTTAGCAAGTGCTAATTTTTCTGGAATTTTATTTTTCTTGCTACTGTCAACTAAGTCTTTTATATATTTAAATTCTAAAGCAAGCAAGAGTAAGTCTGCAATTAAAGGGCTAGCATTTCCACCCATAGGAATTCCTAATATTTGTTTGAAAATGTACGGCCCGAATCTAACATAAGTATTGAAAAGGAGGAATTTAAGGGCATCTTTAAGTTTAGTTCTATCAAAATATACAGAACTAGTGGGAGTAGAGCTAAGTGATGCATTATTAAAATATGTATAAACATTTATGAAATAATTACCATTCCTAACGAACCTGTCAAAGTGCAAATCTATAATAAAGCAAAGCTCTGAATATACTAAATCTAAAGGCAAATTGGTATACAAAGTTGAAAAGTCGAAGCTATGTACCGAGGTAACTTTCGGCATGGTATTTATTTTATCAATAACTTCTAACGAATTGTCAACACTCCAATAATAGTTAATGCCAGTTCTTCTCATGATGGTATTACAATATCTTTTATGAGTACTTTTAATGTATTTTAAGCAATTTACTACTTGTTCTGATAGAGTTTTAGTGGTAGCAAATATTGCTCCGGCAATAAAGCGATATTTATAAGGTCTTTTATGAAATTTAGGTAACATGTATAATTTTGCAATGCACTTGTTCTTATCAGAAAGTTTAATATCAAATATTATATTTTTCTTGGTATGTTCATCGATTAAGTTATCAATATTCAGATTATTTTGAATTTCATAAACAGAATTACCGCAAATATTTTTACGTAATATGTTACCCTTAATACCTAATTCTTTTTTCATATTTTCAAGATAAAATTTCTTACATGTGAAGCTATAATTATTGCTGGCTTTATCTACTGTAGTGATTACAAAATGTTTATGTAAATTTATTAAATCAGCTTTAAGCTTATTATAATTATAGTCTATAAAATCTGAAAGATTAAATTCATTTTTAAGCGAGAAAATTTTATTTCTAATTAACTTAATTAATAATTTAGACCATGCTTCTAGTTCTCTCGCATTGCAGCACGCAATTTTTAACAATTTATCTTTTAATTTATTGACTGAAAAAACAATATCTTTTAAAATTATGTCCCATGTTACTTTATTACTCCCTATTCTAAATTTAAACCCTTTACGACATAGCTCCGCTAATTTTTCGTTTGCAAAATGTTTAACTAGTTCTACATCACCTGTTAATATGTGACATATCGGACTATAAATGAACTTTGCTAGTGCATCACGTCTGCTAGCTGGCATATCCATGACTCTTTCACACACGCATTTATTATTATTGAAAATATCATTATCTGAAAGATTTCCTAAAACTTTATTATAATTACAAATAATAGACCCAACAGGTCGTTCATATGAATACACTATTAATGGTTTGAAATCTTTACAACCATCTGGTAATATGGACTTAACTTTCTTTGAATTAATAAGACTGTTAACATTAATTTTGTCTAAAATTTTAGAGGAATAATTTAAAGTAGACAGGACTTTATCTTTAATACGGTTATCTTTGGATTTCTTAGAATTAGCTCTAATATATCCCATAAAAGCAAAGACTATATTCTTAAATTTATTTGTGAAATTATGTTTATTATTTAGAATATTTTCTATAAAAGGAGCAAAACTTTTCTTTTGTAGGCCTTTCAATGAATCTTTTAATTTTTTAATTCCGAAATTTCGATATAATGAATATAAATTATTAACAATAATTATAATATCAGACCTGCTTTTCTTTTTATTAAATGTATTTAGTCTTCTATTACCGTGTCTACCAGGTCTTCTGTTTAAAACAGGGAAGTTAAAATATGGGTTATTAAAATCGTTTTTAATAAATCTTTATACAAAATGTTGCCTACATTTTTTATTTGATTGTTAAGTCCAAATGGATAGATGGTCATTAATTTTCCAATCCAATAATTTTCTCTATCTAAAACATTTTGATTACTTTGAACAATTTCTATAATTTTGTATTTACAATCAAATTTAGTACAATCTGTGTTAAAATGCTTATATAGAAGAATCTTGGAGTCGATGCCGTTCTTAATTCCTGATCTATGCCCGTAGGCTCTTTCTCTTAAACATTGCTCCGTCTTTCCAACATATTGTATACCACATTTCTCACAGGTTATTAAATAGATAACATTCTTTACTTTACATGGAGATGTTACATTAACAGAAGAATTTAGAAACAAAAATTTTGTATTGGTAATGTAACTTTTAAAAAATGTTTGATGTTCAAAATCAAATTCATTCACACAGAGTTTACATTTACAGTTATCAACGAAAAGACGCCGGTTATTTTCATTTTTATTTTTCATTATTTAAGTTTTTATAATTTTGCCGGGTGCGTGGGTACATAGAATTTTCTGACACGTAGTCCGTGGCCGGTCCTGGTTCGTCAACGAGTACAAGTAAAGGAAGGGACAGTACATGGGGAACACGTCGTATACTAATGTTGCCACTAGTACAGACCGTCCTCACATCTATACTGTCCCTGAACCTATATAAATTAAAATGTAAAACTTGCAAACTAAACAAACCAAAATTGGGACAAGGACAATATAAAGTCAAATTAAATTATCAAAATCGCTATGTGGAAACAAAGTTTACTAAAATGAAAATTATTAAATAAAAGAACACAATCCACCACATAGGGTGTACATCACTACATGAGCAAGTTAATCTGTTTCCCAAGCAAACCAATCGCACATATAACAACGCACTATCGTCACGTTAAAGGAAGTAGTCAAGTTTGGGAAGTCCGGGACGTTCTGGCAAATTTTACTAAACTCTGCATGAATAAAGAAACTACATGTTAAATGTCAAAATATTATTTAAAATCAAATTTGCAACATGACAAGACATTAACAATAGTAAAAAATACAAATATTGATAAGATATCTATACTATTACAAAATAATATATAAAATACAGTACAGCACTCACTAACGATAGTGCTATCGGGTAGGTACCTGTAAGCATAGCATGCCTCAAGTGACCCCTATCAATAACTACCCTACAAATAACCTACATTTATAGCACAAATAAACTAAGGAAATCGCAAAAGTAAGCAATTGATACTATCGACAATGAATACATATAATATAAAGAGAAATAATTGCAAAATATGAAGTAACAACAGATTTAAACAAAGAGTACTCTTTTAACAAGAACAATAAATTTAAAAAATCATCAATATTAATAATAATAATAATAATAGAAAAAGAAAAAGATAAACAATAAATACAGACAAAAAGTAAGCAGAGGTTATACAAGAAACTTCAAGTTAAAAATGCTTGATTAAAATTATTGATGTCAAATTTTAGAATACAGTCACAATAATTGACCCTAAAAAGATTAAATTTATGGAACAATTTACTTGCCTCAAAACCTCTGTCCACTAAGAGTCTGTATAGTAACCTAGCTCTAGCCCAAAAGTCATCTACTTTAGTGCAGATTTTACAAAATCTTATTAATTGGGAATAAAAACAATTATAAGTGATTTTACTATCGATATTACTACTAGGGAAAGGAAAGTTTATTACGTTAAAATTAAAATCATCAACTTTGTGATATACTTTAAGTATGCACTGTTCATTAACAATCTCTATATTTATATCAAGAAAATTTTCAACTTTATAATTTACGTTACATTGTGTGAGGGGAATAGAATTAGGGTAAATAAGTTTAGCAACTTGATTAAAATTTAACAAATTGCAAACAAGAATATCATCAATATATCTACTATTATTACTTAACAGTTTAGCAAGTGCTAATTTTCTGGAATTTTATTTTTCTTGCTACTGTCAACTAAGTCTTTTATATATTTAAATTCTAAAGCAAGCAAGAATAAGTCTGCAATTAAAGGGCTAGCATTTCCACCCATAGGAATTCCTAATATTTGTTTGAAAATGTACGGCCCGAATCTAACATAAGTATTGAAAAGGAGGAATTTAAGGGCATCTTTAAGTTTAGTTCTATCAAAATATACAGAACTAGTGGGAGTAGAGCTAAGTGATGCATTATTAAAATATGTATAAACATTTATGAAATAATTACCATTCCTAACGAACCTGTCAAAGTGCAAATCTATAATAAAGCAAAGCTCTGAATATACTAAATCTAAAGGCAAATTGGTATACAAAGTTGAAAAGTCGAAGCTATGTACCGAGGTAACTTTCGGCATGGTATTTATTTTATCAATAACTTCTAACGAATTGTCAACACTCCAATAATAGTTAATGCCAGTTCTTCTCATGATGGTATTACAATATCTTTTATGAGTACTTTTAATGTATTTTAAGCAATTTACTACTTGTTCTGATAGAGTTTTAGTGGTAGCAAATATTGCTCCGGCAATAAAGCGATATTTATAAGGTCTTTTATGAAATTTAGGTAACATGTATAATTTTGCAATGCACTTGTTCTTATCAGAAAGTTTAATATCAAATATTATATTTTTCTTGGTATGTTCATCGATTAAGTTATCAATATTCAGATTATTTTGAATTTCATAAACAGAATTACCGCAAATATTTTTACGTAATATGTTACCCTTAATACCTAATTCTTTTTTCATATTTTCAAGATAAAATTTCTTACATGTGAAGCTATAATTATTGCTGGCTTTATCTACTGTAGTGATTACAAAATGTTTATGTAAATTTATTAAATCAGCTTTAAGCTTATTATAATTATAGTCTATAAAATCTGAAAGATTAAATTCATTTTTAAGCGAGAAAATTTTATTTCTAATTAACTTAATTAATAATTTAGACCATGCTTCTAGTTCTCTCGCATTGCAGCACGCAATTTTTAACAATTTATCTTTTAATTTATTGACTGAAAAAACAATATCTTTTAAAATTATGTCCCATGTTACTTTATTACTCCCTATTCTAAATATAAACCCTTTACGACATAGCTCCGCTAATTTGTCGTTTGCAAAATGTTTAACTAGTTCTACATCACCTGTTAATATGTGACATATCGGACTATAAATGAACTTTGCTAGTGCATCACGTCTGCTAGCTGGCATATCCATGACTCTTTCACACACGCATTTATTATTATTGAAAATATCATTATCTGAAAGATTTCCTAAAACTTTATTATAATTACAAATAATAGACCCAACAGGTCGTTCATATGAATACACTATTAATGGTTTGAAATCTTTACAACCATCTGGTAATATGGACTTAACTTTCTTTGAATTAATAAGACTGTTAACATTAATTTTGTCTAAAATTTTAGAGGAATAATTTAAAGTGGACAGGACTTTATCTTTAATACGGTTATCTTTGGATTTCTTAGAATTAGCTCTAATATATCCCATAAAAGCAAAGACTATATTCTTAAATTTATTTGTGAAATTATGGTGAAAGATATGGAAAATGAGAGGGATAGGCAGAGGAAAAGATTCTCAGGTGCAGTGCGGGCGACAGGTATCAAAGGATAAAGATGGATGCGTTCTAGAAACCAGATCTGAGGGAGAGAGTGGCGAGGAACCTGTATATATACCGGGACTAGTTTTCACCGCGCAAAGTAAAGCGGTAACAAGTCCTCTAGCCACCAGCAAAGAAGCTAGCAACATGGTAAGGACCTCCCTCAACCAACCCCCACGAGGCAGCCAGCCGTGACGTCATCGAGCGGGGAAAAAACACTGCGCGCGCCCCTCTCACTCTGTTCTACTCTCTCTCTCTCTCTCCCAGATCCCATCATTACTAGTTAATGATAAAACATATACTTTACAATTAAATTTAGAAAGCCTTGACATGGGTGAAAACAAAGAGCCTTTCTGGACTGCCCATGACACGAGCTTTCATATGAAATAAAGCACACTCTAATACATAAACTGTAGCCCCATCCACTGCCCTGGCGATCCTAGCGAGTCACTGTAGGACAAGCCATGCGGTTCTAACGGAGTGGTTAACGTCACAGTTGTTATTTCTGATGTTCATGTTCTACTTTTGTTGCTATTTTTATTTACTGATACTTATAACCACATTTGTTCATGATTTGACCTTATTAAGAATCTCAACATACTGTATATGCATCCTGTTATTTGCATATTATTATTGTTATTGATTCAGGCAAGAAACCATCCCCGACTACGAATCTATATTGAGTATTTCATATCCCAATTCCCTTTATTCATTGCATGAACAGTAGTTAAGTGCTTGTTTAACCTCCACATAGTTGTGTAGTTGCCGTGCATGTTATTTTATTGCTTTTCTGACTGATAAACATTGTTGTTTACATTTGTTATCCTAGCTTGTAGCAGACGACGCACGCACACCTCTAATCGACCTAGCTTTGTATTTTCTTATTAACTCTAGTAGTTATCGTATTCAGTATCCTACTGTAGCTATATATATCTGTAATTTTAGTTGTTGCTTGCATGATCTTGTAGTAACCTTTGACTGATAACTTTGTTTATCTAAATATAATCCTGCTTGACTAGCCTACAGTGACACCAGCGCCATCTGTTGATACAGTATATTAACCCCTTGTGTGCAGTTACACTTTATTCTTATATAATCTCTATTTGGTGAATTGTATATTTAGTCACATATTCTATTATATATACATATTTGTTTTGCTTTTTTAGGTAGGTTATCACCCTTGGTAGCCTACTTCTGCATATTTCATACTTTTTTGTTTTTGGTTATTTTTGTTTTCGGTTAGTCTAGGCTATCATCCCTGGTGGCCTATTTCTGCGTACTTCAATTTTTAAATTTTCAGTTAGGCTATCACCGCTGGTGGCCTATTTCTGCGTACCGGTATTTCATAATTTGTTTTTCGGTTATTTTTGTTTTCGGTTAGTCTAGGCTATCATCCCTGGTGGCCTATTTCTGCGTACCGGTATTTCATAATTTTTTATTCGGTTATTTTTGTTTTCGGTTAGTCTAGGCTATCATCCCTGGTGTTCTATTTCTGCGTACTTCAATTTTTTAATTTTCAGTTAGGCTATCACCGCTGGTGGCCTATTTCTGCGTACCGGTATTTCATAATTTTTGTTTTCGGTTATTTTTGTTTTCGGTTAGTCTAGGCTATCATCCCTGGTGGCCTATTTCTGCGTACTTCAATTTTTAAATTTTCAGTTAGGCTATCACCGCTGGTGGTCTATTTCTGCGTACCGGTATTTCATAATTTTTGTTTTCGGTTAGGATAGGCTATAACCCCTCGTGGCCTATTTCTGTTTAAATAAACATAAAAAAAAATTCGGTTCGGCTATCACTGCGTATTCAAATTTAATTTTGTTTTGTTTTAATTTTCGGTTAGGCTATCACCGCTGATAACCTATTTGTGTGTATTTCAAATTTTTTGTTTTCGGTTAGGCCTATTTAAGTAAGTGAAGCGACCTGAAGGGAGTGAAGTGTTTTTAAAGTGAGTTTAGTGTTTTTAAAGTGAGTTAAGTGTTTTTAACCCGGGAGCTGCGGGGAGACTCATAAGAGTTCCCCCGGCGCACTGCGGGGAGACTCTTATGAGTGAGTGAAAAAAAAAAATCAACTTTTGACATCGAAAAAAAAAAAAAAAATATTTTTATTTTTTTATTTTTTTATTTTTTTTTGGCCCCTGGGCCATGCAAAATCTCAGTCCTCTACCTCCCCTCCTTCCCCACTTTCCTCCTCTCCTTCAGTTATCACCTATTTTCCCTGTTATTCCCTTATTCTGAGGTATATTTTCGTGATAACATTAGCGAGTTGCAAGCAGGGTGTTGTCATCACTGATGGCAAGCGAGTGCAAGAGAGAGAGAGAGAGTATCGATCGACTGTGTCTCAGTGGCCTTGGGGGAAATTGGCGGGAAAGCAGATTGCCTCACCCATACATTATACAACTCGTGGGCTATATCTCCGATTTTGACCATCCAAACGCTGTTTTCACTCGTTTTATTGTTGTTTCAGGTTAATACCTTTATAATCAACCCATAATAGGCGCATATGGATAAGTATTAATGCTATTAATGGCACAATGAATATTTTAGTGACGGAAACACCTCAAATACGTCAGCACAGGGGGACGTTTCCAATTACCCCCATGCGCACTTCAGAGGTTAAGTGAGTGAAGTGATCTGAAGAAAGTGATCGCCACCATGCCTCGTGCCTGTACGAACTGCGCCGGTAGTTTTGGTGCTTCCATGTTTGCTCCTGCCTATCCACAAGTCTGCCGACTCTGCCAGCAACGAGAGGATTTGACAGCAAAATTGGATGAAGCCCACAACAAGATCAACGCCCTCACCAGGAAGCTGGAATCACTCCAAGAGTTTGTAACACTCAACGTTGGAGTATCACTAACTCCAATTGTTTCAACTCCAGCATCCACCACCGCCCCAACGTCATCTGCCAACAATCCAACACCTGCAGTAGACACTGCAGCAGATGCTTCTGACGAACCTGAGCCGACATCAAACCAGGACAGCCACCCTGTTCACCTTAGTCTCTCCCCCACTCCTCGTGGAAGAAGCCTACTAGCACGAATAGTACCAACCCCTCACCCCCGTTCTAACCACTCCTCTCCCCGACCTGTACGTAGAGTCCCGCCACCACAGGTTTCCGGATTTACACCAGTGAGGAACGGTGCACGGCCAACGCAGAAAAGGTCTCATCTACCAGTCACAATGTCAAACAGATTTGAGATATTGGTAGAGATGGAAGACGAACCAGAAGAGACCAGGCTCGTTGGGGATTCCATCCTACGAGGACAGGTCGAAGAGTTCTGCGACAGAGTCCCAAATCAACGAAAAAGATTTTGCATCCCAGGAGCTGGACTGGACGACATTGTGGAAGCCTTCGAAGATACCACAAAGGATGCAAATGAAAATACCCTTTTTGTCATCCATGCTGGTTCAAATGACGTCATGCGCACCAGATCCGAAGAGTTGATGGAGAAATATCGCAAGATGATCCAGCACTACAAAAACAAGTCAAGGAATATCATCATCTCAGGCATTCTCCCCAAGATCGACGCACCTGACAAAATCTACGATAAGGCCTTCAGCACAAATAGCCGACTAAAATATTTGTGTCTGAGGGAAGAAGTTGAATTCATCAACCTCTGGGACAACTTCTACAACCAGCCTACTCTGTTCCGCAAGGATGGCACTCATCTAAACCCTGTGGGTTCAGCACGCATAGGTCGTCTCCTACACGAAGCAGTCCGCAGCCATGGATCAAAAAACGCCATCCGAGAAGAAGCAGCAGTGACATAAATCATCCAACGCCAAGAAAAAACAGAGGCAACCGAGGACCACCAGCGATAAGGACCGAAGACAGCGAGGACCGAGGACAGCCATGAACATAAATGTAGATCCGACAAGAACCAAAAATATTATTAAAGAGCGTTCCGTGAGTTCTAAAATAACAAATTTAAAGGTTTTCTATGCAAACGCTCGTAGCATACGCAATAAATTTTCAGATTTAGAGGAGCTAGTGTTTACAGAAAATTATGATGTGATTGGCATAACAGAATCTTGGCTCAATACAGAAGATAGAGACATTTTAGCAGAGTATTCACTTCCCGGTTATGTAATGTTTGAGAAAAGCCGAATAAATCGAAATGGAGGTGGCGTTTTACTTTATATCAAAGAAAGTCTTAACCCTACCCTCTTGTCAAAACCTCAAATTGTGAACATCGACGCATATTTTGTGCTAATAAAGAATAATAAAGGTACAAAAATAATACTTGCATTAATATACAGACCTCCAGCTCAATCAGTGCAAACTGACCGAGAAATTTATGAACAAATTGCAGATGTAAGTAACTCACAATATACCGTAATTTTTGGCGACTTTAATTTACCTGTGACCAAGTGGGGCGATACTCTTACTTCACACTCCGGACATGACTTGTATACGAACTTGCAAGAGAGTTCGCTTTATCAATTTGTTCGAATGCCGACCCGTGGTAATAACGTTCTTGACATTGTACTTGCAACAAAAGAAGAATTAATAGAGAATTTGAATGTTGGTGATGAATTCAGTAACAGCGACCATCGTACGATAACTTTCACTTTAAACTTTACTAGTAACGAACCAAATAGTAGCATCGAAAAAGTCCCTAATTTCAAGAAAGCAAACTTCCATAAACTTAGAGCTATGTTTAAAGAAACTGACTGGAGCTTTTTAATTCACAATAACGACATAAATACATCTTGGAAGTTATTCGAAGCCACTTACCTAAAAGCAGTGCAACACTGCATACCATCGAAAATACGGCGTCCAGGCCATAATAATAAGCCCAAATGGTGGAATAAAGATATTTCAAACTGCCTGCTTGCTAAAAAATTTGCAAATGATAGATTAAAATCCTCACAAAATGACGAAGAACGGCTGAAATTTGTAGAGCTACGACGCAAAGCCAAAAAGTTAATTAAGCAAAGTAAAAAGACCTTAGAGTTACATATTGCGAATCAAAGTAAAACAAACCCGAAAGAATTCTATAGTTATATCAGAAAGAAAAAAGTAGTTACTTCAACTGTTGGACCGGTAGTCGATGAAAATGGAGAATACACCAAAGACGAAGTACAAATGAGTAATGCCCTCAATACCTTCTTTGCATCAGTTTTTACAACAGAAGACCTCAGTGATATCCCTACACCATCGCCGATTCAGATTGATAATTCAGATGTTCTAAGCAATATCACCGTTACAGAGAGAGAAGTATTGAATTGTTTAGATAAACTCAAGGTAAATAAAACGCCTGGACCTGATACAATCTCGCCTAGAGTTCTAAAGGAAGCTAAGGATGAGCTCTCCAAACCACTGACATTACTTTTCAATAAATCCTTGCAGTCTGGAACTATGCCCGATCAGTGGAAGCTAGCCAACGTAACACCGATATTCAAAAAAGGCAGCAAATCCCTACCCAGTAACTATCGTCCAATTAGCTTAACCTCAGTTGTATGTAAAATGCTAGAAACGGTCATGCGAGACAGACTCGTAAATCACTTAGAGGAAAATAACATACTTAAAGATACTCAACACGGCTTTCGTAAAAAATGTTCCTGTTTAACAAACCTCTTAGACTTCTTCCACGATATCCTCAACCTCTACGATGAGAGTAAAGCTGTAGATATTATATACCTTGATTTTCAAAAGGCCTTTGACAAAGTTCCCCACAAACGTTTACTGCTAAAACTAAAAGCGCATGGAATACAAGACGGTGTGTTGAAATGGATAGAAAATTGGCTCAGCGACAGAAAGCAAAGAGTAGTCATAAACGGTAAGGCATCTAAATGGACCAATGTAAGTAGCGGGGTACCCCAGGGATCGGTACTAGGACCAATTCTCTTTCTAATTTACATCAACGACATAGATGAGGGTCTCACCTGTACAATCTCAAAATTTGCTGATGATACAAAAATTGCAAATAGCGTACTCTCAAAAGAACAAGTCGACGATATGCAACACAATCTAGATAAATTGTCATGTTGGGCCCAAATTTGGCAAATGAGTTTCAATGCGGATAAATGTAAAGTGCTACATATCGGATACCTAAATGAGAAAGCAAACTATTCGATGAATGGCACTCAGCTTAAGAATGTAAACAGAGAAACCGATCTGGGAGTAACAATATCGAGTAACCTAAAACCGAGTCAACAATGTTCAGAAGTTGTTAAGAAGGCAAACAAAATAATTGGCTTTATAGGCAGGTCATTTGAGCATAAATTCAAAGAAGTTATCCTAACCCTTTACAATTCCTTAGTCCGCCCTCTTCTGGAATACTGTGTTCAATCCTGGTGCCCTTATTACCAAAAAGATATAAACAAGCTAGAATGAGTTCAACGTAGAGTTACCAAAATGATACCTAGCCTAAAGAACAACCCCTACGAAGAGCGTCTTAGAGAATTAAATCTATTTTCTTTAACCCAGCGCAGATTAAGAGGTGACTTAATTCAAGTGTACAAAATCATCAAAGGCATCGACAATATGAACTGTAGTAAGTACTTCACTATCGACCAATCTAATTACACGCGGGGAAACGGTTGCAAAGTTATTGGTAAATCTTTTAACTCACACGAATCTAAGAATTTCTTCTTCAATCGAATTGTCAACTTGTGGAATGGGCTTCCCCGAAACGTTATAGACTGCATCACCGTTGATTCATTTAAACTCCGCCTAGACAAATATCTCGCATCAAACCCGCGACTGACTGCGTTTGTAAATTAATTACTTTATTTTATCCCCCCCTCAGTTACTAACCCATCTGTCCCCTACTAACTTCCTAATCCTGCCATGGACATTAGTTCCAGGGCAGTAATTCCCTTTCCAATTTTTTTTTTTTTTTTTTTTTTTTCTATGTGATTGAGGGAGGCAAAAGGCATAACTGCCTATAGCGAGTGCCTCCCCCATAGTTGAAAGAGTGACAGGGCCAAAATCAAGGGACGTTCGAGCCAAAATGCCTGCAATGTTCCCTTACCCACTCTAAACCACTGTTTGGACACTTGATCCTCAGTGTTTTGGAGGACAAGCAACCTAGAAGGGTCACTAGATCTGTTGTTGCTTGATTTCCTTTGTACTCCTTTGTACTCCTTTATATTCGCGAGTTGGAGATTGAAATGATTATGTTGAGACGATCTATGACTCCTCAAGCTAGACGTTATCTTAATTAAAATACCATTTATACAGTCTATGTGCGTTATTATTGAGTTCTGTATTATACTAATTGAATACCTATTCTGTGCTGTTAAGAACGTGTTCAGTGTGACCCTGTCGGGCTATATTAAGGTCTATAAATCCATAATTTGATTTTTGAGGAGACTATATTACGAGTTGTAAATATTACAACCCGACATAACATACATTAAATGGTTCCATGTCATCTCAACCAGTAGACCATTTCAACCAATAGTTCTCAACCAGTGCCAAATTAACCCAGACCAACCAAACCAGTGCCAAAATATAGTACTAACCTAACCTAACCGTATTGGTTGATTTGGTACTGGTTGAGAGCTACTGGTTGAAATGGTCTACTGGTTGAGTTGACCGGTCACCAAATTAAATATACAAATGTATAGTTAATTGCTCATCCAATCCCATATATAGTGAACATATGTACAATATTATGTAATATTAACTTCTTAAAATTTCAATTCATTTTTCCCATATTAATTATCGGATTGACAAATTGAGTAATCCGCCTTAGGTGAATAGTCACATTAAAATTTGGATTATCGAGAATAAAAAACTAATTATTCTCTTGACGTGGTTTATTAATATATTGAACAGTAAATTGCATTGTCGATTGGGTCATTATCTAGAGTGCCTGGGAGTTAATAAGGTAATTATAATGGCTATAATAGGTGATTAAAGGGGTAGTGCTAGGTTTTTGGTATATACCGAATATACTGTATATATATATATATATATATATATATATATATATATATATATACTGTATATATATAATTATATATACATATATAATATATATATATATATATATATATATATATATATATATATATATATATATATATATATATATATATATATATATATATATATATATATACAGTATATGCAGTATATATATATATATATATGTTAATTTATTTTTGAGTTTCCTCGCTAGACCTCCATCAAGCTTAAAAAACACTCCCTTATAAACCCCCTGTCGGGAATAGGGTAATGATCCCGACAGGTTTTGGTCCAATAGGACATTTGAATTTGGCGGTATCGTATCGCTTGTACGATTTCGGCTGGTTCTTTGTGTATTGTAGTTTATTCTTAAGTTAGGTTAAATATTAACTGTAATGTATAAATATCTACATCAGCTCTAGATGTATTATGAAACCAAGTTATGGGTTATAATTATTATGAGCCGGCAGCCATATGTAATTTCGCGAAGGATTGGACGCCGGCCCTTTAGTCTCTCAATAAACACCATACAGCCAACATCTCCCCCCTCCCGGCTCTGACTCCACCCACAGTTCACCATGTGCTACAACTACTAACCATAATAACAACAGTCCTACATCACCAGTCCTCTAAGCTAAGTTCATTGTATCGATATTGTGTTATGTGAACATTCCTACATGTCATGCAATTGAACTAGCCGTGTGTGGGGGACTGGATTACACCCATCGACGACTATGTCGTTGGTAATTATATTATAACTATTTGTTGGGTTATTTCATGTACCAGTGATATACAATTTAACCTCTTTATCTAAATTCCCGAAAAATAATGGTCCTTCGTGCCCTAAAGCTTCCATACCGTAGTACCGTTTTGTTTGCTTCCTTGACGCTTGTGGGCTTACAAATGGCTGCCGCCTCGCGCGTTGTTGGCCGACTGCCGTTCCCTAGTTTACACCCAGCTTCTTCCCTCCTGTTTTTTACCATTTAGGCGTCGTCTCTATCTTTTTTGGGACTAGTTTCCAGGGTTTTTTGGGCGTGTGATCCTTGGCGTTTTTTGGTGGGTTAGCTGGGCTGGATTTTGGGGTAGGGGTAATTTCGTCGGGCACCGTTTCGCGCTCTTAGGCTAGGCTAGGCTAGGCTAGGCAGTCTAGGCCTGCAGGTGTCTGTGGTGGCTGTTCATTTCGCTTTGGTGGTGTGCCTGTGGTGTTCATTGTGTTTTGTCATTGTGGGACTCATTATTAATTTTGCTGGTGGGGAGGGTTCTCATGTGACCCTTTATATTGAAATTTCATAATAGCCTAGGCCTAGGTTTAAAGTGGCGGTCATGAGTGTCGGTCTTTGTTAATTCCTAAGCGATTGACAGTTAATAGTCAGACCTCATGATTGTAGCTTAACCAACTGGGCTTACCTATAAAGGGCTTACAATAATTAGTGCTTCACCTTACCCTTTCTTTTAATGGATTTAGTATTTAATTCTTTTGTCTAGTTAGATAATTTCCTTTTGATAGATTATATTAAGGGGGATATCACTATTATGTAATTCTTTTTGAGTAAATTTCTTAAGTAATGGGGGTTTGCCGCTGTTGATTCCTAAGCGATTAACGGTTTGTAGTCTGACCTCATGGTAGTTTAAGTTGCTTAAAATTAGACCTTAACGATGACAGATTTAAAGAAACTTAAGATTCTTAAGGGAGGGATGAAGGGAAGTTTAAATAGATGTTTAAGAGATCTTGATGAATTTTTAATAAGTGCCACGGCTGATCAAATAAAGGGTAAATTTGCTACTGTTACTAAATTGCTAGCTACTTATGATAGTTATGGTCAGCAGGTATATGGTTTATTGACAGTTACTGACGATGTGGAAGAAGAAATGTCGGCAGATCTTGAGTACTTTGAGGATGTTAATACAGCCTTAGCCAGACTATCTTCCACCCAAGAATCAACCTCTGTTAAGGATACCGGTACACCAAAGGCGACTGGTTTTAACCTGCCGAAGCTTACTTTGCCTACCTTTTCCGGGGATTCGGCTACCTGGACTGGATTTTGGGATATTTTTGAGTGTTCCGTCCATCATAATAAAACACTCACATCCATCCAAAGGTTCACATATCTCCGTGGTCAATTGAAAGGGGAGGCATTGAAGTTAGTCGATGGGTACAAGCTAGAAGCTACCAGCTACGAGTCTGCAGTGGAGTTGCTGAAGAGAACTTACGGGAGAGTGGAAGTCATCAAGACCGCGTTAATTACTAAGTTCTTCACGCTAGATCCTCCATCCTATGATGTGACGGCCCTAAAGGAGTACTATGCCTCCTTTGAGAGCCTCCTTCGATCTATGGAGACAATGGCCATCACCAAGGAGGAGATATTTAGTATGAATATCTTGAATAAGATACCCTCTCCCCTAAGGGAAATCTTAAGACGACAACTAAGCGACTCTCCACTAAACTTGGAAGCATTGGTGCAGGTGTACCAGACTGAAGTCTTCAATATGGAGAGTACTGGACACTACCGACAAGTGGAGAAGTCGCCATCTACTGCAGCTTTCCCGGTACAGACTTCTCCTAAACAGAAAAGGCTAATATCATTAGGTTGTAAGTTGTGCAGTGTCCACGGTCATCTGTGGTATCAGTGTCCTAAGTATCCTAAGGCTACACAGAAGATTAGCAAGGCTAAATCGCTTAAGTTATGTACCAGCTGTCTGGCAAGAGACCACTTCAACGGTACCTGCACCAATTCCTACATCAAACCTTGTAAGTATTGCAAGGGGAAACATTGGTTTTCCCTTTGCACCCAGTCTGATCGGCACGACGGCAAAGAAAAGGGGAGAACCCCCAAAGAGTCACATGAGAAAAGTAAGAGCGAGGGTGATAAAGTATCTGCCATGTCCATTGCTTCTCGAGAATGTCAATTGCTTCCTACTATGATGCTGCCAGTAGTGGGGAGTAATAATAATACTATAATGACGCGCACCTTACTTGACCAGTGCTCACAGAGGTCATTCGTTCTGCGGTCATCATTACCTTGGCAAGGGCCAAGAGAATTTGCGTCTCCATGGTTTCACTGGTGAAATAGATTCCAGTGATTATGATATCGTGGAGATTTCCTATGTTTGTAGAAGAAAGGTATGTCCCATCAAGGCTGTTGTGGTCGACACACTACCCAGTTTCTATATAGCATCAGAGATTCAACCACATTTGAAATATCTCAGAAGCAAGGGTTATAAACTGGCTGATGCTAACAATGGTATTATGCTACTGGTCGGAGCTGATTATTACTACGACCTGGTTCACCCTGGATATCGGCGGGTAGATAAGCTAATAATGCTCCCCACGATCCAAGGTTATGCCATTTCTGGATCCTATGCCACTTCCTCTCAAGACACACAGGTGGAGGTGGTTACGGTCCTCAAGGTAGCAGTAAGCCCCATAGATAAATATATTAGGCCAAAGGTGCCTGATAATACATGTACTGATATAGATAAACTATGGGACTTGGACAATATTAGAATTGACCCACATGAACTTGATCGTGAGTCCAAGCTAGCGTTAAGCTCGTATGAAGAGACTGTAACGTATGACTCTGGCAGAGGTCAGTATGTGGTAAGGCTCCCTTGGAATGATAACAAGAGTAAATTACCTACTAATTTCCATCTAGCACTTGGTAGGTTACGTGGCCTTCAGAAGCAGTTTGTCAAGGATCCAAGTTATTGCGAGACTTATGCGGCAGTTTTAGCCGAGCAGGTACAACGTGGATTTGTGGAGAGAGTAGATCTCTATGAGTATGGGGATAACATCCATTACCTTGCTCAGCATGGGATTAAAAAGGACAGTTCCACCACTCCTGTTCGTATTGTGTATGACTGCTCTGCTAAATCCAGTGATCGCTCCTATAGCCTGAATGATTGTCTGTACACGGGTCCGTCCCTGGTCTCTGATCTAGCGCAAATTATGTTGCGCTTCAGATGTCATAAGTTTGCATGGGTTGCCGATATTGAGAAGGCCTTCCTGATGCTTCAACTCCATTGTGAAGACAGGGACTCGACAAGATTTTTATGGCCACGGGACCCAATGGATCTAGATTCAGAGTATCTGGTCTACAGGTTCAGAGTCGTCTTATTCGGGGCGACCTGTTCCCAGTTCCTTCTCAACGCTACTATCTTGCGTCATCTTGAGGAGGCTGGACTAGATCCTGACTTCAAGAATGAGATCAAGCAGGGGATCTATGTGGACAATCTTCAAGGCACTGGAGACAATGAAGATTTATTGCTCAAGAAATGCTGGGAGATCCGCGATATATTTGCCAAGGCTCATCTATACTTGAGAGAATGGGCCACTAATGGTGATCTTTTGAAAGGTCAATTTGCTTCTGACGGTGTAGCTACTGAGAATAGTGAGGTGAAGTTTTTAGGCCACAAATGGGACACTACCACAGATTGTATATCCTTCTGTCACACCCCATGCGGCAGTGAGTTTATGACCAAGCGAAACTGCTTAAGCTTGTCAGCGAGGTTGTTTGATCCCCTAGGTTTTTTGCTGCCTGTAACTATCCGTGCTCGTATGTTTTTACAGCAACTGTGGCGGCTAAAACTAGATTGGGACACGCCCCTCCCGACTGAGTTACAAGATACTTGGCGGTTGATTCGGTCGGACCTTTCCACATGTTGCAAGGTCCAACTTAATTGTCAGGTTATTAGTGGTCAACAGGTGGATCTACATGCCTTTTCTGATGCTAGTGAAGCGACGCTGGCTATAGCGAAGGCCAAAGTAGCCCCTATAAAGAAGATTACAGTTCCTAAATTAGAACTTACTGCATTGCTTCTGTCTGCTCGTCTAATAAAGTTTACACTGGATGCTTATACAGACATACTACAGATTAATAACGTCTATGTCTGGAGCGACAGTCAAATAGCGCTTTCATGGGTACACAGCCAGAAAGTGTTACCTGTTTATGTTTCTAATCGCACTGATGAGATTAATGACTTAGTTCCTACAGCTACATTTCGCTATGTGAGCACCAGGGATAACCCCAGTGACATAATTTCCCGGGGGATCTCGGCGCAGCAGTTTATGTCGTCCTCTATTTGGTGGCATGGACCTCCATGGCTTACATCTCCAACTGAATGGCCTCAGGATTTCAGGGAATGCATGTCTGATCCTTCAAGTCGGCCCCAAGATGATGTGTTAAGTAGTTCGAATGTGAGTACTACACATCAGGATAACAAGTTGGTAGAGTGGGAACGTTACGGCAGCTATGATAAAGTAATACGGGTATTTGCATGGATATACCATTTCATTAACAACATGAGAAGTCGGGCTCACGGGTCTTTCCTTAGTGAAGATTCGAAGCATATCAGACTCCATGAATTGAGATCAGCAGAAGCAAAACTAATATGTTTAGTACAAAAGGAATCTTATCCTACTGAACATCAAATCCTGAGCAAGGAGTCAAAGGCCAAACCCTCAAACTTAATGAGGCAGCTAGGATTATATATGGAAGGAGGCATAATTAAGTGTAGAGGCAGGATACAAAAAGCGGACATTATTGATTCTGCGAAATATCCTGTCCTCCTTAGCTCCTCTCATTTGATTACCAAACTGTTGATTCGCCAATGCCATAGGACCTGCCTACATTTTGGCGTAAATTATGTTCTGGCGTATATGCGACAACGTTGGTGGATCCCTAAGATGCGACAAGCAATTAAAGGGATCCACAATAGCTGTACTATCTGTAAAAGATTACAGGGTAAGCCTTACTCCCCAGTTGATCTACCTCCCTTGCATGAGTTCCGGGTACAAAGGACTGAACCATTTCAGGTAACCGGGGTAGACTACACCGGAGCGATTCATGTTAGAGAATCGCCCGGTAATATCATAAAGGTATATGCCGTCCTATTCACATGTGCGGTAACCAGAGCGATTCATATTGAATTGATTGACGACCTATCCAGTGAGGGGTTTTTGCATACTCTAAGACGCTTTGCAGGCCGCAATGGTTTCCCTCAAATTATTATGAGCGATAATTCGACTTGTTTTGTCGGGGCCTCTAAATATCTCCAGAGTTTAATGGATGACCCGCAGGTTGTGGCTACCCTCACTGGAAAGGGTTGTCAATGGAGATTTATACCAGCACGTGCACCATGGTTCGGGGCGATTTGGGAGAGAACTATCGGTATCGTCAAATCTGCCATGAAGA
Source organism: Paralithodes platypus (assembly GCA_032716605.1). Taxonomy (NCBI): domain Eukaryota; kingdom Metazoa; phylum Arthropoda; class Malacostraca; order Decapoda; family Lithodidae; genus Paralithodes; species Paralithodes platypus. The sequence continues at coordinate 18,815,345 of CM064527.1, read as the reverse complement.
AGGTATTAGGAAGGGCACTGGTGACCAGACGGGAGTTGCAAACCATCTTAATAGAAATTGAGATGTCATTCAACGACAGGCCCTTGACCTATACCTCGGCAGATGTTGATGACCTCTTACCAATTTCGCCTTCTATGCTAACACGTGGACGAACCCTTAATACCTTTCCTAGATCGTCCGTAAATGACGAAGATCTGCAAGACCCTACGTTCGGCAATGCTGACGCCACACGTCGTCGCTTCCAGTATGTAAACAAGGTGTCCGACGATCTATGGAAACGGTGGACCCAAGAATATTTGCTGTCTCTTCGTGAGCGTCACTCTCATAAGATCAAAGGGACGAATCAACGATGGCCTAGTATCGGGGATATCGTCCTGATTCATGATGAGCGTCCTAGGTTATTTTGGAAGCTTGGGAGGATTATCGATTTGTTCCAGGGCATTGATGGTCTTATAAGGGTTGCTAGAATACGAACTTCGACTGGGGTTACTACTCGCCCAGTCGTAAGGTTATATCCCTTGGAGCAGGATGTAGAACTGCCGGATGATCCTGGCGTCTCTACTTATACCCCTCCGCGGGAGAGTGCTGTTGACAGTGCTCCTTTAGGTGGGGCAGCTGATGATGAGAAGGATGATCCTCCTCAGGCTTCAGGTGGCGCTCGTCCCAAAAGGCTATGAGTTCCGTGGATCTTTGGAGATCAAATATCAAACAAGGTGATCTTTGACTTCGATGTCCTTTTTTTGTTCTCTGTATATAGCTCCTGTATATCATTTTTGGTGGCGGGCAATATGTCGGGAATAGGGTAATGATCCCGACAGGTTTTGGTCCAATAGGACATTTGAATTTGGCGGTATCGTATCGCTTGTACGATTTCGGCTGGTTCTTTGTGTATTGTAGTTTATTCTTAAGTTAGGTTAAATATTAACTGTAATGTATAAATATCTACATCAGCTCTAGATATATTATGAAACCAAGTTATGGGTTATAATTATTATGAGCCGGCAGCCATATGTAATTTCGCGAAGCGATCGGACGCCGGCCCTTTAGTCTCTCAATAAACACCATACTGCCAACATCTCCCCCCTCCCGGCTCTGACTCAACCCACAGTTCACCATGTGCTACAACTACTAACCATAATAACAACAGTCCTACATCACCAGTCCTCTAAGCTAAGTTCATTGTATCGATATTGTATTATGTGAACATTCCTACATGTCATGCAATTGAACTAGCCGTGTGTGGGGGACTGGATTACACCCATCGACGACTATGTCGTTGGTAATTATATTATAACTATTTGTTGGGTTATTTCATGTACCAGTGATATACAATTTAACCTCTTTATCTAAATTCCCGACACCCCCTTTCAAAAATTACAGGCTCGCTATCGCTCGCCAGGAAATAATCGACACCTAGTTGGCACGAAAGGTCCTAATATTGACAAAGAAATGAGGCGAAAGATCTCAAAATCGCCAAGCAAACGGAACGAACGTCTTAAAACTTCAAATCTAATATGCTAAACATGAGGAAGAAGGGGGTCGAGAAAAAGCGAGTATTTCCCCCTTAATATGGTAATTATAATGGAACTAATGGGAACTAATAGAGACATTTGCGTTCCACTGGTATGCGGAATTGTATTCAATAATGCATGTAACCATCACACCACCACCACCACCACTACCAACTCCAACTACCACCACCACCATCATCTCAACTACCACCATTATCACCATCTAAACCACTACTACCATCATGTCAACCACCACCACCACCATCATCATCATCTCAACCATCACCAGCATCTCAACCACCATTAACACCACCACCACCATAATGATTTCAACCTCAACCACCACCACCACTATCTCAAACAGCAGCACCATCTCAACCACCAGCATCTCAACCACCACCACCACCACCATCATCTCCAACCACCACCACCATCATCACCACCACAACCTCCACCAGAAACAATGATGCAAGCTTTCACTTTATATATACACGATCTCCGGCTTTAAAACCAATTCACAACGATAACCAATATTCCTGCACCGAGGTAATCTTCAGCACAAAGCTTCACCCAACTCCGCGGAAATATTCACACAGGGAAAGGTGAACGATGGAACGGTGGAACGATATGCCGTGGAATTATTTTTATATTGGTTGAAAAGTGTTAGAATGGAAAGCCTTAATCAATGAATATGTATTGTATGGCCAAAAGTTCCATTATAGCTTTAACCTTTTCAGCACTATGACGTAATTTTCATCGTATTGTGGTTACCATTAACCCTGTACTAGCGGGCATAATTGCCCAAAATTACCTTCATTCCATGCTCATTTTTATGCATACGCATAGCGTAAAATAGTCGTTGGTGAACTTGGTGGCGAAGTCTAATAAACCCTCCACGTGAATCACCACGAGACTATCACGTGGTTCTTTCAAGGAGAACTAAGGTTGCTATCCTGTTGTACGTCCGTGGTGGTATAGTTGGTAGCGCGCTAGTCTGGCATGCCTAGCCAGGCCCCCTGTATTCACTGACCAGGGTTCGAAACTGCGCCATGCCACCTGGTGATTTTCGTGAGGGGTAAATTCCTTCACACCCAGCATTTCAATAATAATGTATATAACAAACTTATGACAATAGTTGGAGGAAAAGTCGATCAAAAATTGTGATTATATATATATATCTGTAGAAGGATGATAATATTAGAATGGTGGATTAAATACTTCGTTTCATATTACTATACTCGCGAAATAAGAATATAATTACGTAATGGGTATTTTCATAATCTTGTATAACATGGTATGTAGCCCATTAAACTATATGTAACTGTATTAAGCATTTTGTAATGATTAGTGTTTTAGTGGATTAGGACGACAGATAAACAAAAAGGTATCTGTGTATGAGGGAGATAAAAGGCAAAGCTGCCTGTAACAAGTGTCGCCCCCGAAGTTGAAAGAGTGATTTTGAGCCAAATTAACACCTAACGAGCGGCCTAGGCGGTAAATAATATGTAGCCACCAGCGGGGTGTTTTTACCCAAAATAGGGCTGTTTACGTGATCATTTTCATGCCTAAATAAGACCCAGAGCGTAAAACAAGTATCTATCCCTGAAAGGGCATAAACAGAGCTTTCCAATGACACCACAACGATCCTTGTATGACCGTTAGTTTTCTTGCAACAACCGCGCAACACGAGTGCAAAAACCATGTAATTCAGTACTTTCCCCATACATTTCACTATGTAGCGAGTGTGAGAGGGTGGAGGAGGGTGGGATTCATGTCAGTTGATCCACCGCGGTGGTTTGGAGCAGTCATACGCTCGCTACTCTCCTGCCACCACTTGTCTCTCTCTCTCAGCAACATTACGTGCTGAAATTGCCACACGACTTATGGTGTGAGCCACCACATAGTCCAAATTTCTTTCACTCGACATATGATGCGCGCCGCCAGTTAAGGGTTAAGGTCGGTTGGTGATACTCTTCATTATTTATTTTTATGTATTTATTTATTTAGTTAGTGTGTGTGTATTGCAAAGAACTGTGGTGTGCTTGTTTAGTGTAGTGAAATGAAAAGGAGGAGGAGTTTGTGAAACAGATAGCTGAATTACTCTCTGTGTAGGTGAGACACAAACAGAAAGAGTGAGGGAGGCCAAACACATGAAACAAGGGTTCCAGCAACTCCTTATCACATTCCCATAAGGCCTCCCCTGGGTATTGCCTTGCTCGATTGGTCGCTACAATCTACCAATCTGAATGTCGGCAATATACCAATTTGGTTTCTGTAAACAAGAAAGAATATGGAAATACTCTTGAAAATATGAGCAATTGATGTCGAACAGTATGAATATGTATATATATGTGGAGATAGTACCGGTACTAAACTTCAGATCACACAAAAAATAATAAATAAAACAACACTGAAATTGAAGCTATAACCATACCATATAGCAAGCGAGTGAAAACGAGAATAGCACTATATAATATCAGTTCCCATCAAGATTTCTCAGATATTTTGAAGATATTTTGGCGAAATATGGTGCTAATTATATACACTTGGTCTTAATATGATGCAGAGCCTTAGTAGTTGCAATTTGTTTTCATTAAGTATCGAGAAATGAGGTGATATGGGATTCAATTTATCGTCAACTGAAACGAAACCCAGTATATGATATGAATTTATCCAGGTTCCGGATTAATTTATAGCGATGCCTTTCTTTGTGATTAAGTGCCCCATAAATTACCCCTTCTATTCGTCTAATCATTTCGTTATTAGAGAGCAGTTGGGTATATGTACACTGTACAGGCTAAGATTAATATGCAGTATTCGAGAACATATCGTAGGTTAGTGCATAAACCTTTAGCTGTCTTGATAGCCTAGTGCTTAGTGTGCGGAATTTCGGTGTGAGTATCCTAGGTTCGAGTCCTTGGAGTACCTCATGTATTCATTACTTTCATTGATTTCATTAGTTAGGTTTATTTGTAAATTAATTGGTGAGTTGGTGAAAAAAAATATGAATTACAGATGCCAGTTTATAAAGTAGCATAGACTGGTTTACTATGTAGGACAGATTGTGTATACTTGCAATATTATGTGCTTCGAATAGGTAAACAATTACTAATCAAGTGTATTGTAATATTTAGTTTATTGTTTATGTGGAGCTTCTTCATATAATTATGAAAAATCTGTTCTACCTGAAACTTCCCTCAGAAGTTATACATAGTTCGTTGATAGAACAGTTAAAGAAAAGAGTAGATCGTATTCTGCGAAATTTGCAATGAGAGTACCACAGTATGTATAAAGGAGTACAAAGGGTACAAAGGAGTACAAAGGAAATCAAGCAACAACAGGTCTAGTGACCCTTCTAGGCTGCTTGTCCTCCAAAACACTGAGGATCAAGTGTCCAAACAGTGGTTTAGAGTGGGTAAGGGAACATTGGAAAGGGTACTACTGCCCTGGAACTAATGTTCGTGGCAGGACTAGGAAGTTAGTAGGGGACATATGGGTTAGTAACTGAGGGGAGGATAAAATAAAGTTATTCATTTACAAACGCAGTCAGTCGCGGGTTTGATGCGAGATATTTGTCTAGGCGGAGTTTCAATGAATCAACGGTGCTGCAGTCTATAACGTCTCGGGAAGCCCATTCCACAAGTTGACAACTCGATTGAAGAAGAAATTCTTAGATTCGTGTGAGTTAAAAGATTTACCAATAATTTTGCAACCGTTTCCCCGCGTGTAATTAGATTGGTCGATAGTGAAGTACTTACTACAGTTCATATTGTCGATGCCTTTACTGATTTTGAACACTTGAATTAAGTCACCTCTTAATCTGTGCTGGGTTAAAGGAAATAGATTTAATTCTCTAAGACGCTCTTCGTATGGTTTGTTCTTTAGGCATTATCATTTTGGTAACTCTACGTTGAACTCGTTCTAGCTTGTTTATATCTTTTTGGTAATAAGGGCACCAGGATTGAACGCAGTATTCCAGAAGAGGGCGGACTAAGGAATTGTAAAGGGTTAGGATAACTTCTTTGGATTTATGCTCAAATGACCTGCCTATAAAGCCAATTATTTTGTTTGCCTTCTTAACAACTTCTGAACATTGTTGACTCGGTTTTAGGTTACTCGATATTGTTACTCCCAGATCGGTTTCTCTGTTTACATTCTTAAGCTGAGTGCCATTCATCGAATAGTTTGCTTTCTCATTTAGGTATCCGATATGTAGTACTTTACATTTATCCGCATTGAAACTCATTTGCCAAATGTGGGCCCAACATGACAATTTATCTAGATTGTGTTGCATATCGTCAACTTGTTCTTTTGAGAGTACGCTATTTGCAATTTTTGTATCGTCAGCAAATTTTGAGATTGTACAGGTGAGACCCTCATCTATGTCGTTGATGTAAATTAGAAAGAGAATTGGTCCTAGTACCGATCCCTGGGGTACCCCGCTACTTATATTGGTCCATTTAGATGCCTTACCGTTTATGACTACTCTTTGCTTTCTGTTGCTCAGCCAATTTTCTATCCATTTCAACACACCGTCTTGTATTCCATGCGCTTTTAGTTTTAGCAGTAAACGTTCGTGGGGAACTTTGTCAAAGGCATTTTGAAAATCAAGGTATAATATATCTACAGCTTTACTCTCATCGTAGAGGTTGAGGATATCGTGGAAGAAGTCTAAGAGGTTTGTTAAACAGGAACGTTTTTTACGAAAGCCGTGTTGAGTATCTTTAAGTATGTTATTTTCCTTTAAGTGATTTACGAGTCTGTCTCTTATGACCGTTTCTAGCATTTTACATACAACTGAGGTTAAGCTAATTGGACGATAGTTACTGGGTAGGGATTTGCTGCCTTTTTTGAATATCGGTGTTACGTTGGCTATCTTCCACTGATCAGGCATAGTTCCAGACTGCAAGGATTTATTGAATAGTAATGTCAGTGGTTTGGAGAGCTCATCCTTAGCTTCCTTTAGAACTCTAGGCGAGATTGTATCAGGTCCAGGCGTTTTATTTGCCTTGAGTTTATCTAAACAATTCAATACTTCTCTCTCTGTAACGGTGATATTGCTTAGAACATCTGAATTATCAATTTTAATCGGCGATGGTGTAGGGATATCACTGAGGTCTCTGTTGTAAAAACTGATGCAAAGAAGGTATTGAGGGCATTACTCATTTGTACTTCGTCTTTGGTGTATTTTCCATTTTCATCGACTAACGGTCCAACAGTTGAAGTAACTACTTTTTTCTTTCTGATATAACTATAGAATTCTTTCGGGTTTGTTTTACTTTGATTCGCAATATGTAACTCTAGGGTCTTTTTACTTTGCTTAATTAACTTTTTGGCTTTGCGTCGTAGCTCTACAAATTTCACCCGTTCTTCGTCATTTTGTGAGGATTTTAATCTATCATTAGCAAATTTTTTAGCAAGCAGGCAGTTTGAAATATCTTTATTCCACCATTCGGGCTTATTATTATGGCCTGGACATCGTATTTTCGATGGTATGCAGTCTTGCACTGCTTTTAAGTAAGTGGTTTCGAATAACTTCCAAGATGTATTTATGTCGTTATTGTTAATTAAAAAGCTCCAGTCAGTTTCTTTAAACATAGCTCTAAGTTTATGAAAGTTTGCTTTCTTGAAATTAGGGACTTTTTCGATGCTACTATTTGGTTCGTTACTAGTAAAGTTTAAAGTGAAAGATATCGTACGATGGTCGCTGTTACTGAATTCATCACCAACATTCAAATTCTCTATTAATTCTTCTTTTGTTGCAAGTACAATGTCAAGAACGTTATTACCACGGGTCGGTGTTCGAACAAATTGATAAAGCGAACTCTCTTGCAAGTTCGTATACAAGACATGTCCGGAGTGTGAAGTAAGAGTATCGCCCAACTTGGTCACAGGTAAATTAAAGTCGCCAAAAATTACGGTATCTTGTGAGTTACTTACATCTGCAATTTGTTCGTAAATTTCTCGGTCAGTTTGCACTGATTGAGCTGGAGGTCTGTATATTAATGCAAGTCATATTTTTGTACCTTTATTATTCTTTATTAGCACAAAAGATGAAAAGGTCCTTACTAGAAGATTATAACACCCTATGTACATTAGAGTTACCGCGCCAAGTGGCCGCATTTGGACCCATGTCTTTACATGCATTCTGTGATGCGAGTGCTACAGCGTATGGAGTAGCTATTTATTGTGTTACCTCGTTTGGGATTAATTTACTCACCGCCCGGGCTAAGGTTGCACCGGTAAAGGGGGTCACGATAACCAAATTGGAACTAACTGCCATGCTGCTATTGGGACATTTGGTTAATCATGTACGCATTTCATACGATAAGGAACTGCAACTAAGGGCGGTACACGTATGGTGCGATAGCCAAATTGCACTAAGCTGGGTGCATAGTCAAAGGACATTGCCCGTCTATGTGCGCAATAGGGTGGATGAAATACGATCCCTACTACCAAACGCCTTCTATCATTATGTACCAACCAAAGACAACCCCAGTGACCTAATAAGTAGGGGAGTAACGGCGTCCAAACTGATTAAGTCCGACCTGTGGTGGCAAGGCTCAAAATGTCTGCTCCACGAAGGGGATTGGGCTGTATGGAATGCCGAGGTTGAGTTAGCTTTGCCATTAGAAATGGTGACAGCTGTCATTCAACCGACATTAACACCGAATCCTATGTTAGTGTGGGTAAGGATCGGTGGGTACAATAAATTAGTCAGAGTCGTAGCTTGGGTGTTGCGTTATATCACCAACATAAAGGCCAGGCTACAAGGACGACTCTGCAATCGGGGTCAAAGCTTAAATGCAGTAGAAATAAAAGCAGCTGAGGTAACACTAATTAGATGGGTTCAAAGGGAATCCTTCAGTCAGGAATTAGAATCCATAAGAAGTTTTGGTAAGAATAAAATGCCTAACATTGTGCGTCAACTAAGGCTACACATGAAGAATGACTTAATTAGATATGAGGGACGTCTAAAGTGGTCAGGTGTAGACGACTGTGTCAACAATCCTATCCTGATGCCTGCAACACACCATGTCACCGATCTACTGGTACAACGCACACACGAGGAAGTAGTGCACTACGGGGTCCACCACGTTATTTCTAAATTGCGTCTCAACTGGTGGATACCCAGAGTTCGGCAGGTAGTTCGACGAGTAGTCAAAAGATGTGTGGTGTGCCGTAGACTAAAAGGAAGACCATTTACGACTGAACCTGCTCCACCCTTGCCAGAGTGTCGCGTTAATCATCTAGAACCCTTCAGAGTTACAGAATTAGACTATACCGGCGCACTGAGAACTAGGGAACTGGACAAGGTTTGTGTTGCTATTTACTTGTGCCACTTCACGTGCAATACATTTAGAACTCTGTGACAATATGTCTTGTGAAGAGTTTATGCTGGCATTCAGGAGATTTTGTGCACGTCGTTCCTTCTCTCATTTGATTCTTAGCGATAATGCTCCCACTTTTCTTCGAGCTTCCAGGTACTTGATAGATATGAGCGACGATCCAACAGTTGTTGCTTACTTGGGAGAACGAAGGTGCGAGTGGAAGTTTATACCAGTCAAAGCGCCGTGGTTTGGTGGAATGTGGGAACGGTGTGTAGGCATCGTGAAGTCAGGCTTACGGGCGGTTGCAGGACGCGCCTTGTTAAAAAGGAGCGAACTAGTAACTGTGCTCATTGAAGTCGAGGCGGTTGTTAACGATCGTCCTCTCACTTATGTATATACCGACCTGCATGAACCACTGCCACTAACACCAGCGCATTTGCTCTACGGCAAGCCAATGACTGCCTTTCCTACTGATCTGCAGTCACAGGCAGAGTTAGAGGACCCTTCGATGTTCACCGAGGCTGCGGTGTCTCGACGTTACCAGTATATTTCTAGGGTTATAGGTGATTTTAAAAAGAGATGGATGAATGACTACTTATTGGCACTACGTGAGAGGGCAACTAAGACTGCTGGTCAACCATCAGCACCCTCTGTAGGCGAGATAGTGTTCATCCATGATGATAGTCCTAGATTGTACTGGAAGTTGGGCCGCTTAGTGAAGGTGTACGTGGGCGAAGGCTCGGTAGGGCGAGTAGCGCTGCTCAAGACAGCTACTGGGACTACTGTTCGTCCGGTCGCACGACTATACGCTATGGAGCTTGGCTCTTCTACGCAAGAAGAAGCACCACCTGATGATGCTGGATCCGAGGAGGCTGCCTTAGCCGATCCACCACAACCCGTTGGGGATCCGCCTCGTATCGGGACTAGACCCAGACGCGCAGCTCGTGGCGCCGTTGATATGTGGCGACACAAGATTGCTTCTGGGCAACTCTAGATATAAGGTGGGGTTCAGGTATTGTGTTTGGGGGGAGAGTGTATCGTGGATTCACGATAGTTAGTGGTATAACCTACATTTTCTATGTATCATACCCTAGATACAGTTTGTACAGTATGTAAGCTTAATAAGTTAGATAAGGCCTATTATACGAAAGTATAGTATTTAAGTGTCTTTAGGAATGCATATATGATTTATCATATTAACCATGCTGTAATATTATGTAAGCGGTGCGATATTTACCTCTAGATATCCGCTACTAACTTAGCAGTAGCCGCTAGATTCGTAGCGTAAGATGATGACGTCTTGGATTGTGGCGCACCGCGTTAGAGCACTTTTATACTTCATCCAAGCAACACCTCCACTCTTTAGTTCGCCGCGATCCTGGTTCCGGTTTCATCTAGCTCTCATCATAAACTTAAACTCAACTACATCCTACAGACAGACGGACTGACAGCTAAGCCTTATTATCATGATTAAACTTTCTTCAACCTTAGTTATTCATTCTTTATTAGTTCAGGTGCATCCATGCGGTCACCTTAGTGTAAACATCCAATGGTGTTCGTATAACAGCCATTTGCCTACCATCTATCAGCACCTCCATCAGCATTTCCACCTTGCCTGACTGTAATATTCTATGGTGATTTAATAAGTGAGTTACACTCCCGGCCTATGTATGTATATACCCAGGCACATACCCCATAGCTGGGGGTGGTCGATTCGAAACAGAGCCCGAACAGGGATAACACAACAGAAAAAATAAGATATATATAAATATATATATATACAGTATACTGTATAGTCACACACATCTAGGTCTCTCGCAATGTATTTGAAATACTAACGATTCCTTATAGCTTTTTTGTAACTCTCTCAGTTATATACTTTTTTCCAGCTTCTGAATATGATTTTCGTTTTTAATACCATTTTTAGATTCTGTGTTTCTCGCTGCAAACAAATTTATTTTATTTTTTTCATCATTTCCAATCTCCTTTGTCTTCGAGTTCTTTTTCAGGATCATATTCTCTCGACATTCAAGACTTTTGCTAGTATATTTTTCCTACAATCTCCTTTCTTTTCTTGGGCGTATCTGGCATGTATTTGCACCGCTTCAATTCTATTTTAATATTCTGTTTATAACCACTGAAACGGAGTTAGGCGGATATGAGAAAATGTTTATTATTAGTTAGTTTAAAAGTCGTCCGGTCGCACGACTATACGCTATGGAGCTTGGCTCTTCTACGCAAGAAGAAGCACCACCTGATGATGCTGGATCCGAGGAGGCTGCCTTAGCCGATCCACCACAACCCGTTGGGGATCCGCCTCGTATCGGGACTAGACCCAGACGCGCAGCTCGTGGCGCCGTTGATATGTTGCGACACAAGATTGCTTCTGGGCAACTCTAGATATAAGGTGGGGTTCAGGTATTGTGTTTGGGGGGAGAGTGTATCGTGGATTCACGATAGTTAGTGGTATAACCTACATTTTCTATGTATACAGTTTGTACAGTATGTAAGCTTAATAAGTTAGATAAGGCCTATTATACGAAAGTATAGTATTTAAGTGTCTTTAGGAATGCATATATGATTTATCATATTAACCATGCTGTAATATTATGTAAGCGGTGCGATATTTACCTCTAGATATCCGCTACTAACTTAGCAGTAGCCGCTAGATTCGTAGCGTAAGATGATGACGTCTTGGATTGTGGCGCACCGCGTCAGAGCACTTTTATACTTCATCCAAGCAACACCTCCCCTCTTTAGTTCGCCGCAATCCAGGTTCCGGTTTCATCTAGCTCTCATCATAAACTTAAACTCAACTACATCCTACAGACAGACGGACTGACAGCTAAGCCTTATTATCATGATTAAACTTTCTTCAACCTTAGTTATTCATTCTTTATTAGTTCAGGTGCATCCATGCGGTCACCTTAGTGTAAACATCCAATGGTGTTCGTATAACAGCCATTTGCCTACCATCTATCAGCACCTCCATCAGCATTTCCACCTTGCCTGACTGTAATATTCTATGGTGATTTAATAAGTGAGTTACACTCCCGGCCTATGTATGTATACCCAGGCACATACCCCATAGCTGGGGGTGGTCGATTCGAAACAGAGCCCGAACAGGGATAACACAACAGAAAAAATAAGATATATATAAATATATATATATACAGTATACTGTATAGTCACACACATCTAGGTCTCTCGCAATGTATTTGAAATACTAACGATTCCTTATAGCTTTTTTGTAACTCTCTCAGTTATATACTTTTTTCCAGCTTCTGAATATGATTTTCGTTTTTAATACCATTTTTAGATTCTGTGTTTCTCGCTGCAAACAAATTTATTTTATTTTTTTCATCATTTCCAATCTCCTTTGTCTTCGAGTTCTTTTTCAGGATCATATTCTCTCGACATTCAAGACTTTTGCTAGTATATTTTTCCTACAATCTCCTTTCTTTTCTTGGGCGTATCTGGCATGTATTTGCATCGCTTCAATTCTATTTTAATATTCTGTTTATAACCACTGAAACGGAGTTAGGCGGATATGAGAAAATGTTTATTATTAGTTAGTTTAAAATAGGACTTCAGAGGCTATCAACTCTTTTGGATTATTAAGCCAGCACACTCAATCATGAATAGCGTCAGAACTCCAGTCCCTTGTGTATATTATGAATGTCTGTTGGTTTATCAACAGCTTTACTGAAAACTGTGTGTACAACAATGGACAAAGGTTATTATAAAAAAAAGTGAATGCCATTAACCCTTTCAGTACCAGCGACGTGTGTTATATTATATTCTTGCTGTATTTAGATGATATTATGCAGCTTAGGAAGGATCTGTGATAGTTAAAGGGGTTGGTTGAGAGTTTGAAGCCTTATTATTGCTAGAGGTCCTTCCTAAGCTGAATAAAATCGTCTAATAGTTACCAGAATACGATGAAAAAGACGTCCCTGGTACTGTACGGGTTAAGGTAGTTTTCCATGTAAATACAATAAATCGCAAATTATAATAACTATAATAGTAAATAATCGACCCCTCATACAAGGATAAATATTCGTATACAAATAATATAATAACCGAAGATACTAGATATGCAGCAACAAGGGGGGGGGGGGGAAGGGGGCACCAAGGAATCCCCCCCCCCCCCCTTTGCTATTGGAACTCCTGTTTCATCTGCCTGACATTTGCACTAACACGAGGCAATAATGTCTTACCAACACCCTGTCTCAATAATGTTGTACCAACACCCTGCCTCAATAATGTTGTACCATTATATAACTTCTGTAACATTCACAATCCTTCTTTAATCCTTTTCCATGTTAAACACGCTCTCTTTTCCAACTAACTGATGTATTTCTCACAAGACTCAGGAAACTGAAGCAACTGACAGCAATCTCTCTTCTCTCTTGATCTTTTATTTGTATCTATCCTAATTTCCAAGTCGAAGGTGAATGTTGTGTATATGTGGACAACGACAATTTCAGTTGCTCTTATGCTTTCGATGTAGAAATCAAGTACACTACATCTATCACTTTAAGGGGGTAGTGGCAATTTTGTTTTCTATTTATTTATAATTATATTCATATATCTCCTCTCTTGCTCTCCATCAAGCATAAAAAAAACACTCCCTAGATTCCCTTCAAGATAAATGTGTACAGTCTTGGATAGAAAACTGTCCAGGCTTTTGGTTCCTAAATTACATGGGTAAATGCATTCTCAATAATCCCTCTTAATATTATAGGTCCTTCTTAAATTGCACAAAATCGTCTAATCATGGTGCTGAAGAGGTTAATGTGTTATTATATTTGTATACCAATTGATCGATAGATAATTATTGTTTATGTCATTGTTCATGTATAATAATACATTTAAAAATACCCATAGGTTTCTAGAGATACCTAAATAATAGTATATCCATAATTATAAAATATATAAATCATAATATATTCATACCGTGCATTCCGACTAGGCTCCACTCTGCACGATTTTTTGTTTTTTTTGCTAGACACCGTAATTTCAAAATACTCATAGGTTTATAAAGATACCTAAATCATAATGTTATATCCATATCGTATATTGTGAAATTAGGGTGATGTTTATTTTACCTTCCGACTAGGTTCCACTCTGCACGATTTATTTTTATTTTTATATTTTTTTTGCCAGACGCCGTAATTTCAAAATACCCATAAGTTTATAAAGATACCTAAATCATCTATTGCCTGACGCCGTGATCCCCGAAGGGGTGGCCTAAATCATATATCCCATAATAACTATAACTTGTATTCTGAAATGTTCAAATTAGAGGCTCGCTATCGCTCGCCAGGAAAAAATCGACACCTAAAGGGCAAGAAAGGTTTTAATATTGAAAAAAAAAAAAAAAAAAAAAAAGGTTTATAAAGATACCTAAATCATAAAATTATACCCATACCTTTGGATGTGTTCGCCGCTCCTCTAGCGGCACCAAGGAGCGCGACGCCCCTCGTTATGGGTGGTGATTTGGTGCAGTAGACTGTTTGAAGCGACAGCTCGCTCCCTTGCGAGGATGGGCTCGTCTGGCACTTTTTGCAGTTCGACATCTAGGGCTCTCTTGAAGTTGTCTAACGAGATGTCCCTCATGTCTCTTACTCGCCGTGGGAGTTTGTTGAAGAGACGTGGGCCTCTGTGTGATAACCAGCCCTCTCGCAGAGAGCCCATAGCACCCCTGTTATTCATCCGGGGGATTTCGCATTCCCAGCCTCTCCTATCACTGAATTTCATGACTATCGGAGTATGTAGGTTTGGTACTAAACCCTCTGCGATTTTCCATGTGTATATTATTAGGTAACGTTCTCTTCTACGTTCCAGTGAGTACAGATTCAGTGCTCTTAAACGCTCCCAATAGTGTAGATGTTTTATCGAACTTATATGCGAAGTGAAATTTCTTTGTACACTCTCTACGTCATTTATTTCACCTGCTTTGTATGGGGATGTTAATACGCTACAGTATTCAAGCCGCGGTAGCACTAGAGATTTGAAGAGCGTTATCATAGGCAATTCACCGCGTGTTTTAAAAGTACGCAGAATCCAACCCGTTAGACGTTTCGCAGCTGCCACTTTGACCTGGTTATGTACTTTGAAACCCATATTTTCAGACATTAATACCCCAAGGTCTTTCACACTGTCTTTCCGTTCTATTATGTGGTTAGATTCTGTTAAGTAATTTGTAATATCTTTAACACCATTATTATCTCCGTACCGTATTAATTGGAATTTTTCCTCATTGAATTGCATGTTGTTTTCCCTGGTCCACTGGAACACTACATTCATGTCTTCCTGCAGTCGGCCCGTGTCCTCTTGTGTGTTTACTATCTTGCTTAATTTTGTGTCATCAGCAAAAGACGACACCGTACTGTGTCTGGTGTTGGTATCTATGTCGCAAATTAGTATGAGGAACAGAAGGGGCGCTAGCACTGTTCCTTGGGGCACTGAGCTTTTGACATCCGAAGGCTCAGAAGTGACTTGGTTTACTGCTACCGATTGTTTTCGGTTTACGAGGAAATTGTATATCCACCGTCCGATTTTCCCAGTTATACCTTTTGCTTTCAGTTTGTGGGCTATTATACCATGGTCACATTTATCAAATGCCTTAGCAAAATCGGTGTAAATGACATCCACGTTTTTCTTTTCTTCTAGCGCTTTAAGAATTTTGTCATAGTGTTCCAAAAGTTGTGAGAGACATGATCTTCCCGCTCTGAACCCATGTTGACCGGTGTTGTGTAGTTCATTTGCCTCCATAAATGTTGAAATTTTGCTTCGCAGGACTCGCTCAAAAACTTTAATGATGTGAGAGGTTAGAGCTACCGGGCGGTAGTTTTTTGGTAGTGCTTTACTCCCTCCTTTATGCAGTGGGGCAATTATTGCATTTTTCAAGCTATCTGGTATGTCACCAGTGTCTAGACTCCTTCTCCACATTATAGCCAGGGGTTTTGAGAGGTTTTCCTTACATTTTTTCATTAGGATCGAATTCTATGAGTCCGGGCCTGGTGCCGAGTGGGATGGCATGTTGGAAATGGCCTCCTCTATGTCTTTTGGACCGAAATCAATATCCAGCATCTGAGGGGTTTCCGTGGGGGAGGTTTCCATGAAAAATATATTTTGGTCTCTGATGACTTTTGTTTCATCAGGCTCACTGAATGCCATTTCATACTGCCTGCTTAAGAGTTCGCTCATTTCCTTTTTGTCTCCTGTGAAAGAGCCGTCCCTTTTGCTCAGCGGGCCGATGTTTGATGTTGTTTTAGCCTTTTGTTTGGCGTATGAAAAGAAGTATTTGGAATTTTCCTTTATACCTGCAATAGCTTTCCTCTCCTCTTCCATATGTTGTAGTTCATATGATATTCTTAGCCTTTGTTCAATTTCCACAATTTCTCTATCTATTTCGACCTATTGCCTATCCTGTAGATTTTGATGTGTGCGTCTTTGTGTGAGTAATTTTCTTCTTCTGTACAGCCTCCTCCTTTCCCGATCTTGTTTGCTTCTTCGTTTTGTTTGTCTTGCAGGTATATGGTGGCTACAGATTTGGGTCATGGTTTCTGTTATTAAGACTAGACATTCTGCTGGTGTCAGGTTATCCATTAAATCTTCCCAGTCTATTTCCTCCATTTCTTGATTTACCTCTTCCCACCTAATGTTTTTGTTATTGAAGTTAAATTTACTGAAGGGGCCGGTTTTTGTTCTCGATTCTGAGGTTGTCTGTACACTTTCTAAGGTTGTTTTGATCTCAATTAATTTATGATCTGAGTATGTTGTGTCCGATATGTTAATGCTGTGTACTAGAGAGTCATTGTTAGTGAATACCAGGTCTAAGATATTGTTTTTCCGTGTGGGTTCAGCAATATGTTGGGTAAGACTAAAAAAATCACAAAGTTCAAAAAGCTCTCTCGTATTAGTATTTGCTTCTCCGGTGTTATTTGCCACAAACTGGTTTTCTATTTGTCTCCATTTAATGTTTGGTAGGTTAAAGTCTCCTAGCCATATAATATTTGGTGTTGGGTTCCCCAGGGTTTCCACTTCTGATTTTATTTTGTTGAGCTGGGTTTTTAATTCTTCTCGGGATGAGTCTGGAGGCCTGTATGTAACAATTACTGCTAAATTTAGGGATTCTATTTTAACTCCAAGTATTTCCACCACTTCATTACTGTTATTTAGGAATTCAGTACATATCAGTGAGTCATGTATGTACAAGGCTACACCTCCATGTGATCTATGCGTTCTGTCCGCCCTATGTAGGTTGTAACCAGGAATCCATACCTCACTATATTCCTGATCTTTAATGTGAGTTTCTGTGAGAGCCGCAAATATAGCGTTTCCTTCTTCTAGCAGGCCCCTAATAAATGGTACTTTGTTCGTGGTTCTATTTTTTAGGCCTTGGATATTTGCAAACAAGATTGGGGAGGGATTGTTTGGAGTACTATGTGTACCTAATAGTCTTCGGGATGTATTGGCCACTCTTGGGAGGCCAGGAGGTGCTCGAGGTGTTCTATGTGCTCTTCCATCTCCCTCAGTCTCTTCATCTTCATCTGCCCTTTCCCTCCTTGCCTTTTTCCTCTGTCTCGTCCTCGCATAGCTAGAGAGTTTTTTGGGCTACCATTCGTGTTAGGTCTAGCATATCTCCAAGTCCCTTTAATATGAAAAGCTGGGCATTTCATATTGTAGCAGGTCTTGTTCTCAAGTGATGTCTTGCAAAGGGATGGGTGGTGGTATTTGCAGGTTTTACCAAATCTACATTTTCCATGACTGGTTATGTTGTTGCAAATTTTGGGATGAGCAAATCTACATGAATTCCCATTATATTCGCCCTTTTGACCAAAGTAGCACCTTCTTTCCAGATAATATCTGCACACTGGTGTAGACAACCCCAGTAGGTGTGGCTGGGGCTGCAAGGGGTTATGTGGTGAGCTAAGTGTGGTTGTGGGTGATAGTGGGCTTGGTGTATGGGTGGGTGAGGCCTGCAGGGGGGTGGAGTTATGGGTCGGTTGTAGGTGGGCAGGTGGCAGTGGTGAGGGGGGAGACGATGTGGAAGGGGAGCCTGATATGGGGCTTGTTGCATCCTACGTTCATCCTGCAATTTTATTTGATCAACAGCAGTAGGGTGGTCAATGGCCATAGATGGGATTAATGTGGGTGTTTTCTGGGTCTGGGGAGGTGTGGGGAGATGTGCGACAGGGTTTGTGTATATGTAGGGTGCGAAAGGTTGTTGTTCGGCAGGCGATGTGTGTTGATGTGCAGGAGGCAATGTGGGCATTATCATGGGAAGGTGTGCGTGTGTGGGTTGTGATATTTGTATGGGCCCTGAGGCCCCAATAGTTCCCCATTTTCTGTGAAAGGTAGCTATGTCTTGGCTATATTTCCGTCTATCTTGTACTTCCGTATTTTCTATAGTCTGTATGACTTGCCATGTGATATCGAAACAACTATCGCAGAAATGGAGGTTCTTCCCTCTTGTATTGTACGCCTCATTTATTGGTGTCAATCCTATGCAAATCCAGTGATATGGTTGCTTGCATATCCGACATGCGGTGCCTTCATGGATGTGTATATTCATCTTACAACTCGTACAGTTGTCTCTGGTAAAAAAAAAAAAAATTTCCCCACCCGCCCTTACATGGGGGAGAGAGAGAGAGAGAGAGAGAGAGAGAGAGGGGGGGGGGGGGGGCTTGGAGGACAAGGAGGTGTTTGTTACGCGGTTTGTGGGAGTGTGGGGGGGGAGGGGGGAGTGCCACTTGTTTACCCTCGTTATGTTTACACTTTAAGTAACTTTAAGTAACACTTTCAATAATTATCTTATGAAACAGAATTCTCACTGCCCTAACCACTTTTCACGTTTTTGGTCGACTGTTTAGCGGAAAATACGGCACTCTAGGAAAATAACGAACTTTCCAGGCTACCTACAGTATATATAGTATCTATTATAAATTTCATATTTTACCTATCAACTTGATTCAACACTGCTCAGGTTCGAATTTTGACCACATTTGAGAGAAGAGAGAGAGAGAGAGGGGGGGGGGGGGGGGGGGCTTGGAGGACAAGGAGGTGTTTGTTACGCGGTTTGTGGGGAGTGTGGGGGGGGGGGGGGGGGGGGGGAGTGCCACTCGTTTACACTCGTTATGTTTAAACTTTAAGTAACTTTAAGTAACACTTTCAATAATTATCTTATGAAACAGAATTCTCACTGCCCTAACCACTTTTCCCGTTCCCGTTCCCCATACCGTGCATTGTGAAATTTGGGTGATGTATATTTTGCCTTCCGACTAGGCACCTCCACTCTGCATGAATATTGCCACTCTGGTCTGCAAGATTGGGGGAGAGAGGAATAGGGTGTCTCTGGGGACATACGTGGTGTGTGTGTGTGTGTGTGTGTGTGTGTGTGTGTGTGTGTGTGTGTGTGAGTGAGTGAGAGAGAGAGAGAGAGAGATGATGTAGCTCTTGGGACGTGTGTGTGTTTCTTTGTGTTTGTGTGTATGTGTGTGTGAGAGAGAGAGAGAGAGAGAGCAACGGTGTAGCTCTGTGTGTGTGTGTGTGTGTATATAGATTAAAATCCTCGCAAAATTACGAAGAGCGGGTGAAATTTGTAGAACTACGGCGCAAAACCAAAAAGTTAATTAA
The DNA here is from genome assembly GCA_032716605.1 of Paralithodes platypus. Lineage (NCBI taxonomy): Eukaryota > Metazoa > Arthropoda > Malacostraca > Decapoda > Lithodidae > Paralithodes > Paralithodes platypus. The sequence continues at coordinate 18,795,856 of CM064527.1, read as the reverse complement.
GCAAAGTTAAAAAGACCCTGGAGTTACATGTTTCGAATCAAAGTAAAACAAACTCGAAACAATTTTATTGTTATATCAGAAAGAAAAAAGTAGTTACTTCAACTGTTGGACCGTTAGTCGATGCAAATGGAGAATACACCAAACACGAAGTACAAATGAGTAATGCCCTCAATACCTTCTTTGCATCAGTTTTTACAACAGAAGGCCTCAGTGATATCCCTACACCATCGCCGATTAAAATTGATAATTCTAATGTTCTAAGCAATATCACCATTATAGAGAGAGAAGTATTGAGATGTTTAGATAAACTCAAAGTAAATAAAACGCCTGGACCTGATACAATCTCACCTAGAGTTCTAAAGGAAGCTAAGGATGAGGTCTCCAAACCACTGAATCTTTGCAGTCTGGAACTATGCCTGATTAGTGGAAGCTAGCCAATGTAACACCGATATTAAAAAAAAGGCAGCAAATCCCTACCCAGTAATTATCGTCCAATTAGCTTAACCTCAGTTGCATGTAAAATGCTAGAAACACTCATCAGAGACAGACTCGTAAATCACTTAGAGGAATATAACATACTTAAAGATACTCAACACGGCTTTCGTAACAAACGAACCTGTTTAGACTTCTTCCACGATATCCTCAACTCTATGATGAGAGTAAAGCTGTAGATATTATATACCTTGATTTTCAAAAGGCCATTGACCAAATTCCCCACTAAAGTTTACTGCTAAAGCTAAAAGCACATGGAATACAAGACGGTGTGTTGAAATGGATAGAAAATTGGCTCAGCGACAAGAAGCAAAGAGTAGTCATAAACGGTAAGGCATCTAAATGGACCAATGTAAGTAGCGGGGTTCCCCAGGGATCGGTACTAGGACCAATTCTCTTTCTAATTTACATCAACGACATAGATGAGGGTCTCACCTGTAAAAAAGTTTGCTGACGATACAAAATAGCAAATAGCGTACTCTCAAAAGAACAAGTTAACGATATGCAAAGAGTACAATATCGAGTAACCTAAAGCCGAGTCAACAATGTTCAGAAGTTGTTAAGAAGGCAAACAAGTTAATTGGCTTTATAGGCAGGTCATTTGAGCATAAATCCAAAGAAGTTATCCTAACTCTTTACAATTCCTTAGTCCGCCCTCTTCTGGAATACTGCGTTCAATCCTGGTGCCCTTATTACCAAAAAGATATAGACAAGCTAGAACGAGTTCAACGTAGAGTTACCAAAATGATACCTAGCCTAAAGAACAAACCATACGAGGAGCGTCTTAGAGAATTAAATATATTTCCTTTAACCCAGCGCAGATTAAGAGGTGACTTAATTCAAGTGTTCAAAATCAGTAAAGGCATCGACAATATGAACTGTAAGTACTTTACTATCGACCAATCTAATTACACACGGAGAAACGGTAAATCTTTTAACTCACACGAATATAAGCATTTCTTCTTCAATCGAGTTGTTAACTTGTGGAATGGGCTTCTACGAGACGTTATAAACTGCAGCACCGTTGATTCCTTTAAACTTCGCCTAGACAAATATCTTGCATCAAACCCGCGACTGACTGCGTTGTAAATGAATAACTTTATTTTATTCCCCCCTCAAATTCATCAAGGATTATTGCGTATATATATTACTAAGACGTTACTCTTTTTTTCCCATATATATGAAAGATCACTTATAACTGTTATGTTACTAACCCATATGTCCCGTTCTAACTTCCTAATCCTGCCACGGACATTAGTTCCAGGGCAGTAGTTCCCTTTCCAATGTTCCCTTACCCACTCTAAACCACTTGTTGGACACTTGATCCTCAGTTTTTTGGAGGATAAGTAGCCTAGAATGGTCAATAGACCTGTTGTTGCTTGATTTCCTTTGTACTCCTTTGTATTTCTGCGGGTGTGTGTGTGTGTGAGAGTGAATGTGTGTGCGCGTGCGTGCGTTTGTGTGTGCAACCGAAACCCACAGAAGAAAAGTGTAATAATTCACTTTCCCTCCCTCTGGCTTCTGGCCTGAGGAAGTAGTGGTGAGAGTCAAAAGAGTGGACAATCTGGAACAAATATAGGTTTTAACCCTCCCGCATCCAGCAACTTAATTATCTAACTTACGGTCAGACATTCTCTAATTTGCCATGAAATATCAGGCTGGGCGAGTTTTCGAAGCCTTGTGTTTTTCTGTATTTTCATCCACCAGAATGCTGTTTATTGTGATGTATCATATGTCAATGGAAAGAGGAATATTTATAG
>CM064527.1:18626104-18788604 GCA_032716605.1 Paralithodes platypus | reverse complement strand
GGCAGTTATGCCTTTTGCCTCCCTCACTCGCATAGACAAAAAAAAAAAATCTTTCGAATTGCTTCTTTTCTGTCCAACCGCTTGTATACACTCGAACCTCCCTAGTACTTCAACGTTAATCCATCTGATATACTCATTATGTCTATATCCTTTCCTATTAGTATTATATTCTCCTTCCAATTTCCTTCCCACATCTCCGGCCAAATGTGTGTCTCATACTTCCGTGCTCATATTTCTTCTCGTCCCACTCTCTCTCTCTTCCACCTTGATAAATCCCAGCAGGACTAATTTTTCTCCTCCACACACACACACACACACACAGAGAGAGAGAGAGAGAGAGAGAGAGAGAGAGAGAGAGGGAGGAATGGGACACGAAGTGTGTTGGGAGAAATTCGTCATGGAAGAATATATAGTTTTTTTCATTTATTTTTCATTCTACCTGAGTTGATGGCGGAGGCTAATGGAGATAAATGGTGATGTTGTCGATGTTGTACTTCTTGGAGATTATTACGATAATCTCGTACATTTGGAATCCAACTTCCTCACTTGCCGTGGGCGTAACGATCCTCTAGGGTCGATAGCCTCTTAAATCCTATATTAACTAACTAACTAAAATGTTAAAGTGTTGTTGGAATGGCTTTGGTTGAGGGTATTTGTAACATCAGTTGTATAATCATAACCATCATGTTTATCGGTTAGTTAGTTAATATAGGACTTGGAGGCTATCAACCCTATTGGATTATTAATCCAGCACACTGTAAGTCAAGAAGAATTTCAGGACTGGAGCCCCTTTTCGGTAACTCCAGTGCCTTATATGAGAGAGAGAGAGTGAGAGATTGGTATTATAGTTATTAAATAATGTTTATCAGAAGTAGGAATAGAGGTCATATATTTCCCTATAGGCTACCCAGTGAGTGATCGATCCTTATAAATCTATAGTATTACTTTGTTTGGGAATCCATGATTATAATTATGTACATTCTTCAAAAACTGAAATTATAGGTGTAATTTTATTAATACCTCATTAATAAAAGCACAGTGCGGGCTTAAAAATAACAAATACAAATAATAATGAATACAAAACAAATAAAACAATAATAATAATTAATACAGAAAACTATTACAAAAACCGTAAAATTATGGGTAGCCGATCCATACAAATAATAGTTCCCCTTAGCACCGCGAGTGTGTGAATTATTTGCGAGATTATAATTTAATTTTCAAGTTCTTTTCGCAAATAGCGCCCTTTTTCAGCCCTAATTATATTCTTTGGAAACTTGCACGTATCTGGATATTATTAAAGTTCTAATACTTTACATATATATTAATTTCCGTATCAATACAAAATTGTTCGGATCTCTTTCTCTCTCTCTCTCACTCACTCTCTCTCTCTCTCTCTCTCAATAACATTAAAATATAATTAAAGGATGCGTACTCGTATATGGATTGCTAATTGCCTTACTGGTCGCAAGCAGTATTCATATATAGGGTGGAGCCTCAGACTGGAAATATGACAAAAGCGTAGTGTCTTGTTGATCATTACTCGTACAGTATCCGTTTTACTTTTATTTATTTATATTTTATTTTTTATTATTATTTTTTGTTTCTTTTTATGGGCAGCCGAATCGTGTTGATTTTGGATCGAGGGACCATTTTTTTTAACAATGCCGTCTCATCTAAGATGTTTGCTTGGATCGTGGGGGCACTTGGGCCACTGGTCCATAATGGTTCATTTAATTGACAATATTTGTGTATTATAATTATTATCATATAATGTTAGTGGAAGTAAAGTTGAAGGGTCTCCCCACAACAACCACACCCCAAAGAAAGATAAAGATAGATTTACATAGCTACACTGGCCACACAGTCCTTACGATCCAAACGAGGTGGTTTGGACTTAATTCTAGTAGAGATGGTATACCCGATAGAAAAGGAAAGTTGGTGGAAAGGATAGAAAGGTAGAGAGAGAGAGAGACTTACATAGACTTACATAGATACACTGGCCACACAGATCTTACGATCCCTGCGAGGTGACCAGGACTTAATCCTAATAGAGATAGCAACCCTAAGAGAAAGTGGAAGGACAGGATAGCAAAGATGAAGGCTCTCTCCCCACCCTCCGGCAATGTGCCGTACATGAAAATAGTTAGAAGTGAATAACCTTGCAGGGCTTGGAAATCGCCTGAAGGAATTTATAGTATAGTTAGAAATGGAAAGGAAAAGGCATGCACACCTTAATTTTTTATTTTTTTGTATTTATATACATATATACACATACATATACATATACACATATACATACATATATACACATATACATACATACATATACACATACACATACATACATACATTTTTTTTTTCCCTGCTCTCTTCAACTGAAAGCGTTTTCATTTCCGCCAGGTTCTCTTATCAGTGATCAGCTTCTACTGCAGACCAACTTTTCTGTGATATGTGTCTAACCTTTTTTTAAGTGTGTATATAGAGTCACTGTCAATAACTTCATTAGGGAGCTTATTCCACTCTTTAATAATACTGTGGGTGAAGAAATGTTTAGTTATGTCTAAGTTTGCTTTCCTGCCTGTTAGTTTTAATTTGTTTCCTCTTGTCGAACCTTCTTTGGCTATCTTAAATAGATTATTAGAATTTACATTACTAAAACCTTTTAGTATCTTAAAACACTCTATCAGCTGTCCCCTTATTCTCCGTTTCTTAAGCGAAAACAGGTCAAGTTCTCTTAATCTCTCATTGTATGGTTTATTTCTAAGGGAAGGGATTAACTTTGTTGCTCTACGCTGAACTGATTCTAGTTTCTCTATGTCTTTTATTAAGTAGAGAGACCAAAACTGCACAGCATACTCCAGATGTGGCCTCACAATACTTTTATATAGTGGTACAACTATGTCTTTACTATGACAATGAAAATTTCTTTTAATGAAACCTAGTGCTCTATTTGCTTTGTTAGATGCTGCGGTGCATTGGTTTGTAGCTTTAGATTTTCATTGATAAGCACTCCTAGGTCTTTTATCTGTGATACGCTCTTTATCTTTTCTCCATTCATATGGTATTCGTATTTGTTGTTTCGGGAGCCTATTTGTAGTATCAGGCATTTGTTTACGTTAAATGGCATCTGCCAATTTTCTGACCACTCTGATATCTTGTTTAAATCTGATTGCAGGCTACTTCTATCGCTCTCTGATATTATTGCATTTCCTATTTTAGTGTCATCGGCGAATTAGGAAATGATGTTATTGATGCCGTTGTCTAAATCATTAATATATATTATGAATAATAATGGGCCCAGAACTGAACCCTGTGGGACTCCACTAGTCACCGGAGTCCATTCTGATTCCACTCCATTAATAATTACTCTTTGCTTACTTTCGCTTAACCAATTCCTTATCCAATTAAGTGTGTTGCCTTGTATTCCTAGATTCTCGACCTTCTGAAGTAATTTATTATGAGGGACCTTGTCGAAGGCCTTCTGGAAGTCCAAGTACACTATATCAAGACTTTTGGTAAAATCATTAATCTTAAATAGGTTGTCATAAAATTCGATAAGGTTCGTTAGGCATGATTTTTTGGTTCTGAAGCCGTGTTGACTATTATTAATAAGATTGTTATTCTCTATGGAACGTACAAGTTCGTCTCTTATGAATGATTCTAATAGTTTTACAATAATGGAAGTTAAGCTAATGGGTCTGTAATTCCCTGGTAGTTTTTTTTTTTTTATCTCCCTTTTTAAATATCGGTGTAATATTCGCTGTCTTCCAGTCAGTGGGTAATTGTCCATGTTGGAGTGACATGTTAAACATTTTGGTTAGGAGTTCGGCAACTTCATCTTTGACCATTTTTAGGATTTTAGGGATGAATAGGTCTGGGCCGGGAGATTTATTTATTTTCAGTAATTCAATCTGTCTAGTGACGTTTGATTGGCTGATTTTGAAGTCAGGGAGCACAATTTTGCTTGTTTGATTAGTAGCTTGTGGAGTGTTAGTGTTGGCAGCAGTGGTAAAAACGGAGCTGAAATAATTGTTAAGAGTAGAGGCTATATCTTTGCTATATGTTTCTAGAACACCTTGAGTGTTAAGTATGGGTCCTATCCCGTTTTTTATTTGTTTACTACTGTTAATGTATCTGTAAAATTGCTTTGGGTTGGTCTTACTATCTTTAGCTATGCTTATTTCATATTTCCTCTTTGCTGTTTTTATTAGTGATTTTACTTTTCTTCTGGCGGCCAGGTATTGTTTACATATGGTATTATTCTTTGTTTCTCTCTTTAAGTTGTATAAACGATTTCTTTCCCTAATTGCTCTACTGATATATATATCGTACCAAAGGGGTTTGTTTATTTTCTTACTGTGTCTTTTACGCATTGGGATATGTTTCTTTTGAGCACTCATGAATATTTCTTTAAATCTTTCCCATGTGTCGTCAATGTTGGTGAGACTTTCGAGAAGCAGATTAATATCTTTTAGGTCATTCCTTAGGCTATTGAAGTCTGCCATATTATAGTTGGGAATAAAAGTTTCACTAGTGCTGTTTGTGGTCGACATATTAATTTGGAGCCTGACGATATTATGATCACAATTAGATATTAATTCCCCAACTTCTAAGTCGGAAATTAAATTTTCGTGGGTCGCGATTACTAGGTCTAAAATATGATCTCCCCTCGTGGGTTTCTGGACTAATTGATATAAGAAGTTATCTTTAATAAATTCGGTAATTTTTTCTGATGCATGGCCAGACCCTTTTAAATCTCCCCAATGAATATTAGGAAGATTAAAATCGCCTATGATAAGGGCTTCTTTTGTTGATAGAGTTTTTTCTAAATTATTGTATAGAGCTATATCCTCTTGATAGGTACGAGTTGGACGACGATATACGACAACCACATTAATGTCTATATCCTTGTTATTAATTTTCACACATAACAGTTCTGAGTTATTAGAAGGAATTTGAACCTCAAGTGAGCATATATTTTCTTTTATATAAAGTAATACACCTCCTCCTCTCTTACCTACTCTGTCTTTATGATATAGTTTATAGGAATTGATCTGATATTCGTGTGTGAAATTGATATTGTTGGTGTCTATATAAGTTTCTGTTATCGCAATTATATCTATTTCTTCATTTAGTAACATAAGTCTTAGTTTGTCAATCTTATTTCGTAGACTTCTGGCATTAAAATACATTAATTTGATTGCTTGTTTACTCTCACTCGATCTTTTGTAAGTGGGGGAATCCGACAGCAATGACACGTTCGGTGGTTGGAGAGAGTTTAATAGTTTTTTTGTTCGGGTAAAGAGTGATTGAGTCGTACGGAAAATCTAGGTGATGGTACGGGGGGAATGGGAGAGCGGTGATTGAGGGTAGAGGGTGAGGGCGTAATGGAATAAAGGGGAGGGGAGGGAGTTGTGAGGGAGGGACGGAGCGGGGTTTGGAGGCGAGGAGAATGGAGGGGTGAAGGGAGTTTGGGAAAGGGTATGGGGTAAGACCTTGGGGAAGGATTAGGAAGAATTAGGTTCTCTGAGAGAGTAGGGTGGCTTCTCAGGCTTTTCTTTGTCCTGTCAGAGTTTGATGGGGATTTGTGAGAAGACTGGTGATTATCCCTTTGCTCGTGGGCGTTGTACACAGCTGCATTTAATTTCGCAGCTAGCCACGTGGAACCAGTGTGGGAGAGATGAATTCCATCTCGCATGAAAAATTCCCTTTTCCCTTTTACTTCATTAAATGGGTTAATGAATGCGACTTGCTGTTGGATGCAGAGTTGATTTAGGGACTCGTTGATGTCATTGGCCCTGAGATTACTGTAACTGCTTTCTTTCATGCGGGGAGGGATTCCTACTATGATACAGTTTTTATTTTTATTTTTTGCTTCTTGGATCAGTGTTTTATATTTGGTAATTATTTGTTTGCTACTTGTGTTACCCCCGTCGTAGGCATCGTTACTTCCTACACTGAGAACTAGGCAAGTACTTTGTTTGATTTGGGACTTCTTGATGTCATTGGTGATGTGGGTAATTTTAGCACCTGGCATGACTTTGACGGATCTTTTACCTGGTGCTAATGTAGCCCATTGGGCCCCCTGTCGACGTGAGAGCGAGTCACTAATTATTTGTGACTTTATTTCATTTTTGCTAACCAGTGTAGCCTTGGACTCTTGATACGGTTTTCTTTTCGTTACTTTACGTTTGTGTGCATTGTCTGCACCTGCGGCCTCATCTGTACTGTTACCTAGTACATCATATCTGGTAGCAAGGGGGATTGTGTTTATCTTTGGGGCAGTCTGTTTTGTTTTATTGCCTCTGACTACCTGGAAGGCAGCTCTAGAATCAGACTGCGGGTGCGAAATGGGGATGTTTTGTTTGTTAAGGTTGGGGCTGTTACGTTGCTCTTTGAGTAAACATATTTCTTGTTTTAGTTAGCTCACTTCTCCTTTGTATGCCTCTAGTGTAATGTCAAGGAACTGGAATTTCTCACCAGTTACACACTTAAAGCATTTTTCGTCTGGGAAACCATGCCGGAATATCCATTCCGCATAAAATGTCTCCCCACAACATAGAGTGTTGTATCTCTTTGGTGGCATTATATCTCTGTGTTGAACAAATAAAATAATAAAACAGTACAAATAATATTGAATTAGATTATACAGGGAAGGGACTGGGTAACTTAGCGTGTTACTGCAGTGAGTAGGTAGGTAGCAGCTGTGGGGTCGGGGTCCTTGGGGAGTTGACCAGGGCGGCTGGAGGAGCTGGTCGGGTATCAACCATCACTCACAAGGGTCAATGACACAATGAAGAGAGAGAGAGAGAGAGAGGGGGGGGGGGGGGAGTGAGGTGCCTGCGACAGTAATGTAGGAGCCACACTAAGTCTAGCCATAATGTGCTGTAGCAATACGAGGACAATAATAGTATCCGCTCTGTTGGTGGTGGTCGTGAAGGTGGTGAGTTTGTCTTATTAGTTTAGTTGTGTTATGATATACTATAAGTGTTGCTTGGGTGACTTTCTGTTTCTAGAAAATGTGTTTATGTTGGTACACTACTAATAGTTGGTGTGATAAATTCATATTTGTTTTCACCAACCCAACAATTAACTTTACAAATAAACCTAATTTACGAAAGCAATGAAATTAATGAATACATGTGGTACTCCAAGGACTCGAACCTAGGATACTCACACCGAAATCAGAATAATACAACCAGTGGCCAAAATGAGCTTAGCGAAATTGTTAACCCAAGAACGGCGAGCGTCCTCTCCAGAGGTTTTACTAGTGGACGGCGACCTTCCTCTCGAGGGCCAGGATTTCAAGCGCATAAGAAAAATGCGTGCGTTGAGCCAGGTGGCTTCAAATTGGTGTGTGACTAAGCCTATATGACAACTCTCGATTCCACTACAATACACACTACGGTCGCTCCCACACAATCAGTTATCAAGCAGTTGTCAGGGAGCCCTCACGTCTCTCTCCCGCATGTCACGATGACACAACAGCAGCCGTGGAAGACTGAGTGTGGCTACCAGAAAGCCCTCTTACCTCTACTATTTACTCACAGATGTTCTTCTACAATAAAGAAGGCACATAATGCACGTGCAATGGGCGGTGCACGTACTAAAAGATCTATGGCATTTCATGACACCACTACCACCAGTTATGTTATCACCTACCACCCACCACTGCCACCAGTACTACCACCACCCTCTACCATTTCCCTTTCCCTATGTCACAACTCTAGAAAGCCAAAACTACCGCACCACTGGAATGTGGAATGTCACCCAGTGTTCTATTTTTAGACACTGCAGTCAAATTCCGTCGCACAACATGACTTCTCTCTCCATCTCTCTCTCTCTCTAGTATCCTATCCCTTATCAACCCTATTATTTCCGTCTTATTTACTGTTTATGGCTGTTATTACTGCTGGGTTATGGTTTAAATGTCATATATCTTTTCATTATTCTTCTATATACATTTGATGATTCTTTCAGTCCTTGTATTAAGGGGGTCATCTGTTTTTTTTTATCTTTCTCTCCTTTCCCTCTTTCTCTGACTTGTATTCATTTGGCCTTATTCAGCCAACTGTTTTAAGACGTTTATCCCCATCTAGGTGTCGATTTCTTTCTGGCGAGCGATAAAGAGCCAGCATTGTATGGAGAAATCCGGCTTCGCCGGAGAATTTAGCTTGCTGTAAAACAAAAATATATACTGTATATGCTGGCTCGCTACCGCTCGCCAGGAAAATATTGACACCTGGATGGGGGTAAACTTCTTAAAACAGTAGGCATGGGGACGAATGGATACAAGCCAAAGAGAGAGGGAGAGAAAGAGAAACAAGTGAGGTGGGCCCCCTTAACCCATTCTGTACCCTTGACATCCTTTTTATTATATCATGGCTACTGTCAGACGCTTTTGTTCAGTTTAAAAGGGACCTCCTGCAACCAACTATCTCTCTTATCCTTTTTTACTACCACAGGTCCATCTTCAACTGCACAAAATCATCTAAATATACCTAGAGAAAATTAAAAAGACGTCGCTGGTACAGGAGTTATTACATTAAAGAAAACAAATGGTCTCATAAAGATGTCTTCCTCTTGTATTTGTCCCCCTTCTCATTATCCGTGTCTTAAATATGTTGCTAATCTTTTACGCATTGCATCCTCCCCCATCTCTTTTATCTTTCTTATTCAATTAGCTGTTTGCAGTTTTCTTATTCCTTGTCTCTCCCCTCATTCTCACTTATCATTCTCTTAGACAATTCAAATATAAGTGTATTCTAAGATTATTGTGTTCTATATGGATGAGGGAGATAAAGGCAAGACTGTCTGTGACGATCGCCTCCCCCCCGAGTTGAAAGAGTGACAGGGCCAAAATTAAGGAATGTTTGAGCCAAAATATCTGAACACACTCAGTTTGAAGCAATTTAAGTCATAGGATGAAGGAAAGATGGATTCAGGGAGAGAGTTCCAGAGCTCAGCTGTTAAATAGAAGAAAGATTGGGAGCGTCGTTTCACTCTAAGGTTGGAGAGTTGCACAGAGTAGGGGTGGGATTGTGTTGCAAGACTGGTACTATGTACTGTACGTAGAGCAGGTGGTATACACTGAGAGAGCTCTGAGGAACAATGATTATTGTAATAGCGATAGAATAGTGAGAGATGCAACATTGCGGGGAAGAGAGAGAGATTGCAGAGAGTCAGTGAGTGGACGGGAGTTAATGAGACGAACGACTTTCTTCTCTAATTATTCTAGAAGTGCTGTGTGAGAGGATTCTCTCCACACATGCAAACAATACTCAATACAAGGACGCACTGTGCCCCAGTACAGAGCATTAAGATGTGCAGGGGTAAAGAACCCCTTGAGGCAGTTGAGCACACCCAGCTTCTGGGAAGCCGTTTTAGCAAGAGTGGTAATATGGTCTTTCCAAGAGAGATCAGAAATAAAAGAGACACAAAGATTACACTTATACACATCCACTCTTTTCCTGTTTTATCTCTTTTATTTTTCATATAACCACACCCACACACACACACATATATGTATATATATATATATATATATATATATATATATATATATATGTTTCTAGTCTCTCAGTGGGGATCGAACCATCGACCATCAGGATGATAGCCGACGCTTTAATCAATTACACCACGGCAGTCTAAAAGACACTCAGCCTTCTAACCTATTTATGTTAGGGAGAAGGGAAACCCACTAGGCGAATATATTTCAATTCAAACCTAGTTGTAGGATCCATATTTTCAGAATACCATACACGGATTTTTGAGTGTCCCGACGCAACTCGGGTAGAAATTGATTTAATTTAATTCTAACCCACAAAGCATGAGAGTTACAAATATTGAGAATATATCACAAATATTGAGAATATATCACAAATACACGTGAGCCACTAAATGTTTCTAGTCTCTCAGTGGGGATCGAACCATCGACCATCAGGATGATAGCCGACGCTTTAATCAATTACACCACGGCAGTCTAAAAGACACTCAGCCTTCTAACCTATTTATGTTAGGGAGAAGGGAAACCCACTAGGCGAATATATTTCAATTCAAACCTAGTTGTAGGATCCATATTTTCAGAATACCATACACGGATTTTTGAGTGTCCCGACGCAACTCGGGTAGAAATTGATTTAATTTAATTCTAACCCACAAAGCATGAGAGTTAAATATATATATATATATATATATATATATTTTGAGAATATATCACAAATACACGTGAGCCACTAAATGTTTCTAGTCTCTCAGTGGGGATCGAGCCATATATATATATATATATATATATATATATATATATATATATATATATATTGAGAATATATCACAAATACACGTGAGCCACTAAATGTTTCTAGTCTCTCAGTGGGGATCGAACCATCGACCATCAGAACGATAGACGACGCTTAATCAATTACACCACGGCTAGTCTAGACTGCCGTGGTGTAATTGATTAAGCGTCGGCTATCGTTCTGATGGTACAAAGGAAATCAAGCAACAACAGATCTAGTGACCCTTCTAGGTTGCTTGTCCTCCAAAACACTGAGGATCAAGTGTCCAAACAGTGGTTTAGAGTGGGTAAGGGAACATTGGAAAGGGAATTACTGCCCTGGAACTAATGTCCGTGGCAGGATTAGGAAGTTAGTAGGGACAGATGGGTTAGTAACTGAGGGGGGGATAAAATAAAGTTATTCATTTACAAACGCAGTCAGTCGCGGGTTTGATGCGAGATATTTGTCTAGGCGGAGTTTAAATGAATCAACGGTGATGCAGTCTATAACGTTTCGGGGAAGCCCATTCCACAAGTTGACAACTCGATTGAAGAAGAAATTCTTAGATTCGTGTGAGTTAAAAGATTTACCAATAATTTTGCAACCGTTTCCCCGCGTGTAATTAGATTGGTCGATAGTGAAGTACTTACTACAGTTCATATTGTCGATGCCTTTGATGATTTTGAACACTTGAATTAAGTCACCTCTTAATCTGCGCTGGGTTAAAGGAAATAGATTTAATTCTCTAAGACGCTCTTCGTATGGTTTGTTCTTTAGGCTAGGTATCATTTTGGTAACTCTACGTTGAACTCGTTCTAGCTTGTTTATATCTTTTTGGTAATAAGGGCACCAGCATTGAACGCAGTATTCCAGAAGAGGGCGGACTAATGAATTGTAAAGGGTTAGGATAACTTCTTTGGATTTATGCTCAAATGACCTGCCTATGGTCGATGGTTCGATCCCCACTGAGAGACTAGAAACACATATTTATATATATATACAGTATATATATATATATATATATATATATATATATATATTATATATATATATATATATACACATATATATATATATATATATATATATATATAAATACAGTATAATATATATATATATATGTATATATATGAAATGATTGGGTTAGGAGCTGAATTAGAACCCCCACCATATCTGCTCCCACATCATGAAGAACCACAACACCCAAGTTCCAGGATAGCCACAATAAAAGAAAAGAGAAGAACCAAGAAAAAGTCATTATCGAAACCAGAGAAAGAAATACTGCAGTGCCCCCTATCACAACAAAACCTACTACCTGTGCTCACAGGATACGTGCTGCTCCCCAGGGCTAATCCTGTCCGACCAGGTGTCCAACACGGCCGCTCACCTACACAGGTCAACATCTCCAACTAGAACCTGATTTAAATTGCGATGAGGAATACTTTATGCAAATACCCCATCAACCTCCACAGTTTCCTCGTATTTGTTTCGACCAGAATAACCACCTTTACAGCGACGAAGACAGCCAACAACAACAAAAGAAGATGAACCACTGGTAACGAAAGCATTCTATAAGATATCACAAATAGATAAATTTCAGAAGAACTGTAATATAATTATTATTCACTCATACAAGCTTTCTAAAATCTAAGTTTAATAATTAATAAATAATTAATAACGTTACCTATGTATCGCTATGTATATTATGTTTTTAAGGCGATTATTAACCACACAATAATTAAAAAAACAGAATTCACATGCCTCTAATATTCCGAAACGCAATAACCATGTCCCAATTTAAAAACTGAATATTACCTACCTGAAATAATTGATTGTTAGGCAAAATTGAGGAACACTTTCGGGTAGTTTTCGAGCGAACTAATCGTGTATACCAATTCGGAGAATACTTCCGTTGGGGTTAGCCAAAATCCCCATAGAAAGTATCCCGGGTGCAGTGACCAAGAGTAGTGTTTAGGAGAGCTAGAAGAACCATCCTAGTTGTGTGTGAGAACGGCGTTTCCCTTTGGTGTCCACAGACGGAGAAATCTACGAGTCCTACGTCGACCTGATCTCTCACGGATCCTACTTCTCCTCCTCACCTCAAATTAAGTGTTTCTGTGTTACTGTGTTTTGGAATTGTTGTAAAGATTATATAAGATATGCTAGTGTTCAAGTTAACGTAATCTTAGAGGCCCATTTCGGACTCTCCTTTCCATAACCTTTCCCTCGTGTTGAAAGAACAAAACACACTCTATGACATTGTAAGGTTTGCTATATCTATAACACTCCGGATATAATTCATTATTATATTCCATACAAATGTTATATATAATTATACTATACCTAAGATTTATACCACACACCACACGTAATTACCAGTGAACACTCCCAGATCTTATTAATTTGTGTTATTATTTGCTGGGTACGGAAGTGCATATTGAAGTGTCCACAGAGAGTGTAATATCCATGTATTCATTCAATTAATTTAAATCTGATATCTTACGTCACTAATTCCATTTATACTTTATTTTAGAGTAAATCTCATTCTCCATTTAACTCCCGTATAATTAAATCTGTAAGACGAGCTCTTTAGCCATTCATCCTAGCTTCTCTTAACTTACGCTTAGTCCGTGAAGTTATATTTCATTCGTATATTCGTTCAGCCACGTTATACTATCTATCTATCTATCTATTGCCTGACGCCGTGATCCCCGAAGGGGTGGCCACGAACGAACCGCCCCCATGCACCTCTGTCCCCAGTCAGTCGACGCCCCTCCCCCCAACCAGCACCGCCTTCGTTCATGTACTTCCTCACTCCATCCTTCCACCTCATATTCGGTCTACCTCTCCCCCTCTGTCCCTCCACCTCGCTCTCGTACACCCTCTTAGTCATTCTCTCGCTTTCCATACGTTCCATATGGCCGAACCATCTCAAGTTGTTCCTTTTCACACTTTCCAGCACATCTACCTCCACACCACACCTCCTTCTTACTTCCTCATTAGTCTGTCTATCCCTCCATGTAACTCCGCACGCACTCCTTAAGTAATTCATTTCCACTGCTCTCACTCTTGGTCTGAGTCTCTCAACCAACGTCCATGCTTCGCTTCCGTAAGTCAGTGTCGGGATTACCACACTGTCATGCAAGGACTTCTTCACTTCCATACTGACCACCCTATTTCTTGTTACTGCTTTTAGCGTTCCTACAACCCTCTTCCCCTGTTGTACCCTCTCCCGCACCTCTTCATCCATAGTCCCATCTTTACTCAACACACTGCCCAGATACTTAAAAGAGTTGACGATCTCCATAGCCTGACCGTTCAGCTTCAACTCACACTCTGTGACTTCACCCCTTTCGAAGACCATAACCTTGCTCTTCCCCGTATTTACCTTCAAATTCCGTTTTTCGCACACTGTTCCAAACTCATTTACCAGACCCTGCAACTCCCATTCATTATCACTCATCAGAACTGTATCATCCGCAAACAGCAGTATAGGTAGCTTCCACTCAATTCCCTCCCTTTTCAGCGATACACCAACACCCACTGCTCTTGATAGTATTTCTTTCATAATACTGCTAATATACTAATATACTGTTATACTGCTAATACTATTTTTATCATAAGTTTCTGGAATTTTCATTCGACCTTACTGTGTTCCTAGTCCCATTTTGGCTAATTTTATTTCACTTCCAGTTATGTCAATTAATTTTATTTTATTATTCATTCCGCCACATATTTTGGCAATTCTTATTTTATTTTCAGTTCCGTGAATATTAATTCATAACTACTGTATTACTAGCCCCATTTGGCTAATTTTATTCACTACACGTTCTGTGAATTTAAGTTCCTTGATTTCTCTTTTATTTAGCCACGATTCCGGCTAAGTATTATTTTTCGTATAGTTGCTGTATATTTATTCGCCATTCTGAGTTTATAGTTTGAATTTAACTTATATTCTCTTATACCTAGGACTAACGTCAATTTTACGCATATATATCCTAGACTTAATTTTGCATATTCATGGTGTTTATTTATACGCCATCTCAGTAGACTTGACCCTTGACGCGGTATCTTCTGTGTATTTACCTACCTGACCCGCACCTCGCATTAACTCAGCCTCGTTCAACCACCCCTACCTGAAGTCGCGATATCCTTTGTCAACTTTTATTTTATTAGTACCTCTCTGTCTACATTTATCTCTCATACATATTGTCATCATATTCATGTCTAATTTTATGTATTATTGTCAATTAACTTTTATGCTATATTGTGATGCCATGATTTACGAATGAGTCTATTTATTATCAACTTGTTCTAGTCACCTTTATTCCATTGGACTTATGTTTTTATAACTAAGCTCCGGATGTGTTCTGTGCTCTGTACCCTAGCTAAATAAGAAATAAAACTTGTGTAACTAACTTGTGTATTCATTGTCGTTGGTGGGGATTGAGTGAAATAAGAAATATTTATATCAATGCTAGTTGTGTTCCTGTCGAGCAGTATCAAGTTCTGAGTTTCCTAAATAGGAATTATAAGAACATATACAAAGCGTGCTGGATTACAGCGTCGCATAACAATATATATATATATACAGTCAATCCTCCGGTAACGCGTACTTTGGAAACGCGGATTTGGTGGCACGCGGTACACCCCTAATATCCAAAAATTTGCTAACACGGTCAATACTTACCCTGGCGCGGGGTCTAGCCGGGCGCCTAACCTTTAGTCCTTTACTCCCGACTTTCGTCATTTACCGATGCTCATACCTCTGCAAATATATGGCCTAACCAAGTTTTTATGCATACCGGAGGTAAATATGATTGTTGCCGTGCATTGGGTGAAGACTAGAACACTCCACATTGTGTAGTTATTGTGTGAGGTGAGAATAATTACCGAAACACACTTATGTTATTGTTTGGCTATGTCGAGTGAGTGTGTGTGTGTGTGTTGTCATTGTGTACACTACGTGGCTAGGCTATCTCGGTTGCCGAACCTATACTTCCAACTTTCGTCATTTACCGATGCTCATATCTCTGCAAATAAATGGCCTAACCAAGTGTTTATGCATACCAGATGAAGATATGGTTGTTGCAGTGCGTTGAGTGAAGACTAGAACACCCTACATTGTGTAGTTATTGTGTGAGGTGAGAAATAATAAGACGGCGAGTTATGAGGGAATCCCGAAGTTCAGATTTTCGCCATTTACCGATGCTCAAATCTCTGCAAATTAATGGCCTAACCAAATGTTTATGCGTACCAGATGAAGATATGGTTGTTGTAGTGCGTTGGACGGTTGGGTGAAGACTAGAACACCCTACATTGTGAAGTTATGGTGTGAGGTGAGAAATATGATGGCGGGATTTCAGAGCTTCGATCGAAAAATGTCGGCTACTGCTGTGACTCTCTCTCCTTAACTAGCCTAGCCTAAACGAAATATTTATTCAGAGGTAAGAGTTGTTGCAATGGGCAAATCAACCCAATGCACATGTCAAATAACCTTTATAATTAATTTAATTATTATAACATAGGCTTCTATGGAGAAAAAGTGGACTTTGTGGAAATTCCCAGAACAGTAAGGTACGTTTAACATGTAAACCTATGGGTTCGGTAATGCGGTTTTTGGTAACACGGGAGGTTACCAGAACACATTAGCCGCGTTACCGTTACCGGAGGATTGACTGTATACATTTAGTGAACGTGTTTGCATCCAGATTCTATGCTCCCTTAAACGACTCCCCAGAATACTTCCCGAGGGTATCATGATCTGCTGTTTGGGAACACCTACACTAAGTAATCACCCGACCACTGTCTCATAATGGTAAATACTAGTAAACACCGACATAGGGTAGTTGTCACTGTTATTACGTCGCTTTGAACTTGTAATACTGTTGGCAAGTTCGATTCCCGTTACAAAATATGTATGTGGTATTCCAGGTTCGAATCCCTGGAGGATCACTTGATTTTATTTATTTATTTCGGAGGTGTTTCGTGTTGGGAGGGAAATCTATTTTTAGATTATTTCTAAAGGTTCAGGAACAGTTCGTAATAAGGTCGGTCCTTTGAGATATGTGCCCCACAAACTGTTCTTTCCTTTCACACAAACATTAGGCTATTCAGTGTGCAGTTTGGTCTGAGTACATGATTAGATTAATATCCAGTATTCGATAAATATATATCAATCGTAGTAATGTACTTAACCTTAACTGTCTTGGTGGTGTAATGCTTAGAGTATTTAAAATCTGTATGTGGTATCCCAGGTCCGAATCCCGGGAGGATCACATGCTTTCATTAATTTAATTGGGAGGTGTTTGGTGTTGGGAGTGAAATTATCTTAGTTGGACAATTATAATATATAATATTAAAAATCCAATTAATGTGTACAGTCTTCAGCAAACATTGCGCGTACAAGCGTACAAGCCAGACAAAATTAATATTCTATGGCAATTGTCTAAACTAACTCCCCGCTCCCCCCTCTTTCACACTTATTCCTCCAAATAATCGCTGGCTCGAATATAAACCGAGAATCTCTCTCTCTCTCTGCTATTCTTTCCTTCCAGTGCCCCTTCTCTCGGGTTAGCTATGTCTATTAGAATTAAGTCCTGACCACCTCGCTGGGATCGTAAGGTCTGTGTGGTCAGTGTATCTATGTAAATCTCTCTCTCTCTCTCTCTCTCTCGCTCTTTATCTTCTTTGCTATCCTTTCCTTCCACTGTCCCTTACTCTTGGGTTAGGTATCTCTACTAGAATTAAGTCCTGACCTCGTCGCTGGGATCGTAAGGTCTGTGTGGTCAGTGTATATATGTAAATATATGTAAATCTCTCTCTCTCTCTCCCTTCCCTTCCCTTTACTACCATCATCACCATTCCTTGTATCTCCATATGACCATTCTATCCCTTCTCTTGTTTTCTTATGGCCCCCCCTCTATATATTAATAAACTCAGATTCATAGTATTTTTTTTCCTTATAGCTTGCGTCAATATTTACATTTTCCTTAATCTCATTTTGTGTATGCTAAAATGTGTGCTGTCTCGTAATTATGGGTTTTGTGTGTGTCACGTGTGTGTATGTGTGTGTGTGTGGGAGAGAGAGAGAGAAAGAGAGAGAGAGAGAGAGAGAGAGAGAGAGAGAGAGAGAGAGAGAGAGAGAGAGATTATTGTTACAAATTAATGTTTGCTTTTATCATTATTTTCACCGTTTAAAAGCCTTTGAGCAATCTCTACATACATCTTATAATTTGGTTTTCTATTGCATGATCGAGCGTAGTGTAAGACTATAAAATACAATGCAATTTCAATTAATATATAGTTTACTTTGTAAAACGCGACACATTATATTTTTCAAGTATTTCTAATTGACCACTTGCTAGTTTCAGGCTATAAGGAAGTTGGATTTGTAAACATCGTTTGTATATAGAAATGCAATAATAATATAGGTTTATGATGGCTAAAGAGTATATTGAATTGGATTATATGTATTTATATATGAACTACAACATAAGAACATAAGAATATAAGAAAATGGAAGTCTGCAGAAAGCCGATTGGCCCAAACAAGGCAGATCCCTCTCACACTTAACCCTAATTATAAGCTGGGCTTATACAGTCCAGCTCACTAACACCATTAGGATTGACCTCACCGAAACGGTTAGAGGTCAGAAAACGGGGGTCAACAGAGCGCCGATTGGCCAACACCTGACAGATCCCTCTCACATCCAACCCATCTCGTTCATATGCCTATCTAATTTATCTTAAAGCTTCCTATCGTTCTTGATCCCACTATAGCACTCGGTAGCCTATTCCACCTATCTACAACTCTGTTACCAAACCAATATTTGCCTATATCCTTTCTGAAACGAAATTTATCTAATTTGAAACCATTTGTTCGAGTTCTTTCGCTATCACTGAGCTTTAGTAAATGTTTCATGTTCCCTTTATTAATCCCACTAACCCACTTGAACACCTCTATCGTGTCCCCTCTAACTCTGCGTCTCTCTAACGATTTTAAGCCTAATTTCTTCAACCTTACTTCATACGGAAGATTTCTATTATTATGGACTATTTTTGTCATTCTACGTTGTACTCTCTCCAATGAATCTACAGTATGTCCATTCTGTAATAAGGACACCAAAATTAAACAGCATAATCCATATGGGGTCTCACTAATGACAAGTACATTTTCGAGATAACATAAGCAGTTCTGTTACTCACACTCCTAGAGATGATCCCGAGAATCCTGTTTGCCTTGTTGCGAACGCTTGTACACTGTTTTCTAGGATTCAAATCATTGCTAACAAACACAACTAGATCTTTCTCACAATCTGAGTTTTCTAATTCCATATTACCTTGCATTTGTCAATGTTAAACTTCATCTAGGCAAACTCTTTCGTCTCTGTCTATCCTCTAACGTCTTCCCTCCATGCTGGACATTTGCTCACATTCAACCTGTCCCAAAGAAGGGTGACCGCTCTCAACCCTCCAACTATCGTCCAATTGCTCTTATCTCTTGTCTTTCTAAAGTTTTTGAAACTATTCTTGCTTCCAAATTTCTTAAGCATTTCTCTTCTCATAATCTGCTCTCAGATCGCCAGTATGGCTTCCTTAAGGGTCGCTCTACTGGTGATCTTCTTTCATATCTTACTAACTCTAGGTCATCCTCCTTTCGGGACTTCGGTGAGACTTTTTCTATTGCACTAGACATATCGAAAGCCTTCGATAGAGTCTGGCATAAATCTTTAATTTCTAAACAACCCTCCTTCGGTTTCTATTCCTCCATCTGTGCCTTTGTCTCTAATTTCCTTTCCGGCCGTTCCATAGCTGCGGTTGTGGACGGCCATTGTTCACTTCCTCACCCTATAAACTCCGGTGTTCCTCAGGGCTCTGTCCTATCTCCTATTATCTTTCTAATTTTTATAAATGATCTCCTTAACTGTACCTTAATTCCCATCCATTCATACGCAGACGACTCAACCTTACACTACTCCATTAGTTTTTCAGAACGCCCCAGCCAGCAATCCCTCAACGACAAACGTAATGAAGCCATAGAACTCTTAAATTCTGATCTAAATACTATTTCCAATTGGGGCAGAGAAAACCTTGTTAACTTTAATGCTTCCAAAACCCAATTTCTCCATCTATCTACCCGTCAGGATCTCCCAGCGGACTATCCCTTATTCTTCAACAATACAAAAATTGACCCTTCATCTTCTCTCAATATTCTTGGTGTCTCTTTTTCTTCTGCTCTCATTTGGAAGGACCATATTACCAGTCTTGCTAAGGCAGCCTCCCAGAAGCTGGGTGTGCTCAACCGCCTTAGGGGGTTCTTTTCCCCTGCACAGCTTCTTGCTCTGTACAGGGGCATAGTGCGCCCTTTTATTGAGTATTGTTCACATGTGTGGGGAGGTTCATCTCACACCGCTCTCCTAGACAAAATTGAAAGGAAGGTCTTTCGTATCATTAACTCCCGTCCACTCACCAACTCTCTGCAATCTCTCTCTCTCCGCCGCAATGTTGCATCTCTCTCGCTATTCTATCGCTACTATAATAATCAGTGTTCCTCAGAGCTATCCCAGTGCATACCACCTCCTTTACGTAGGGCACGTGGTACCCGTCTTGCAACTCAATCCCACCCCTACTCTGTGCAACTCTCCAACCCAAGAGTGAAACGTTACTCTCAAACTTTCTTCTACTCAACATCTGAGCTCTGGAACTCTCTCCCAGAATCGGTCTTTCCCTCTTCCTATGACTTAAATTGCTTCAAACTCCGTGTGTCCAGGCATTTTGGCTCGAACGTCCCTTGATTTTGGCCCTGTCACTCTTTCAACTATGGGGGAGGCACTCGCTATAGGCAGTTATGCCTTTTGCCTCCCTCAATCACATAGAAAAAAAAAAAAAAATCTGCCAATTTACTGACCATTCATGTAAGGTATTTAGATCCCTTTGGAGGCACTCTATATCTCTATCTGAATCAATGTTTCTCCGCATTTTTGTATCGTCTGCAAATGTACTTATCCTACTAGTTATACCTAAATCAAGGTCATTTATGTATATAACAAACAACAGAGGACCTAATACAGATTCCTGAGGGACACCACTTTTGACTGCTCCCCATTCTGACTTGGTACCATTTATGCTGACTCTCTGCTTCCTACCAATATGCCATGACCTAATCCATCCCAATAACGCCCCACCTATTCCATGCGCCTCAACCTTTCTCGTCAATCTCTCATGGGGGACTCTGTCGAAAGCTTTACTGAAATCTAAATATATTATATCATATGACTTGGCATTATCTACTGCTTCATATACCTCTGAGAAAAAACTAAGCAAATTAGTAAGACAAGAACGTCCCTGAGTGAATCCATGCTAAGAATAATTTATTAAATTAATTGTTTCTAAGTGGTTTCTAATTTTACTAGCAATAATTGACTCTAGTAGCTTTCCTATGATTGATGTAAGACTAATGGGACGGTAATTGGATGCTATTGATTTATCACCTTTTTGAAGATCGGAACTACATTTGCAAGCTTCCAAGCTTCTGGAACTAAGCCTGTCTCTAATGACTTGTTAAATAGAAATGTTAATGGGTAACTTAACTCATATCTGCATTTTTTTAATACTCTAGCATACCTTATCAGGACCAGGCGATTTATGAGGTTTCAGTCTGTCAATTTCCTTAAGCACATCATTTCTACTTATAGTAACCGTACTTAACCTATTTTCTATACTATCGCTATATACCTTACGGACTTCTGGAAACTGTGCCAAATTTTCATTAGTGAAAACAGAAAGAAATTGACTATTTAACCCTCAAAGAGCGGGTCTCCACTTAAGTCGGGTTAGAGAACCAAGGCCTAAAGAGCGGGTCCCGACTTAATCCCCCTAGACAGACATATTTAACTTACTGACGAGGAGGCGGATGACACGGTACTATCCCCACAACTGTAAAAATCTCACTGAGGGACTGTTAAAAGTCGGAGGAAGTGGGGGTTGCCACCATTCGACAGATTTTGATCTAACTTTTTTTTTTTTTTTTTTTTTTTTCTATGTGATTGAGGGAGGCAAAAGGCATAACTGCCTATAGCGAGTGCCTCCCCCATAGTTGAAAGAGTGACAGGGCCAAAATCAAGGGACGTTCGAGCCAAAATGCCTGGACACACGGAGTTTGAAGCAATTTAAGTCATAGGAAGAGGGAAAGACTGATTCTGGGAGAGAGTTCCAGAGCTCAGCTGTTGAGTAGAAGAAAGTTTGAGAGTAACGTTTCACTCTTGGGTTGGAGAGTTGCACAGAGTAGGGGTGGGATTGAGTTGCAAGACGGGTACCACGTGCCCTACGTAAAGGAGGTGGTATGCACTGGGATAGCTCTGAGGAACACTGATTATTATAGTAGCGATAGAATAGCGAGAGAGATGCAACATTGCGGCGGAGAGAGAGAGATTGCAGAGAGTTGGTGAGTGGACGGGAGTTAATGATACGAAAGGCCTTCCTTTCAACTTTGTCTAGGAGAGCGGTGTGAGAGGAACCTCCCCACACATGTGAACAATACTCAATACAAGGGCGCACTATGCCCCTGTACAGAGCAAGAAGCTGTGCAGGGGAAAAGAACCCCCTAAGGCGGTTGAGCACACCCAGCTTCTGGGAGGCTGCCTTAGCAAGACTGGTAATATGGTCCTTCCAAATGAGAGCAGAAGAAAAAGAGACACCAAGAATATTGAGAGAAGATGAAGGGTTGATTTTTGTATTGTTGAAGAATAAGGGATAGTCCGCTGGGAGATCCTGACGGGTAGATAGATGGAGAAATTGGGTTTTGGAAGCATTAAAGTTAACAAGGTTTTCTCTGCCCCAATTGGAAATAGTATTTAGATCAGAATTTAAGAGTTCTATGGCTTCATTACGTTTGTCGTTGAGGGATTGCTGGCTGGGGCGTTCTGAAAAACTAATGGAGTAGTGTAAGGTTGAGTCGTCTGCGTATGAATGGATGGGAATTAAGGTACAGTTAAGGAGATCATTTATAAAAATTAGAAAGAGAATAGGAGATAGGACAGAGCCCTGAGGAACACCGGAGTTTATAGGGTGAGGAAGTGAACAATGGCCGTCCACAACCGCGGCTATGGAACGGCCGGAAAGGAAATTAGAGACAAAGGCACAGATGGAGGGATAGAAACCGAAGGAGGGTAGTTTAGAAATTAAAGATTTATGCCAGACTCTATCGAAGGCTTTCGATATGTCTAGTGCAATAGAAAAAGTCTCACCGAAGTCCCGGAAGGAGGATGACCAAGAGTTAGTAAGATATGAAAGAAGATCACCAGTAGAGCGACCCTTAAGGAAGCCATACTGGCGATCTGAGAGCAGATTATGAGAAGAGAAATGCTTAAGAAATTTGGAAGCAAGAATAGTTTCAAAAACTTTAGAAAGACAAGAGATAAGAGCAATTGGACGATAGTTGGAGGGTTGAGAGCGGTCACCCTTCTTTGGGACAGGTTGAATGTGAGAAAACTTCCAGCATGAAGGGAAGACGTTAGAGGATAGACAGAGACGAAAGAGTTTGCCTAGGCAGGGAGTCAGCACGAGTCAGCAACTTACCTAACTTACTGAGCTCAATATGACGCTAGAGCATCATATAACTTATTAGAGAGGTATTAAGATAAGTTCATATGACGCTCTAGCATCATATGAGTATTTAGGCCAAACCGTCATATGACGCTCTAGTGTCATATGAGACGGAGAGTGTTAAGTCGCAAGGGATTTTGAGCACATTATCGGTTCTGAGAGAGTCCACGCGGTGGGAGGACCGCAGACAGGCTCTGACCGCTTGGCCCGAGCCTAGCGAGGTTATTGACGTGTATAACACATACCTACACATCCCTCGCCTCGCTAGGCAGGGTAAAATCTCGGGAAATTACCGTATTTTAGGGTTTTTGTGCTCGTGTTGCAACATTGTTGCAAGCGAACCCGTTGTCGTACAAGGATGATTCAGGTGTCATTGGAAAGCTCTATTATCGCCCTTTTACGGATACATAATTGTATTACGGTCTGGCTCTTGTTTATGCATGAAAAAGAGCATGGAATGATGCTCGTTTAGGGTAAATCTGGCCGCCTGGCAGGTAGTAAAAGTTACAAATGTCCCCGTCCGACAAGGGTTAATGTGCTGCACATTTCTAAATAATTTGTTGTCATTTCTCCTATCGAAGTTTTAAGGGGATCAATTCATCTCTAACATTGGATTTATATAGTTAGTAAAAAGCTTTAGGATTTTTTTTTTAATCATTGGCAACCTTGATTTCATAATTTCTTTTTTCTTTCCTATTATCCGCTTTTACTTGTCTTGATAGATTCTGATAGTAAGCAAGTAGGTGAATTTTGCCTTTCTTAATTTTTCTATATATTCCTCTTTTTTTCCCTAGAAGATCTAATAGTCTATGATTCATCCATTTGGGTTGGTTCTGTGTTGATCTAAATTTTCTTTTGGGGATATATTTATTTTGCGCATTGAATACTGACTTGATAAAATTATCGTATGTCTCTACCAAGTTTGACGTCTCTTCCTGACTGGTAATTCTGCTAAATATCGATGTCTACAACTCCAACTTCCTTATAGAACGTAAGTGGTCAATTGAGCATTTTCTGTCACACTATCATATTTAACCCATTCTGTACCAGCGATGTCTTTTTTATTTAATTTTAGATATACCTAAACGATTTTGTGCAGCTCCCTCCATAAACTCAGAGCACCACCACACAGGACGATCAAATTAGCATCCCTCGCAACATGCCGCCATATTACTGCTTACTGTTTTAGCTCTTTATATTTGTTTAGTTTCCTCCCTAGACCCCCCTTCATGATAAATTTGTAAATTTTTCGTTAGAAAAATTGCGTTGTTTTCCAGCCCCCCCCCCCCCCCCCCCCCCCCACACACACAAAGAGACACGCACACACACACACCTGCTCCTTGTCTTTGAAGCCCCTGCCCCGCCCCCCCCCCCCTCCTTGTCTTTGAACCCATTGCCCCCACCCCCACCCCTCCTTGTCTTTCAATCCCCGCCCCATCCCCCACACCCCACCCCGCCCACCGCCCATAAACTCCCAGCATCATCACACAGGTCGATCAAATTAGCATCCCTCGCAACATGCCGTCATCTTAAAATACGTGTATTATGGTCTCATAGCTTAAGGGGAGACGGGCCTACTCATTTACTGCTTACTGTTTTAGCTTTTTATAATTGTTTAGTTTCCTCGCTATAACCTATCTATCTATCTATATACTCAGGCCCAATCCCCACTTTTCCTAGACCTGAATCAAGCTGTAAAAATACACCCCGTAGACCTACCTTCAAGATAAATGTGTACATTATTCGGTAGAAAAATGTCCCGGGGAGGCCGGTTATTCTTAAAATAACTCGCTCGCCAGCAAATAATCGACACCTAAATGGCACGAAAGGTCTTAATATTGACAAAGAAATGGGGCGTTAAGTCCTAAAATCGCCAAACTAATGGGCCGAACGTCTTGAAATCTAAAAACAATATTGGGGCTAACTACGAGGGAGAATGGGGTCCAGAAAAACAGGCCCATCCCCCCTTAAAAACGGGTATTGTGGTACCGTAGCGTATCGGAAACAGATATTGACAAACTGATTATCATGGAAACACAGGATCCAGAGGAGAAGTGAACGGAATAAACCTTGAACTAATTAATTTTGTACTATTAGTTTATCAGATTTTGGGATGGGTGTTGTAAACAATATATAAACACACACACACACACACACAGTGGCCGAACGCACTAAGTCACCATACTCTAGTCGCTTGACTAGGGTAGCGCGGGTTCGATCCCAGCTACCTGCCGGTGAGGTTTCTGTCAAAAACTTTCCGGGCTGTGGAGGTGAGGTGTGGATTCTCCACCTCTGGGTTTCACCTGGATCCCTGCCCACATCCTACCCCTTCTGGGGGTATGTAGGCGCCCTTGTGGCAGCCAGAGTCAAATCTGTTAACTACTTAGAATAAGTTAAGTTAAGGAATTGTGTGTTGTTAAGGCCGCGTCATACAGAGGTCGACCGCGCCCCGACAGTAACCCGAAGGCTATGACTTTTTTTTTGCGGTTCGAGTGTATTCGACCCAAGAATCGGGCGACATCGAGTATGATTCTGGTATGTTCGAGTCGTTCTAGTCATGCTCTGGTCATCACCCGAATGTTCGGGTGAGTCGGCCAAAAGTTAAGGCCGCGTCATACAGAGGTCGACCGCGACCCGACAGTAACCCGAAGGCAATGACTTGCACTTTTCACCCGAATTCACCCGAAGTCCCCGAATGGAACTCGTACCCTGACTATGACTAGAAAGCAATTCGAATGCTACCCGAGGGACTCGAATGCGTCTCGAATACGAGTCGATGTTATCCCGTATATTACTCGAAACTAACCAGAAGTTGAACGGAATTAATCGACCATAAGTCGAAAGCTAATCGACGTTGACCCGAGTTGCCGATACCAACCCGAGTTAAAACCGAATCACACCCGAATTAACCCGACTTAAAACCGAATGAAAACCGAACCCCACCCGAAGTCAGGAACCCAACCGGAATGAAACCAGAATGTAAGTCGAACGTGACTAGAATAAGTCGATTATGACACGATTATGAGGTTATGCATCACCCCACTATATAAAGAGAGGGTGTGCTCACACAAACTTCATTTGTACAGTGCACCCAACACAGCAACATGTCACAGGAAAGCAACCTCCCGGACCCATCACGACCAGAAGAGATGGATGACGAGGCATTGGAGTTGGCAATCTTAAGGCAGGAGATAGTTAATGCCAACCTCAGATATCAGATTACTGCCCGCGCCATCAGGGACAAAGAACGTGAACCCCAACGTGCTCAACCTCGACGGCCACGACGACCAAGGAAACCCCGAAGCTGCAGCGTCAAGCCATGGGTGGCACAGCGAGAGACACACGGACACTACCACCAGTTGCTGAAGAAACTCCAGAAAACTGACGTGGTTACCTATAAATAGTTTCTGCGTATGGACGAGGAGCTGTTTAATATGATTGTCGAACGTGTCACACCCAGGATCAAGAAGGACGAGACCAACTGGAAGAAGCCCCTGGAGCCCGGACTGCGAGTTGCCATGACACTACGCTTTTTGGCCACTGGCGAGGCCTATAAGAGCATGGCACTGAACTTCCGTGTAGGTGCCAACACGATATCACTGGCAGTGCGGGAGACGTGTGAGGCAATCATACAGGAATACATGGAGGAGCAAATAGTGTGCCCATCAACACCTGAAGGTTGGAAGGAGGTCGCCAAGGGCTTCAAGGATAGGTGGAACTTCGGACACACCATTGGGGCAATTGATGGGAAGCACATTGCCATACAGCATCCAAGCAACTGCGGATCCTTGTACTACAATTATAAGCACTACCACTCCATTGTGCTCCTGGCAATAGTCGATCACCTGGGAAAATTTATGTACGTTGACGTTGGAGCGAACGGGTCAGCATCTGATGGTGGTATATTCCAGGTGACTGACATCCGGAAGGCCCTGGAGGACGGAGCAGCAGGATTGCCACCACCCGAGCCATTCCCAGGGTTCACGTGGTTCCGCCCATTGGCTCGCGTTAGGGTTTGATTCGACTTGGCTTCGACTAGCCTTCGACTTACATTCTAGTCATTCGGATCACGATCGAGTAATCATCGAGTCTAATTAGGAATGTCGGACATGCATCGAGTCATTTTCTAGTAGTATTCAGGTATCCATCCAGTCATCATGCTGAAATTCTGGTCAGCATCGAGTAACAGTTGACTTTCGAACAAGTTTATGTAGGAATTTTCCACTGAGCATCGAGTCTAATTCGGGTTACGGTCTACATCATCGGGTCTAAGTCCACTTAGGTTCGATCAATTCTGGTATGAATCGGGTAAATTTTTTGACTCGAAAGTGACCCGAATAGGTCGAATGCGATCAGAATATGGTAGAATGTAAGCCGAATACGACTCAAATGTAAATCGAAGGTGACTCGAGGAGTTTGTAACGGTTTTTTGACCCAAACGCACTCGAGGATTTCCCAAAAGTTAACGCATACACTAACTTTTGGCCGACTCACCCGAACATTCGGGTGATGACCAGAGCATGACTAGAACGACTCGAACATACCAGAATCATACCCGATGTCGCCCGATTATCGGGCCGAATACACCCGAACCGCAAAATTTGAATTTTTTTTGCAAGTCATTGGCTTCGGGTTACTGTCGGGTCGCGGTCGACCTCTGTATGACGCGGCCTTTAGTGTATGCGTTAACTTTTGGGAAATCCTCGAGTGCGTTCGGGTCAAAAAACCGTTACAAAATCCTCGAGTCACCTTCGATTTACATTCGATTCGTATTCGGCTTACATTCTACCATATTCTGATCGCATTCGACCTATTCGAGTCACTTTCGATTACAAAAATTTAACCCGATTCATACCAGAATTGATCGAACCTAAGTGGACTTAGACCCGATGAGGTAGACCGTAACCCCAATTAGACTCGATGCTCAGTGGAAAATTCCTACATAAACTTGTTCGAAAGTCAACTGTTACTCGATGCAGACCCGAATTTCAGGATGATGACTGAATGGATACCCGAATACTACTAGAAAATGACTCGATGCATGTCCGACATTCCTAATTAGACTCGATGATTACTCGATCGTGATCCGAATGACTAGAATGTAAGTCGAAGGGTTATCGAAGCCAAGTCGAATCAAATCCGAACGCGAGTCGATGGGCGGAACCACGTGAAGCAGGCCCGTGTGCGGTTGGAGCGGCCCGAATTATCGTACACTGCCACCCACGCACGGGCCCTATATATTAGCGGGTGGGAGGCATTCGCTCCATTCCACACCAGCACCCACCACCCACCACATCTCTCTCGCCTACCACGTCTCTCTCTCCAACTCTTGTCGCCAACATTGCCCGGTAACTATGGTAAAGGAGGCAAGGCAGTGAAGAGGCCCCGCAAATTTACCATGGAGTCTGTGGACCTGTTGCCACCCAGCAATCCCAAGATGAAAGCGAGGAGGAAGTAGAGGAGAGGCAGCACATCGACTCCAACCCTGTTTTCGACGATGAAAACCAAACCGAGGAAGCAGAGTCACAGTCTATTATTATAGTAAAGAAAGCCCGTGTCCCTCACAAAAAGACCCACCCTATCGTGTCAACCGAAGGTGACAGTCCTTTGGAACAGGAAAGCGAGGATGACCTCACGCCACTCACCGAGCCACCTACCCAGACACCCACGACATACACCGAGACGCCTACCCAGACCACGCCGCCCATCAACCTAGTACAATCGATGCCGAAAAGGAGGAGGAGGACCTACGCCAGGCTCCCGGATCAGAAGGAGGTGGAAGTGGCCGAGTGGTATTCCGAGCAAGAGTTCCTGTACAACAGGAAAATGAGGGCCCACAAGGATAAAACATGCGGGAGAAAACACTCGCCACGAAGGCAAAGGAGCACAACATTGAAGGTTGGTTGTGTGCGTTCTTATGATATAATAACCATTATGTTGAGTGATATTACTTACAAATACCAAACACATCTATGTTTCTGGAATAATTTACCTGTGCCGTGCAAAGTGGATACATATTTATCATAAAGTTTGGCGTTAACATTGCTGTCGAATCTTGTTTTCGGAATTGAAATAAGTAGGTAATATTTGGAGTTAATAATAAATAATGTTTCGTGTGCAGTCTTGCATTGTACTTCCCTCATATCAATGTGTGCAGTGTGGTTACCTGCCCAGGTGAACCATACTTATTCATGTTGACTGATAATAAATTCGGTTGTGATAATATTTGTCTCCATACTATTTATATTTGTACGTAAACACTCCTAATATATATTATTTAAATTTTTCAGTGGAAGCACTCAACAAATGGATGGAAGGGATGAGGACCAGGTACGGGAAGCTTGACAAGATCCCCGTGTCTGGTTCAGGTGCGGTCCAGCTGACGAAGAAAGACGCCTGGATCAAGACCCACTTCGCGTTCCTCAAACCCCATCTTGTTAAGTTGCCCACCAGGAAGAGTAAGGTACGTTTATCAAGTCTATTGCAATTTTATTTCTAATCAAAAATAAATGTTAAAGGTATAAATAAATATCTTGGTGCTGTTCAACATAAGATTTAATAAACATAAGTGACATAAATGTTTCACCATTATTGTTGGATGTTGTAAATAGAATAAAATCGAATATTAATATTGTCTAACATTTATAATACTTATTTTAATTTTTTTTGTATAAATAATAAGCTGCCCCCACATTATTGTGAATATTTATTGCTATGTAAAAGTGACCAAATTAAATAACCATTGATATTATATTATATATATATATATATATATATATTTTATATATATATATATATATATATATATATATATATATATATATATATATATATATATATATATATATATATATATATATATATATATATATATGAGTGTTGCTAGATAATTATTTACTTTATAAATTGATGTTCAACACTGTCATAAACTAATAACCTGATACATTCCACAGCTCTACAAGACAACGACTGTGGAGGAGGAGATGGCTGACGACGTCGAACCGTAAGGGGAGGACGGGCCAGAGTCAACTCCCACTCCAACCCAAACCACTGCTACCCAGGACACCGCGACCGGGAACTCAGCCGTGGTGGCAACTCCCGGGTCATCTGGGTCCGGTGCCACCACCAGCCAGGCGCCCCACCCGACCTGTATGACAAGGTAAATATCATTATTATGTATCCAATGTTAACATGCCATCATAATTGAATCTCTCCACTCGTAAACACATACACCCACATGCAACACAAAACACCCACCCTCTGTGCCTTCACTCAGCCACTCACTGACTGTCACCCATTATAGTATTGAACACATTTAATTGTACATTCGCAATTATGTAAATGTTTTAGTATATATAAAATGAAAATGTTTTATACAATAATTCTATTATACATTTCGATGTATCATATACCGGTAATTTGTCACATAATTGATATCAATGCAGTAACGTTTATTAGGCAATATTAATGATGAAGAGGTTATTTTGCCACGCATTATTGTAATGAAGGTACACTGCATTAATGTTTATGAAGTATTGTCTGATTCATTCTATAATACATTTATTTTTCTCACACAGCTTCGTGAAGGTGAGAAGGAGCTGGACAACCTCTACCGTGTGTGGCAGAGGAGCCACCAGGTGGACACCCCCGCAGAGGCGAGTCTGAAGCCCTACTTCAAGAGACTGCAGACAAACATGTGTGACCTTCCCTTACCACTGATTCAGGCCTTCCAGCTGGACGTGCTAAGATTCTCCAATGCCATGATTTCCCACAACCAGGGCCTAGGACCCCTCCCACACTTCGGACCCCTCTCCCACCCCCAGTCCCCAAACCCTCCCCAACATCATCCCCAACGTCAACAATATTATGAAACTCTCAATGTCCCTAGCACTAGCACGTCCTACCACCATATAGGGAAAAAAATGCAGCATTCGCCAATCCAGCAGCCAGACACACCCTCTCAGTGGAAGGCCTATGGGCCTTCACGTCCTTGTGCCACGCCCGTTCAACAATCAGCCCTGGACCCTGCCTTCTTAGAGACCATGCTGGATCTACCTCATTAATATACCTATACCTCTACCTCTGTACCTCATTAATTATAATAAAAATGTATTTTCTATGTTTGACTTGTGTTGTGCTTGCTTCTAAAATTTATTTTCTATGTTTTACTTGTTCCTAACGATAATTTGCTTGCTTAATAATAATTAAAGGGAATATAAAGTTAAAATATATGATCGAGTAGATCACATGGCAATAGGATATAAAATTAAATTAAATTGAAAAAATCCGAACAAAAACAGAGAAATGTATCACATCCCAATATTCCAATTCTAATATTAGAAATCTTTCGTATGAAGAAAGGTTGAAGAAAGTAGGTTTACATTCGTTAGAGAGACGCAGAGTTAGAGGGGATATGATAGAGGTGTTCAAGTGGGTTAGTGGGATTAACAAAGGGGACATGACAAATGTACTAAAGCTCAGTGATAGCGAAAGAACTCGTACCAATGGTTTCAAATTAGATAAATTTCGTTTCAGAAAAGATATAGGCAAATATTGGTTTGGTAACAGAGTTGTAGATGGGTGGAATGGACTACCAAGTGCTATAGTGGGGTCTAAAACGGTAGGGAGCTTTAAGATAAAATTGGATAAGCATATGGACGAGAATGGTTGGGTGTGAAGGGGGATCAGCCGGGTTGGGCCAATCAGCACTCTGCATACCCCCATAATCCTGCGTTAATCTCTAACCGTTTTGGTAAGATGATCCTCAGGGTATTAGAGGTGAAGCCTATAATTGGGCTTTGTAATTGAACTGGGGTTGTGTGGGACAGGGATCTGCCTTGCTTAGGCCAATCGGCTTTCTGCAGACTCCCATTTTCTTATGTTCTTATGTTCTTATGATATATATTAAATTGACATTCAACATTTTTGACCATGTTAACATGTTATTACTTTAAACAAATCAACATCCAAGATCAACATCACAAAATAAGAAAAAACCTGAGAAATTTAACACATCCCAATATGATATAATTATTGACATTGAAAAAATCTGACCATAATTAAAAGTTAACATGTTATTACTTTAACCAAATCAACATCCTTGAGCAACTTGTTCGTGAATATTAATCAGAAAACAATATAAAAGTTGAACATATAAAGTGACGTGGACATGCAGTCCAAAATAAGGTAACAATTTCTTTTGTCATTGTAATTAGAGACTTTGACCAAATATAATAATAATAAATTAGGGGCTATATCTTAATGAACTTATGTTTCAAGGATATATATATATATATATTATAACAACTTTATAACAGGTCAGGATATTTAGTGCTGTGATTCACTTTCGGGTTTGTATACAATATATTTATCAAAGACTTTGACACTTTTATAATACGGCATCGAATGGAGTTTGATTTGTGTTTGATTTTGACAGTATTGGGACACCTACGGCAGTCACACTGCAACATTGTGCAACACTTATAAAATGGGTGTGGGATATTATGGACCTGCACATAGTGGAAACGTACCTTTTTACTCGTCCTGCCAGGCAAGGCGCTGTTCAGGGCGGTTGTAGTACTGGGTCAGGTAGTCCCTCGTCACTTTGGCAGCGGCTGGTCCTCTCTGGCGCCGAAGTGGCTCCAAGCCATCCAAGGGGTCCCTCGCCCAGTCACTCCTTTCAGGGCGACGATCCGGCTTCTGGTTGGGGTTATTCATTTTGGGGTTAGCATAGGGCGAGCGAAGTCCGGCTTCTGGTTTGGGGCTCACGTCGGTCGATTTAGCATTGTGTGAGTATGCATGAAGCCAGGACTACCTTCTCCACGGTACTGGGGTGTACGTTGATGGTAGTCAGTAGGCACCTGAAGCGGTTGGCTAGCATAACCGAAGGCATTTACTCCCTGCCTCCTGGCCCTAGACAGTCTGTAGTTGTAGTTTCTCTTGTCATCATCGAGCCCTCGGTGTGGGTGTGGCTTCTGCAACCACTCCCTCATTGGGAATGCGTCATCACCAACCAGAAAGTAGGGCACTGGCTGGTCCTCCCCTGGGAATGGCTCGGGTGGTGGCAATCCTGCTGCTCCGTCCTCCAGGGCCTTCCGGATGTCAGTCACCTGGAATATACCACCATCAGATGCTGACCCGTTCGCTCCAACGTCAACGTACATAAATTTCCCAGGTGATCGACTATTGCCAGGAGCACAATGGAGTGGTAGTGCTTATAATTGTAGTACAAGGATCCGCAGTTGCTTGGAGGCTGTATGGCAATGTGCTTTCCATCAATTGCCCCAATGGTGTGTCCGAAGTTCCACCTATCCTTGAAGCCCTTGGCGACCTCCTTCCAACCTTCAGGTGTTGATGGGCACACTATTTGCTCCTCCATGTATTCCTGTATGATTGCCTCACACGTCTCCCGCACTGCCAGTGATATCGTGTTGGCACCTACACGGAAGTTCAGTGCCATGCTCTTATAGGCCTCGCCAGTGGCCAAAAAGCGTAGTGTGATGGCAACTCGCAGTCCGGGCTCCAGGGGCTTCTTCCAGTTGGTCTCGTCCTTCTTGATCCTGGGTGTGACACGTTCGACAATCATATTAAACAGCTCCTCGTCCATACGCAGAAACTATTTATAGGTAACCACGTCAGTTTCCTGGAGTTTCTTCAGCACCTGGTGGTAGTGTCCGTGTGTCTCTCGCTGTGCCACCCATAGCTTGACGCTGCAGCTTCGGGGTTTCCTTGGTCGTCGTGGCCGTCGAGGTTGAGCACGTTGGGGTTCACGTTCTTTGTCCCTGATGGCGCGGGCATTAATCTGATATCTGAGGTTGGCATTAACTATCTCCTGCCTTAAGATTGCCAACTCCAATGCCTCGTCATCCATCTCTTCTGGTCGTGATGGGTCCGGGAGGTTGCTTTCCTGTGACATGTTGCTGTGTTGGGTGCACTGTACAAATGAAGTTTGTGTGAGCACACCCTCTCTTTATATAGTGGGGTGATGCATAACCTCATAATCGTGTCATAATCGAATTATTCTAGTCACGTTCGACTTACATTCTGGTTTCATTCCGGTTGGGTTCCTGACTTCGGGTGGGGTTCGGTTTTCATTCGGTTTTAAGTCGGGTTACTTCGGGTGTGACTCGGTTTT
This sequence comes from Paralithodes platypus, assembly GCA_032716605.1. Classification (NCBI taxonomy): domain Eukaryota; kingdom Metazoa; phylum Arthropoda; class Malacostraca; order Decapoda; family Lithodidae; genus Paralithodes; species Paralithodes platypus. The sequence goes on along the minus strand of CM064527.1, from coordinate 18,754,585 downwards.
AACTCGGGTTGGTATCTGCTACTCGGGTCACCGTCGATTAGCTTTCGACTCATGGTCGATTCAATTCCGTTCAACTTCTGGTTAGTTTCGAGTAATATACGGGATAACATCGACTCGTATTCGAGACGCATTCGAGTCCCTCGGGTAGCATTCGAATTGCTTTCTAGTCATAGTCGGGATACGAGTCTCATTCGGGGACTTCGGGTGAATTCGGGTGAAAAGTGCAAGTCATTGCCTTCGGGTTACTGTCGGGTCGCGGTCGACCTCTGTATGATGCGGCTTTTAGCCTCATTGGCTGATGGCTCGAAATATACCGATATATCTATTGCTTGACGCCGTGATCCCCGAAGGGGTGACCACGAACGAAATGCCCCCATGCACCTCTGTCCCCAGCCAGTCTATGCCCCTCCTCCCAGCAAGCACCACCTTCACCCATACTTCTTCACTCCATGCTTCCTCATTTCTCTCGGTTTACCTCTCCCTCTCTGTCCTTCCACCTCGCTCTCGTACACCCTGTTAGTCATTCTCTCGCTTCCCATACGTTCCATATGGCCGAACCATATCTCGTTACCGATGAATATTATTATTAATTATTACACACACATACACACACACACACACACACACAACGGGGCTAGAATTCTATCCAACTCTCTAACCCAAGAGTAAGCCTATTTTCCCAGTTTGTCTTGTACTCAACAAATACACTTTGGAAAGCTCTCCCTCTATCTGTATTTCCCTCTTCCTTTGACTTAAACTGCTTCAAACTCCGTGTGTCCCGTCATTTTTACTTTAAATGTACCTTTAATTTGGCTCTCCTTCACTCTCTCAACTTTGGGAAGACACTTGTTACAAACAGATGTGTATACACATCGAGAAGTCATAGAGAGGGAGAGAACAAGTACATGAATGACCGAGAGAGATTGCAAGGAAAGGGGTAGAGAAGAACTGGAGATGGAGGCAGGGTTACCATATCAAGTCCGCTAGATAGTAAACAAATGCCGAAAATAACGGACCAATCTCTACGATATCGCTCTAAAATGGCTCAAATCTACAGAATATTGCTAGAATTCATGTAGGTAGTTGGACAAAATGCCTCTAGATCGAAGTAAATACCTCTAGATCTAGCGGGGAAGTAGCTAAATTGGCAACAGTATGACATGGAGCCAAGATGAATAGAAGCTGGACAGAATTCCAGGTGACTGACATCCGGAAGGCCCTGGAGGACGGAGCAGCAGGATTGCCACCACCCGAGCCATTCCCAGGGTTCACGTGGTTCCGCCCATTGGCTCGCGTTAGGGTTTGATTCGACTTGGCTTCGACTAGCCTTCGACTTACATTCTAGTCATTCGGATCACGATCGAGTAATCATCGAGTCTAATTAGGAATGTCGGACATGCATCGAGTCATTTTCTAGTAGTATTCGGGTATCCATCCAGTCATCATGCTGAAATTCTGGTCAGCATCGAGTAACAGTTGACTTTCGAACAAGTTTATGTAGGAATTTTCCACTGAGCATCGAGTCTAATTCGGGTTACGGTCTACATCATCGGTCTAAGTCCACTAGGTTCGATCAATTCTGGTATGAATCGGGTAAATTTTTTGACTCGAAAGTGACCCGAATAGGTCGAATGCGATCAGAATATGGTAGAATGTAAGCCGAATACGACTCAAATGTAAATCGAAGGTGACTCGAGGAGTTTTGTAACGGTTTTTTGACCCAAACGCACTCGAGGATTTCCCAAAAGTTAACGCATACACTAACTTTTGGCCGACTCACCCGAACATTCGGGTGATGACCAGAGCATGACTAGAACGACTCGAACATACCAGAATCATACCCGATGTCGCCCGATTATCGGGCCGAATACACCCGAACCGCAAAATTTGAATTTTTTTGCAAGTCATTGTCTTCGGGTTACTGTCGGGTCGCGGTCGACCTCTGTATGACGCGGCCTTTAGTGTATGCGTTAACTTTTGGGAAATCCTCGAGTGCGTTCGGGTCAAAAAACCGTTACAAAATCCTCGAGTCACCTTCGATTTACATTCGATTCGTATTCGGCTTACATTCTACCATATTCTGATCGCATTCGACCTATTCGAGTCACTTTCGATTACAAAAATTTAACCCGATTCATACCAGAATTGATCGAACCTAAGTGGACTTAGACCCGATGAGGTAGACCGTAACCCCAATTAGACTCGATGCTCAGTGGAAAATTCCTACATAAACTTGTTCGAAAGTCAACTGTTACTCGATGCAGACCCGAATTTCAGGATGATGACTGAATGGATACCCGAATACTACTAGAAAATGACTCGATGCATGTCCGACATTCCTAATTAGACTCGATGATTACTCGATCGTGATCCGAATGACTAGAATGTAAGTCGAAGGGTTATCGAAGCCAAGTCGAATCAAACCGAACGCGAGTCGATGGGCGGAACCACGTGAAGCAGGCCCGTGTGCGGTTGGAGCGGCCCGAATTATCGTACACTGCCACCCACGCACGGGCCCTATATATTAGCGGGTGGGAGGCATTCGCTCCATTCCACACCAGCACCCACCACCCACCACATCTCTCTCGCCTACCACGTCTCTCTCTCCAACTCTTGTCGCCAACATGCCCGGTAACTATGGTAAAGGAGGCAAGGCAGTGAAGAGGCCCCGCAAATTTACCATGGAGTCTGTGGACCTGTTTGCCACCCAGCAATCCCAAGATGAAAGCGAGGAGGAAGTAGAGGAGAGGCAGCACATCGACTCCAACCCTGTTTTCGACGATGAAAACCAAACCGAGGAAGCAGAGTCACAGTCTATTATTATAGTAAAGAAAGCCCGTGTCCCTCACAAAAAGACCCACCCTATCGTGTCAACCGAAGGTGACAGTCCTTTGGAACAGGAAAGCGAGGATGACCTCACGCCACTCACCGAGCCACCTACCCAGACACCCACGACATACACCGAGACGCCTACCCAGACCACGCCGCCCATCAACCTAGTACAATCGATGCCGAAAAGGAGGAGGAGGACCTACGCCAGGCTCCCGGATCAGAAGGAGGTGGAAGTGGCCGAGTGGTATTCCGAGCAAGAGTTCCTGTACAACAGGAAAATGAGGGCCCACAAGGATAAAAACATGCGGGAGAAAACACTCGCCACGAAGGCAAAGGAGCACAACATTGAAGGTTGGTTGTGTGCGTTCTTATGATATAATAACCATTATGTTGAGTGATATTACTTACAAATACCAAACACATCTATGTTTCTGGAATAATTTACCTGTGCCGTGCAAAGTGGATACATATTTATCATAAAGTTTGGCGTTAACATTGCTGTCGAATCTTGTTTTCGGAATTGAAATAAGTAGGTAATATTTGGAGTTAATAATAAATAATGTTTCGTGTGCAGTCTTGCATTGTACTTCCCTCATATCAATGTGTGCAGTGTGGTTACCTGCCCAGGTGAACCATACTTATTCATGTTGACTGATAATAAATTCGGTTGTGATAATATTTGTCTCCATACTATTTATATTTTGTACGTAAACACTCCTAATATATATTATTTAAATTTTTCAGTGGAAGCACTCAACAAATGGATGGAAGGGATGAGGACCAGGTACGGGAAGCTTGACAAGATCCCCGTGTCTGGTTCAGGTGCGGTCCAGCTGACGAAGAAAGACGCCTGGATCAAGACCCACTTCGCGTTCCTCAAACCCCATCTTGTTAAGTTGCCCACCAGGAAGAGTAAGGTACGTTTATCAAGTCTATTGCAATTTTATTTCTAATCAAAAATAAATGTTAAAGGTATAAATAAATATCTTGGTGCTGTTCAACATAAGATTTAATAAACATAAGTGACATAAATGTTTCACCATTATTGTTGGATGTTGTAAATAGAATAAAATCGAATATTAATATTGTCTAACATTTATAATACTTATTTTAATTTTTTCTATGTATAAATAATAAGCTGCCCCCACATTATTGTGAATATTTATTGCTATGTAAAAGTGACCAAATTAAATAACCATTGATATTATATTATATATATATATATATATATATATATATATATATATATATATACCGGTATATATATTTTATATATATATATATATATATATATATATATATATATGAGTGTTGCTAGATAATTATTTACTTTATAAATTGATGTTCAACACTGTCATAAACTAATAACCTGATACATTCCACAGCTCTACAAGACAACGACTGTGGAGGAGGAGATGGCTGACGACGTCGAACCGTAAGGGGAGGACGGGCCAGAGTCAACTCCCACTCCAACCCAAACCACTGCTACCCAGGACACCGCGACCGGGAACTCAGCCGTGGTGGCAACTCCCGGGTCACCTGGGTCCGGTGCCACCACCAGCCAGGCGCCAGGCGCCCCACCCGACCTGTATGACAAGGTAAATATCATTATTATGTATCCAATGTTAACATGCCATCATAATTGAATCTCTCCACTCGTAAACACATACACCCAGATGCAACACAAAACACCCCACCCTCTGTGCCTTCACTCAGCCACTCACTGACTGTCACCCATTATAGTATTGAACACATTTAATTGTACATTCGCAATTATGTAAATGTTTTAGTATATATAAAATGAAAATGTTTTATACAATAATTCTATTATACATTTCGATGTATCATATACCGGTAATTTGTCACATAATTGATATCAATGCAGTAACGTTTATTAGGCAATATTAATGATGAAGAGGTTATTTTGCCACGCATTATTGTAATGAAGGTACACTGCATTAATGTTTATGAAGTATTGTCTGATTCATTCTATAATACATTTATTTTTCTCACACAGCTTCGTGAAGGTGAGAAGGAGCTGGACAACCTCTACCGTGTGTGGCAGAGGAGCCACCAGGTGGACACCCCCGCAGAGGCGAGTCTGAAGCCCTACTTCAAGAGACTGCAGACAAACATGTGTGACCTTCCCTTACCACTGATTCAGGCCTTCCAGCTGGACGTGCTAAGATTCTCCAATGCCATGATTTCCCACAACCAGGGCCTAGGACCCCTCCCACACTTCGGACCCCTCTCCCACCCCCAGTCCCCAAACCCTCCCCAACATCATCCCCAACGTCAACAATATTATGAAACTCTCAATGTCCCTAGCACTAGCACGTCCTACCACCATATAGGGAAAAAAATGCAGCATTCGCCAATCCAGCAGCCAGACACACCCTCTCAGTGGAAGGCCTATGGGCCTTCACGTCCTTGTGCCACGCCCGTTCAACAATCAGCCCTGGACCCTGCCTTCTTAGAGACCATGCTGGATCTACCTCATTAATATACCTATACCTCTACCTCTGTACCTCATTAATTATAATAAAAATGTATTTTCTATGTTTGACTTGTGTTGTGCTTGCTTCTAAAATTTATTTTCTATGTTTTACTTGTTCCTAACGATAATTTGCTTGCTTAATAATAATTAAAGGGAATATAAAGTTAAAATATATGATCGAGTAGATCACATGGCAATAGGATATAAAAGAAAATTAAATTGAAAAAATCCGAACAAAAACAGAGAAATGTATCACATCCCAATATTCCAATTCTAATATTAGAAATCTTTCGTATGAAGAAAGGTTGAAGAAAGTAGGTTTACATTCGTTAGAGAGACGCAGAGTTAGAGGGGATATGATAGAGGTGTTTAAGTGGGTTAGTGGGATTAACAAAGGGGACATGACAAATGTACTAAAGCTCAGTGATAGCGAAAGAACTCGTACCAATGGTTTCAAATTAGATAAATTTCGTTTCAGAAAAGATATAGGCAAATATTGGTTTGGTAACAGAGTTGTAGATGGGTGGAATGGACTACCAAGTGCTATAGTGGGGTCTAAAACGGTAGGGAGCTTTAAGATAAAATTGGATAAGCATATGGACGAGAATGGTTGGGTGTGAAGGGGGATCAGCCGGGTTGGGCCAATCAGCACTCTGCATACCCCCATAATCCTGCGTTAATCTCTAACCGTTTTGGTAAGATGATCCTCAGGGTATTAGAGTGTTGAGCCTATAATTGGGCTTTGTAATTGAACTGGGGTTGTGTGGGACAGGGATCTGCCTTGCTTAGGCCAATCGGCTTTCTGCAGACTCCCATTTTCTTATGTTCTTATGTTCTTATGATATATATTAAATTGACATTGAAATTTTTTGACCATGTTAACATGTTATTACTTTAAACAAATCAACATCCAAGATCAACATCAAAAAATAAGAAAAAACCTGAGAAATTTAACACATCCCAATATGATATAAATTATATTGACATTGAAAAAATCTGACCATAATTAAAAGTTAACATGTTATTACTTTAACCAAATCAACATCCTTGAGCAACATGTTCGTGAATATTAATCAGAAAACAATATAAAAGTTGAACATATAAAGTGACGTGGACATGCAGTCCAAAATAAGGTAACAATTTCTTTTGTCATTGTAATTAGAGACTTTGACCAAATATAATAATAATAAATTAGGGGCTATATCTTAATGAACTTATGTTTCAAGGATATATATATATATATATATATATATATATATATATTATAACAACTTTATAACAGGTCAGGATATTTAGTGCTGTGATTCACTTTCGGGTTTGTATACAATATTTATCAAAGACTTTGACACTTTTATAATACGGCATCGAATGGAGTTTGATTTGTGTTTGATTTTGACAGTATTGGGACACCTACGGCAGTCACACTGCAACATTGTGCAACACTTATAAAATGGGTGTGGGATATTATGGACCTGCACATAGTGGAAACGTACCTTTTTACTCGTCCTGCCAGGCAAGGCGCTGTTCAGGGCGGTTGTAGTACTGGGTCAGGTAGTCCCTCGTCACTTTGGCAGCGGCTGGTCCTCTCTGGCGCCGAAGTGGCTCCAAGCCATCCAAGGGGTCCCTCGCCCAGTCACTTTGGGGTATTTCAGGGCGACGAAGTCCGGCTTCTGGTTGGGGCTCACGTCGGTCGATTAGCATATTGTGGAGTATGCATGAAGCCAGGACTACCTTCTCCACGGTACTGGGGTGTACGTTGATGGTAGTCAGTAGGCACCTGAAGCGGTTGGCTAGCATACCGAAGGCATTCTCTACCTGTCTCCTGGCCCTAGACAGTCTGTAGTTGTAGTTTCTCTTGTCATCATCGAGCCCTCGGTGTGGGTGTGGCTTCTGCAACCACTCCCTCATTGGGAATGCGTCATCACCAACCAGAAAGTAGGGCACTGGCTGGTCCTCCCCTGGGAATGGCTCGGGTGGTGGCAATCCTGCTGCTCCGTCCTCCAGGGCCTTCCGGATGTCAGTCACCTGGAATATACCACCATCAGATGCTGACCCGTTCGCTCCAACGTCAACGTACATAAATTTCCCAGGTGATCGACTATTGCCAGGAGCACAATGGAGTGGTAGTGCTTATAATTGTAGTACAAGGATCCGCAGTTGCTTGGAGGCTGTATGGCAATGTGCTTTCCATCAATTGCCCCAATGGTGTGTCCGAAGTTCCACCTATCCTTGAAGCCCTTGGCGACCTCCTTCCAACCTTCAGGTGTTGATGGGCACACTATTTGCTCCTCCATGTATTCCTGTATGATTGCCTCACACGTCTCCCGCACTGCCAGTGATATCGTGTTGGCACCTACACGGAAGTTCAGTGCCATGCTCTTATAGGCCTCGCCAGTGGCCAAAAAGCGTAGTGTGATGGCAACTCGCAGTCCGGGCTCCAGGGGCTTCTTCCAGTTGGTCTCGTCCTTCTTGATCCTGGGTGTGACACGTTCGACAATCATATTAAACAGCTCCTCGTCCATACGCAGAAACTATTTATAGGTAACCACGTCAGTTTCCTGGAGTTTCTTCAGCACCTGGTGGTAGTGTCCGTGTGTCTCTCGCTGTGCCACCCATAGCTTGACGCTGCAGCTTCGGGGTTTCCTTGGTCGTCGTGGCCGTCGAGGTTGAGCACGTTGGGGTTCACGTTCTTTGTCCCTGATGGCGCGGGCAGTAATCTGATATCTGAGGTTGGCATTAACTATCTCCTGCCTTAAGATTGCCAACTCCAATGCCTCGTCATCCATCTCTTCTGGTCGTGATGGGTCCGGGAGGTTGCTTTCCTGTGACATGTTGCTGTGTTGGGTGCACTGTACAAATGAAGTTTGTGTGAGCACACCCTCTCTTTATATAGTGGGGTGATGCATAACCTCATAATCGTGTCATAATCGAATTATTCTAGTCACGTTCGACTTACATTCTGGTTTCATTCCGGTTGGGTTCCTGACTTCGGGTGGGGTTCGGTTTTCATTCGGTTTTAAGTCGGGTTACTTCGGGTGTGACTCGGTTTTAACTCGGGTTGGTATCTGCTACTCGGGTCACCGTCGATTAGCTTTCGACTCATGGTCGATTCAATTCCGTTCAACTTCTGGTTAGTTTCGAGTAATATACGGGATAACATCGACTCGTATTCGAGACGCATTCGAGTCCCTCGGGTAGCATTCGAATTGCTTTCTAGTCATAGTCGGGATACGAGTCTCATTCGGGGACTTCGGGTGAATTCGGGTGAAAAGTGCAAGTCATTGCCTTCGGGTTACTGTCGGGTCGCGGTCGACCTCTGTATGATGCGGCTTTTAGCCTCATTGGCTGATGGCTCGAAATATACCGATATATCTATTGCTTGACGCCGTGATCCCCGAAGGGGTGACCACGAACGAAATGCCCCCATGCACCTCTGTCCCCAGCCAGTCTATGCCCCTCCTCCCAGCAAGCACCACCTTCACCCATACTTCTTCACTCCATGCTTCCTCATTTCTCTCGGTTTACCTCTCCCTCTCTGTCCTTCCACCTCGCTCTCGTACACCCTGTTAGTCATTCTCTCGCTTCCCATACGTTCCATATGGCCGAACCATATCTCATTACCGATGAATATTATTATTAATTATTACACACACATACACACACACACACACACACACACAACGGGGCTAGAATTCTATCCAACTCTCTAACCCAAGAGTAAGCCTATTTTCCCAGTTTGTCTTGTACTCAACAAATACACTTTGGAAAGCTCTCCCTCTATCTGTATTTCCCTCTTCCTTTGACTTAAACTGCTTCAAACTCCGTGTGTCCCGTCATTTTTACTTTAAATGTACCTTTAATTTGGCTCTCCTTCACTCTCTCAACTTTGGGGAAGACACTTGTTACAAACAGATGTGTATACACATCGAGAAGTCATAGAGAGGGAGAGAACAAGTACATGAATGACCGAGAGAGATTGCAAGGAAAGGGGTAGAGAAGAACTGGAGATGGAGGCAGGGTTACCATATCAAGTCCGCTAGATAGTAAACAAATGCCGAAAATAACGGACCAATCTCTACGATATCGCTCTAAAATGGCTCAAATCTACAGAATATTGCTAGAATTCATGTAGGTAGTTGGACAAAATGCCTCTAGATCGAAGTAAATACCTCTAGATCTAGCGGGGAAGTAGCTAAATTGGCAACAGTATGACATGGAGCCAAGATGAATAGAAGCTGGACAGAAAAGATGTGGAAGAGTTGTGAGAAGATCCTTTGAGGGGATGGGGGAACCTGAATAACGAGAGAGAGAGAGAGAGAGAGAGAGAGAGAGAGAGAGAGAGAGAGAGAGAGAGAGAGAGAGAGAGAGAGAGAGAGAGAGAGAAAGAGAGAGAGAGAGAGAGAGAGAGAGACAGACAGACAGACAGAGATGATAGTGAATATCAAAACACCGACTTATATTACTGCAACACATTCCCACCTCTACTCTGTGGAACTCTCCAACTCAAGAGTGAAACGATACTCCCAATATTTATTCTATTCAACAGCTGAGATCTGGAACTCTCTCCCTGAATCCATCTTTCCCTCATCCTATGACTTAAATTGCTTCTAAATCCGTGTGTCCAGACATTTTGGCTCGAACATTCCTTGAGTTTGGACCTGTCACTCTTTCAACTCTGGGGGAGGCACTCGCTACAGGCAGTTCTGCCCTTTGTCTCCCTCACTTACATAAAACAAAACATTACGTCCATCATGTTGACCTAACCTAACCTACATTATTAAACTGACGAATTTCATATCTGTAATTGAATGTTTGGTAGTACTTCTGTAATTTAAATATAATCAGAACATGTATATAGGGAGGCAATTAAATAATTCATACAAACTGCCCGAGTTCAGTTGTATAAATAGCACCTGTAGTATAAATATTAGTTCAAAAGAAGGCGTATATTACCAGTAGTAAGATATTTACCAGCATGCCTTTGACTCAGGTCAGGTCAGGTGAAGGTATTTAGGGATAAGCCTTCACAACGGCACCTCGTAACTACTTCTCGAAGAGTGTAGATTGGCTTTGTGTTCTAAACTATTGAAATATAATAATAAGTAGTAGACGAAAGGAAAACGTAATGTAACCTTAACGTTTTGTACTCTCTCTCTCTCTCTCTATCTATCTATCTATGTCTCTCTCTCTCTCTCTCAACCTGTGTTATTCATTTCACACATCCTCATTTTCTATCTCGTCTCCAACTCTTTTCCCACTCAAAGTTTTGAAGACAGAGAGAGAGAGAGAGAGAGAGAGAGAGAGAGAAATATATAAATACATAATTACATATATAAATAAATATTAAGGAGAGAGAGAGAGAGAGAGAGAGAGAGAGAGAGAGAGAGAGAGAGAGAGAGAGAGAGAGAGAGAGAGATAAATATATAAATACATAATTACATATATAAATAAATATATAAATAGAGAGAGAGAGAGAGAGAGAGAGAGAGAGAGAGAGAGAGAGAGAGAGAGGCGAAATAGACTTGATTCGGTCAATCTGGATATAACAATGCTTGAAATTCGACAGTTTTAGCCAAACCAATAGCGGCCATTTAAACAAACAGTACACTCGGATACCATAGTCTCTAGCCCACTCATAAACATTCGTGGACCCACTATGTTTTTATTTATGCAATTATAACTATTAACCCCTTCTGTACCAGAGATGACTTGTTGATTTTATTCTAGGTATATTTAAATGATTGTGTACAGTTTAGGAAGGATCTGTGGTCGTAAAAATGGTTAAGTGATATAATTCGAAGCCTCTTAATTGTTGGAGCCCTTTTTAAACTGAATAACATCGTCAAATAGTAGCCAGCATAAAGTTAAAAGGACGTCGCCGGTACGGAAGGGGTTAAGATTGATTTTTGGTTAGAACTTGCTTATCAATAAATAGTACATATAGTTTTGTAGTTGATGTGTAGACAATGTTATCATAAATTCGTTTCCAGTGATATACTTCCACAACTAGAAATAGATGAGGTCCACGAATAGTTATGAGTGGGCTAGAGACTATGGCATCCGAATGCACATACAGGCCATATTATATTCGACCATAGAGGGATAGATATTTGTTCTATTATATTTTATCTATTATATATACTCAGGCCCAATCCCCACTGTTCCTTTTTTTTTTCTCTTTTTTTTTTTTGGGGGGGGGGGGACTCAAGACAGAGCCAAGCTAGGGACAACACAACAAAAAACAATGAACACACAACAACAAAATAAAAATTCACATATTTTTACATGCATTATATTTCCCTCTGCTTCACTTTGGTACCGACACACAGTTTGTGAAAGCAATAAACCGTAACCCTTTTATGTGTTCCGCTCTCAACGTTATGGACAACCCTTTTGGTGAGTGAAGTAACTGGGTTAAGGGGGATGGGCGTATATATTTGCTCATTTATGTATCTTTTTAATATTGTTTTAGTTTCCTCCTAAGACCTCCATCAAACTATAAAAAAAAAAAAAAAAAACACACACACACGCCTAAGACACGCCTTCAAAATAAATTTGTACATTTTTCGATAGAAAAATTTCCGCCAGTTCCTTTTAAAGTACAGGCTCGCTATCGCTCGCCAGGAAAATGGACTCCTAAATTACACGAAAAGTCTTAATATTGACACATAAATGGGGCGAAAGATCTAAGTATCGCCAAACTAATGGGCCGAACGTCAAAAAATCTGAAAACTAATGGGGCTAAACATGAGGAAAAACAAATTCCAGAAAAACGAATTATCTCCCCATAAAACGATTTGCTATGGTCTTCCCAAAACAAATCCACTCAATGACAGCTTCTATTTTGATGAACATTAATGAATAGAGTTAAAGTTTCAAGATAGTGGGATAAGGTATTTTGTATGATAAATTACACAACTGATACATTAATCCAACCATCTTTTAATTTGCTGCCACTGAAACATTTCATATATATATTTTTGTGTCTATTTTTTATCTTTACCTAAGAAGCAGTGTATACTATTTCATTCTCTTTTTTATAACTTGGGCTGTACAATTAAACATATCACCGTCGTTAAGTAATAAGTTTTGATACATAATTATGCCATCGACAGTTGGTAGTCAGAATTTTCTATGTGTATGAAGGAGACAAATGGCAGGCTGCCTGTAATGAGTGTCTCCCCCATAGCCAAAAGAATGACAGACAGGCAAATTCAAGGGAGGTACGAACACACACAAAGTTTAAAGCAGTCTAAGACATAGGATGAAAGAAAGATTGATTGAGGGAAGAGAGTTCCAGAGTTCGCTTGTTGAGTAGAATAGAGACTGAGGAAAATTGCTAATTCTAGGGTTGGAGAGCTGGACAGAATAGGAGTGGGACTGTGTTGAAAGGCGGGATCGTTGTAATAGAGATAGAAGAGTGAAAGAGATGCAACAGAGAGGCGTGAAAAAAGAGATTGTAAGGAACTAGTAAAAGGAAGTGAGTTTATGGGGCGAAATGGTTTTAACTTTTTAAAACCAGACGTGCGGTATGGCTTAGGACAGGATGATGAACTGGACAACATTTATTCGTATCCTTCATTGTTAAAGGGCTTTCCCATATGCCTGTTTTTGTCATCGACAATATCCGACATGCTGTTTTTGGCCCTTGTCTCATCTTGTCTGCGAAAGTTTGTCCATGGTTGTCTTTGGTCCCCGAATAATCGCTGGAGTTGGGAACGTGGTTGTGAGACAATTGATTTTTGAAAAACTCCAAAAAACTGTCTGAATGTCAGTTACATGCCCGACGGTCGAGCAGAGTCGGTCAGGTGTCTGCGACTAATTGACCACCTGTCGACAATATTAGGATGTGTTTGACAGGGTGTCAGGCAAAATAAAACATTGCAAACAAGCTCAACCAAGCCCAGCCCGTTGGTGACGCATTGCGAGTCCAAGCAACTCGTCAACGACATGACCCGGCTGATGTGGTATATCAGCCCAACCAAATGTCTGACCTCGGCCGAATGTGAGTATGCTCAACTCGACAGTGTTGGAGAGTGTCATCTAATGGTCTGCGACACCTTCGGACATGTCTGCGATACTATCCGACATAGTCGACAACCATGTGAAAATGGCCTAGGACCTCGCACCATCTATGGTGCGAATTATTAGCTGAAACGGTCACCATCACAAAACTTAAAGTAATGTACAGTACATCAACGTGCTGGTATCACACCTACACATCCCACTGCAAAGGTTATTTGAACAAAAATGATGTGGATGTGTTGTGGGCATGGTCGGGAGTTGCACAGTTGGCAAAAAATAAACACCTACGCTCCATTGTTTTGGTGCTACGCGAGCGGGTGGATGGAGGAAGAGGGAAGGGAAAAATTATGTAATGTCCCTTATATCTCCCTTATTTCAGCAATATTATTGCACCACAAGCCATAAAAAATTAAGACCCAGATTTAGGTGATGGGAATGAATAAAGCATTACAAGGTCAGGTATACACGATTCAGGAATTAGAGAGTGGAGGGAGTGACGGAGCAATTTTGCCTCCCTCCCTCTCCCAGTTATTGATCACCGCTGCAAGCAATCTTACGCTCAATACAGGGCCTTACCTCCATCCTTCACACACGTATTTTATATGTATAGTATACGGTATGTATCTGAGCCCTGCCACCGCCTATACAAAAATAAAGATGTGTGAGTGAGTGTGTGTGTGTTTGTGTATATGTGTGAGTGTGTGTGTAAGGAATAAGTAATGTGTGATTTTGATTTTTGCCATGTTGGCCTATCCCTGATCCAAAATGCAGCAGCCTAAGCCTGTTGGCGTAGTATTTGTACAGTTGGCCAAATAAGTGATGTCGCGGCACCAAGTATATTTCGATCTATGTAGGTATCAGCGCTATCTAAGGATTAAATATCGTTCAGAGTGAGATAGACAACCATGTTACTATCTTTACACACCTTATTCAACATCTGACAGACATTAATACAGCACACAGTGAACAAAACTTAATGACAGCGGTGACACGACTTATTTGGCCAACTGTACGTGCTTTAATATCTCGCTTCCAAAAGACTTACGCTGACCCATAGGAGAACCTTCTGGAAAGTTTATCATATCCTCAGGTTAAGTCTGGATTGGTCAGCAATGTATTTGAGATGCTAATTATTCTATGTAACTAACAAACTTTATTTTTCATACAAGTCTTCCTTCTTCCCACAGAATAATCCTCGCACCTCTAATCCTTTTAAGGTACGAACTAAGTTGTCTTTACAAATCTTAGACTCTCCACGTCCCAAGCCTCTCCTCTCCTCCTCTCCTACCATTTCCAAGTTTCGCCCTCGTATAAATTCTTCTGCTGCTATCTGAATTAATTACTATATTTCGCTTAAGGGGGGATGGGCATATTTATTGGTCGATTTATTAGTTAATTTAATATATTTTTAGTTTCCTCCCTAGACCTCTATCAAGGTTAAAAAAACATCCCGAAAATCACCCCTCTAGATAAATTTGTACATTTTCTGGAAGAAAACAGTTCTGGCCGAAGGCCAATTCCTCCTTAAATACAGGCTCGCTATCGCTTGCCAAGAAACAAATCGACACCTAAATTGCACATAGAGTCTTAATATTAACAAAGAAATTGGGCGAAAGGTCTTAAAATCGCCAAACTATTGAGCCGAACGTCTTAAAATCTGAAAACTAATGGAACTATATATGAGGCCAGAAAAAAAAAAACAATTATTCACATATGGACCAGGTGTCGACACACACCTGGACCAGGTGTGGACACACAGCTGCATCAGGTGTGGATGTACAGTTGCACCAGGATTGGAAACACAGGTGTGGCTACACAGCTGTAAGCTGTAGCAGGTGTGGACGTACTGCTGAATAACATATGGATGTAATGTCCTTTGCTATGCTGAAAATCAATTGACCCTACCAAGAATTCACCTGAGACCTCTGGTGGACGCTTCCGAACTAGCGCCAGAGCTATGACTGTCGACATCAACAATACCCAACACTTACTATATACACAGTTTATCTCGATTCTTTGTGATTCTACATGTTTATATTTTAGATAAAGTGGTAGTGGTAGATAAAGTGGTAGTGCTGGATAAAGTGGTAGTGGTGGATAAAGTGATAGTGGTGGATAATGTGGTAGTGGTAAATAAAGTGGTAGTGTTAGATAAAGTGGTATTAGTAAATAAAGTGGTAGTGTTAGATAAAGTAGTAGTGGTGGATAAAGTGGTAGTGGTGGATACAGTGGTAGTGGTGGATAAAGTTGTAGTAGTGGTGGATAAAGTGGTAGTTTTGGATAAAGTGGTAGTGGTGGATAAAGTGGTAGTGGTGGATAAAGCGGTAGTGGTAGATAAATTGGTAGTGGTGGATAAAGTGGTAGTGGTAGGTAAAGTGGTAGTGGTAGATAAAGTGGTAGTGGTGGATAAAGTGGTAGTGGTGGATAAAGTTGTAGTGGTAGATAAAGTGGTATTAATAGATAATTGTAGTGTTAGATAAAGTGGTAGTGTTAGATAAAGTGGTAGTGGTGGATAAAGTTGTAGTATTGGATAAAGTGGTAGTTTTGGATAAAGTGGTAGTGGTGGATAAAGTTTAGTTAGATAAAGTGGTAGTGTTAGATAAAGTGGTAGTGGTGGATAAAGTGGTAGTGGTAGATAAAATGGTAGTGACAGATAAAGTGGTAGTGGTGGATAAAGTGGTAGTGGTGGAAAAAGTGGTAGGGGTAGATAAAGTGGTAGTAGTAGATACAGTGGTAGTGTTAGATAAAGTGGTAGTGGTGGATAAAGTGTTAGTTTTGGGTAAAATGTTAGTGGTAGATAAAGTGGTAGCTGTGGATAAAGTGGTAGTGTTACATAAAGTGGTAGTGGTAGACCAAAGTATGTATCAGCTACAGACATTTTGATTAACTGCTTATAATAACAAATTGTTGAAGGAGAGGGAGGGTGGATAGGTCCACGATGTCGCCAATAGGAGTGTTCAATCTGTGGACAAACTTGCCAGATGTCACCAGATTCTTTAATTCATCCCGAATAAAATAATAAAATGTGAACATTGCTAATACTTACTATATCTCTTTAGTTGTGATTTCAAAACCATCAAGTATAATTTTAGAATCATTTTTCCTACATTATGGTGTTTAACAGATACATCTAATGGATATATATTTTATAAAGTACATTTCTATTTTTCATTGTTGAGTATAATGTTGTATACAGAAGATGCTGAGTGGTTGTTGATTAATTTGTGTTGATAAAGTTGAGATAGCTTCATTATTCCATATATATTATTGAAACTCTAATATTGTAAGCAATTTTAATGATAATGTGATAATCTAAAGTGATATACGAACCCTGAGAGCTAAAATATATCACATATAACACATTAATAACACAGATATTATAAAGTGAACACAAACGAAATACAAATTGCTAAAGCCAACAAGTAAGCGAGATTTGTAGACTGACTGAGTGTCGGCTTACATCTAACCGGCCTTAGCCAATCACAAGCCTCTGCATTTTTAACATATGCAGTGGCTTTCTTAACACCAGGGTAAGTCAACACGGTGGTGGTAAGTTAGAATATCAGCCCCTGATTGGCTGATAAGGCTCGAGCCTCGGCTCTCACGTCAGGCAATCTCCTCTCTCGCTTAGTGATTTTTCTCATACCTTTTTATTTTGTCTGTGTTCACTTTATAATATTTACGTTAATAGTGTATTTTATGTGACATATTTTATACCACGGTGTTCGGATATCACTCTAGAACATGACTCAATTGTTGAAATTGCTTGTAATTAAAGTATTTAAAAAATAGATATGAAATAATGAAGCTATCTTGATTTACTGATCATACTCTTATCCATTAGCCAATCAGCAGTCTCTATGAAAAATGAGCTGCTTCTCAAGTCCGGCAGTCCTATACAGAGAAAAATAAGTAACTGAATGACATGTTAATTTAATCATAGAAGCGTTGTTTAATTTAGATACCACTATTATAAATATATCATTAGCATACAAAAGAAGGTATATCATATACTATTTATTTTTTGCAACCAGTATTTACCATTTTGTAATGGATTTATTTCACAACACAATATTTTTTCCTGCTCTCTTATTTTTAATATACGATATAGTAGTGAGCTAAAATATATAAGAGATTATTATAATATATTTGAAGAATATGTGAGATTAAAACCGCTTGTCATAAGACTATTAACTACAGGACAAATTGACAAATAATTTAGAAACTGACACCCTTCTTAGTCTTGTTCACATTTTATTACAATAATTGGCGAATCTGGTGACATCTGGCAAGTGTGTCCACAGATTGAGCACTCCTATTTCCCACAATGCACCGCGGTAAACATTGCATTCAGCGCCTCTATCGGCCACTGTAGGCATTTATTGGTAGGGAGAATTGACATCGGTGTGTATTGGAATTTTTCCTATAGTGTACTGGCCTTATAGCACATCACAACTCACCACAGACCACCCTTGCCCTTGCTCATACAGTAATACTAATAATAATACTAATAATAATAATATTTATTTAGTTAGCATTTTACAATGTTGCTACCACATAGTATGTTACAAATATGACATGTACCAGCTTTGCATAATTCCAACTAAGGATAGCCCAATAAGGCCGTTAGGTGTATTTTCCATTAGGGTCCTTGTGGGATTAGGTTAGCTGGGGAAAAAGGGGAGGATAAAATAAGTAGATACTTTAGAGAAAGTATTTCTAGGGGGTTATTTTAAGATACCTTACATTCTATAGTTGGACTGGTCAAAATATTTCAGTAATCATTTCAGTTTGTTTTGCCTATCTCTTATGTCGTATTTAGTAGTAGACATAAGCTTGGTGCTCCCTTCTCGCAGCTGTCCGGTTCAGGTGCTCCTTCAAGCTACGTCTGAAGGAATACAGTGTTCTCTTTTCACGGACTGACTGGGGTAGGTTGTTCCAGTCTTTGATTGCAGTGAAGAAGAATGTTAGCTTACGCTGTCCTTGGATTCTCGGGACCGTAAAATTATACATCCTATTCCTTGTGTTGTGTCCAATCCTCTCATTTGCTTTAACAAAATTACTCTTTAAATACTCTGGAGCCCTATCATAAATATCTTGAAGGCATTTATGAGTCTGATTTGTTTGGCCCTGTCAGAGACATTGAGCATACCAAGTGACTGAAGTTGTTCCTGGCCAATATGCGATCTTGGTCCTAGGTTGAGCATGAACCTAACCATTTTATTTTGAGAGAGCTGAAGTTTGTGCTTTGCTGATTTAGATGATGCAGAGTACCAGGATGACACAGAATAATCAAAATGACATTGAACAAGCGCTTGGCAAAGGGTCTTTTTGGTCGCCGCTGGCAAGCATCCCACCTGTCTATACAGGTATTTAATACGTGCTCTACATTTACTCAGGATCGATTCCAAGATTGTTTCACCTGACAGAGTCGAGTCTAGTTTTAGTCCGATATATTTCACTTGTGACACTGTTGTTATGGGAATATCACAACAGTTGACCGAGAAGCCCTCAATGTCTTTCAATTTGCGTTTTGTTCCACATAAGATGGCTTCCCAGGTGAAGAGATATTCTATTGTCCACTAGCCAATCACTACATGATTCTAGTTCTTTGGAAAGTGAGGCGGCAATACTTATTGGGTCTTTTCCTGAAACCAGAAGCACACTGTCGTCAGCATACAGTAATAATTTACACGATATGCTCAGTTCCATGTCGTTCACATAACATAGAAAAAGTAAGGGACCAAGGATGCTTCCCTGCGGGCCCCACAGTTAATTGGCATAGGATCAGAAAGATTATCATCAATTTTGACTCTTTGTGTTCTACCACTAAGATAAGATTTAACCCAGTTCACTGACCCAATGCCCATTGCTTGTAGTTTATTACATAGGATATTATGGTCTACTGTATCAAACGCTCTTTGTAGATAAAGAACCATACCGGTGTAGTTACCTTTAGACATTTCTTTACGAATGTGATCTGTTAAATGGATGAGACAGGAGTCTGTCGAGTACATGCCTCTGAAACCTGATTGAAACTTATATAATAGATAATTTTCTTTGAGGTAGTGTTCAATTTGGGTGTATACAGCTCTTTCAAGGATTTTTGATACAATACATAATATGCTAACTGGTCTGTAGTTACTAACATCTAATTTATTTCCTTTCTTGAATAGAGGGGTTACAATAGCTTCCTTCAGTTCAGCAGGTACAGTGTTGGTGTTAATTGACAGGTTGATGATGTGGGTTAGGGGACCTGCTATACCAATGGCTCCATCTCGTAGAAATTTGGCAGGAATTTTGTCTGGTCCTGTGCTTTTATGTACATTTAGGTTAGAGAGCTCCTCAAATGTGTATTTTGGTGTAACATTTTGCAATCCAAAAGTGTTCGGGTGTATGCCTTTATCCCTGTAGAAATGTTGAGAGGTGGCAGTTGTTGTGGTGTATTTATTGGGAGGTTGTGGTAGGTTCTGTGCTAGTGTGTTTGCTATGGAGGTGAAGAAGGAGTTGAAATAGGTTGAATTTTGTCGTTTATCATGGCAAACCTGATCATTAATTTTGAGAGCAATATTAGTGTTAGATGAATCCCTTGCCTTGTTGCTGTAGCCCGTTGTTTTTAAGTGCCTCCATCGTTTTTTGGGGTTACTCTGATATTCCTCTGCCTTACTGTGGAAATAATTAGATTTCGATGATTTAATTTTCCTACTTAGTTAATTCCTACCCCTGTTAAACTCATGTTTCAGACCTTGATCTTGTCTATGTTTCACTATCCTTTTTAACAGATTGTCTCTGTGTTCCAGATGGTGTAGTATCTCATTGTTGATCCATGGGTCTGACCTTGCTTTAATTTGTATGTCTTTCAGAAGAGCTATTTCGTCTAGGATGTTTGTGATGATGTTCTGAAGCCAACCCATGCGTCATTAACGTTTGTATTTCCAAACACTGGAGACCAATCTGTATTCCATAAAATGTCCAAAAATGTTTCTTTGTTGTAGTTTCTGAGTGACCTTGTTCTAATGACCTTGTGATTCTCTAGGGTAATTTTTGGAGTTTCGTGTACAATATGTGACGAAGTGATCACTTGTCCCCGTTTGTATAACCCCTGATTGTGATATTTTGTCCTCTCTGTTACAATTTACATGGTCTAATATTGTAGCAGTGTTATCAGAGATACGTGTGGGGGTTGTGATGAGTTGTTTGTGATTGTGCATTGTCAGTATGTGCCTGTATTCTCGTACAAGCCTATTATTTCGATGTTTGTAACACAAGTTAACATCCCCTAGTATAATAGATAATGATGGATGCTAGGGTGTATAGGGGTATTGGAGGGGGTCTGTCTGATCATTATGTAGTGGTAGCTAAGGTTAGGATACAAAAGAAGTGGGTGAGGAGAGCGGGAGGGAGGCAAGAGGAGGGTGGAATGGTGAGGAGGGTGGAGAGGTTGCAGGAGGAGGAAGTCAGGGAGGAGTACAGGAGAGCAGTGGAAAGACGACTAGGTGGGTTCGACCTGGAAGTTATGGAGGAAGTGAAGGAGATGAGCAAGGTGTTTAAGGATGAGATCTGTGCAGCATGTGAGGAGGTGTGTGGAGTGAGGAGAAGAGGGAGGGGAGTGAAAGGTACAGCATGGTGGACAGAAGAGGTAAGAATAGCTGTGGAAGAAAAGAAGAAAGCATATAGAGAGTGGTTGGGTAATAGAGGGAATGAAGATTCCGAGAGACAGAAACGAGCGAGGTACGTGGAGAGTAAAAGGGTGGTGAAGAGAGTAGTGAAGGAAAGTAAGAGAAGAGTAGATGAGGAATTTGGAAGGAATCCGAGTGTAAAATGGAGGGAGAGTAAGAAACTGTTTTGGAAAGAAGTCAAGAAAGTTAGGGAAGGTAGCAAGGGAAACAGTAAGGGTGTGAAAGATAAGAATGGGAGAATGCTAGCCGAGAAGCAAGAGAGAGTCGAAAGATGGAGGGAGTACTTCAGTGAGTTGCTAAATGAAAGGAATGAAGAGCCAGCAAACATAGCTGGATATGGTATGGGAGGGAGAAGAAGAGAAGTAGTGGAGGAGGAGGTGGGGATCAGGAGGTCAGAAGTGTGGAAAGCCATGAAAAGAGTGAAGTTGGGGAAAGCACCAGGAACAGATGGAGTGTGTGGGGAAATGTTGAGGTATGGTGGTGAGATAGTGATAGAATGGGTATGGAAAATGTGCAAACTAGCATGGGAGAAGGGGAGTGCACCCGATGACTGGAAGACTGGCATAATAGTCCCCCTATATAAGGGCAAAGGGGAAAGAGGAGTGTGTGGTAACCACCGAGGAATATGTCTTCTAAGCGTAGTAGGGAAGGTATACAGTAGGGTAGTGATTGAGAGAGTGAGAGTGAGAACGGAGAAATGGATAGGCGACGAGCAGGGAGGTTATAGGAAGGGAAGAGGATGTGTAGATCAGATTTTTACCCTGAATTGTGTTGTGGAGAAGTATCTGGAGAAGAAACAAAAGGTGTATGTTGCCTTTATGGACTTGGAGAAGGCCTATGACAGAGTGGATAGAGAAGGTTTGTGGAAAGTACTTAGAATATACGGAGTAGAGGGCAAGTTGCTGAAAGCAGTGAAGAGCATGTATGAGGGTGCAAAGGCGGCAGTACGTGTGGAGAGTGAGCAGAGCGAGTTCTTTGACCTGAATGTTGGTTTGAAACAGGGGTGTGTGATGTCCCCGTGGTTGTTTACTGTATATATGGATGGAGTTATGAAAGAAATACTATCAAGAGCAGTGGATGTTGGTGTATCGCTGAAAAGGGAGGGAATTGAGTGGAAGCTACCTATACTGCTGTTTGCGGATGATACAGTTCTGATGAGTGATAATGAATGGGAGTTGCAGGGTCTGGTAAATGAGTTTGGAACAGTGTGCGAAAAACGGAATTTGAAGGTAAATACGGGGAAGAGCAAGGTTATGGTCATCGAAAGGGTGAAGTCACAGAGTGTGAGGTGAAGCTGAACGGTCAGGCTATGGAGATCGTCAACTCTTTTAAGTATCTGGGCAGTGTGTTGAGTAAAGATGGGACTATGGATGAAGAGGTGCGGGAGAGGGTACAACAGGGGAAGAGGGTTGTAGGAACGCTAAAAGCAGTAACAAGAAATAGGGTGGTCAGTATGGAAGTGAAGAAGTCCTTGCATGACAGTGTGGTAATCCCGACACTGACTTACGGAAGCGAAGCATGGACGTTGGTTGAGAGACTCAGACCAAGAGTGAGAGCAGTGGAAATGAATTACTTAAGGAGTGCGTGCGGAGTTACATGGAGGGATAGACAGACTAATGAGGAAGTAAGAAGGAGGTGTGGTGTGGAGCTAGATGTGCTGGAAAGTGTGAAAAGGAACAACTTGAGATGGTTCGGCCATATGGAACGTATGGAAAGCGAGAGAATGACTAAGAGGGTGTACGAGAGCGAGGTGGAGGGACAGAGGGGGAGAGGTAGACCGAATATGAGGTGGAAGGATGGAGTGAGGAACTACATGAACGAAGGCGGTGCTGGTTGGGGGGAGGGGCGTCGACTGACTGGGGACAGAGGTGCATGGGGGCGGTTCGTTCGTGGCCACCCCTTCGGGGATCACGGCGTCAGGCAATAGATAGATAGATAGATAGTATAATAGATTCATTCCGGGGGTCTAGTAATGACAAAGTTCGTTCAAATTTGTTTAAGAATTGTGTGTTGTCTGGTGGCCTATAGCAAGCAGACTCCAATTGTGATGGGTTTTGTCCTAGGCAGGTGTAAGTCAATCCAAAGAGCTTCGTGGTTTTCTATATGGAGGTCGTTCCTAGTTGTGTGTGTGAGGTTGTTTTCTACATACAGACATACTCCACCCCTTTGTTTGTTACGATAATTACGAACCATACTGAAACCTTGAATGTTTATTTCACCATAATTTATACTAGAGTCCAGCCAGGTTTCTGTAATTGCAATTATTGAAGCTTTGGCCTTATTAGCTAACAAGTTTATTTCTGACAATTTATGATACATTGATCTGGCGTTGATGTGGATAAGATGGAGCCCTTTGTTGGTGAACACTCTATATTCATTTTTGAATGTGTCCTGGCTGGATTCTGAGTTGTTATTTGGTTCATTTACATTAACTTTCGGTAATAAATGAAAGGCACACTTATTGCATAACAAATCATGTTCTTTACTGTCGGTCTTCTTAGAAATGCACTTCATGTGTGCTACAGCTTTACACTTAACACAGGTTTGGATTCTCTGTCGACGTGTTATGGGTGATTCACATATATCACAAAAGTTTGCCTGAGTTCGTACAACTGATTTCCCACACTTAACACATTCCACTTCGTTTCTACTGTTAACGTAAGTACATCGGTTATGTACAATTTAATTACAACTATTGCATTGTGAAAGTGTACTCCTATTGTTGAATCCAATAGCACAGACTATACATAATTTCCTCTTACTGTTTATCGTGCGTCTGGAGCTGGGATTGAGGTTCGGTTGATCAGCTGGGCATCGGCGACGTGGTGTGGGAGGAGGGGAAGCACATAGGCCTACGCTCCCTACCTCCCCATGGCACTGGCTCAGATGTGGTTGGTTACTGTTGTTGTCGTTGTTGTTCGTTGCTGTTGCTTCATTGTTGATGTGTTTACTAGAGCCTCCTGTTTTTTTAGGTGTTCTGGTTGCATGTTGAGATACTTGGGTGGCCGATATATTATATGTGGCAGTGATGGTACGGTTGGTGGCAGTGTGGTGTTGGCAGGGTACAGGTATTGAGGGGGCAGTGTGTGTCTGGCGGCATCAGTTGTGTGGGTGAGGGGAGCCGCTGATGCTAGCTCGTTGTTTTGAACTTCGTTGCTAGGGACTGTTTAGTGTTGAAAGGTCGGTGTCTTCCTTACTTGTTTCGTGGTGAGGTTTCTTCAATGTTGAACGAGGGCCTGGGTTGGTCTCTACATCTCCGCAGCTAATTAGAGTGTAGCACAGCAGGTGTTGTAGCGAGGTCGTGCTATAGTACTTGCTAGGACGCTGCGTCTTCCCGATGTATGAAATTGACCAGGCAGGAATGGTGACAGAAATTTCATTTGTGTGTGATTTCTGTGTGACGAGGTCTCTCAATATTTGCTTAGTGTTGACCTGGTACACTACCGGTCCCCTCTGCACCTGTATATCGGCACAGCCAATCTGGAGTCTCGTTTAACCCATACTGTACCACCGACGACAGCGAATACCCGTCAGTAAAAAAGTCACTCGCCTGTACCAGTGACGGAAGATCGCCGTCAATAGTATGCAGTCCCTGTAACTGCCCGTATTGAGCAGTACCTGGCACCATGACTTGTGCGCACTGCTGTTAGATGTTGGCAACATTTCTCAGCATATATATATATATATACTGTATATATATATATATATACAGAAAAGATATATATAGTGCAGAGAAACAAACTTTGTGGGAAAAATATAAATGGTCTGTGGCTCAAGATATAGTTTTAGATATGCTTGATGCCAAATACAAAATGCACATAAAAGACTGAGCTCAAGTATGCTGCGTATTGTTGCGAAAATTAAAAGGTTTGTGGCTCAAGATGTCTTATTAGACGTTCTTTATGCCAAATCAGAAATGCAATTATACAACTAAGCTCAACTTATGCTGGCTGTACATAAACATTTAAAAAATGTATTCATGCAAAATGCTTAATAAAGTTTAAAAAGTATGCTGCACTTTGTTGCAGGTAATTAAACATATTTGTGGCTCAAGATGTCTTCGTTCTTTATGTAAATAAAAGATCGAAGCTCAACTATGCGGAGTCTACTTAAAAAGGATAACAAATTTATTCATGCCATATGCTTAATCATTTATAAAAAAAATGTCAAGAAAATGGACAATATATGTTAAAAATATGCCAATAAGATATTTGCAAAGACAATAGGAAGAAATATGTTAAAATTATGCCAAATGCATTTCTCCACTGTCGTCTCAATTAATCATCGCCAGGAAAGAGCTTCACAAAAGTTAAATTATCAAACACAAGGGGAGGGGGTAATAGTAAATAGATAAATAAGTCGACCAATAAGAAACCCATCCCCCCTTAAGGGAGGATGGGCGTATTTATTTGCGCATTTGTGTTTCATTTCATTATTTTTTTAGTTTCCTCTCTAGACCTTTATCAAGTTTAAAACCAAAAAAAGGCAAGACCCTCCTTCAAAATAAATTTGTACATTTTTCGATAGGAAAATTTCGCGGCCGAAGGCCGGTTCCTCTTAAATTACAGGCTCACTATCACTCGCCAGGAAAGAATCGACACCTAAATGACACGAAAAGTCTTAATATTGACTAAGAAATAGAGCGAAAGACATTAAAATCGCCAAACTAATGTACCGAACATCTTAAAATCTCAAACTAATATGCTAAACATGAGGGAGAAGGGGGTCCAGAAAAAGCAACTAATTCCTCCCCCTTAACTGTTCAGTGTTGGGGAAATAACAATTAAGCTGTGGTTTAGCTTGCGTCGGGCGATTTTGACTGTTTTTATTTCAGAAATACACGTTCGAAAAAACATGGAAGAGTAACATATTTGAGTCACTGGGCCATCGAAAGTGGAGATAGGGGCACCCGTATATATATATATATATATATATATATATATATATATATATATATATATATATATATATATATATATATATGCTTACTTGCTTATGGTAGTCCACCGTAGTCCGATCATGACGTTCCCTTCCTGCATTCATCTGTTGTGAGTCCTACGATGACTGTAGAGTCCTATCCGTGATGCACATATCCTGCCACAGTCTGGGCACTGGTAGTCCGGGTTAGGAGGTGCTGGTTGTTCCCGGCGTGCATGTCTCCGGGCCCTCTTCTCCTGCTGGTGGTGTTTCCTCTGACGTTCCAGTTCCTTCGCTCCTTGCGGGAAGTGTGAGCGCCATAGTGGTCTATCTGATGCTAAGTTTTCAAGTGCAGTTGGTTGTATATTGCACCTTTTTAGTATTTTCTTTATACTGTCTTTGTATCTTAATTTTGGTCCTCCAGCTGCTCTGCGGCCTTCATGCAGCTGTCCATATAGTATTTTATGAGGTAGTCTCTCCTCTGGCATACGGATGACATGCCCAACCCATCTGAGTTGTTGTTTGATGATAAGGGTCTCAATACTGGTGTTGTTGGCTCTTTCAAGTATTGTTATATGAGGAACACGGTCCTGCCAGGTTATACCCATAATCTTTCGGAGACATCTGATGTGGAAAGCCTCCAGGGGTCGTATATGGCGTCTATATATCGTCCATGTCTCACAACCATAGAGCAAAGTGGTTAAACACACATCATTATATACAGCCACTTTGGTACAAAGAGTCAGGTGATTATTTATATATATATATATATATATATATATATATATATATATATATATATATATATATATATATATATATATATATATATATATATATATATTTATATATATATATATATATATTATATATATATATATATTATATATATATATATATATATATATATATATATATATACAGTATTTATATACATACTGTATATATATATATATATTTAAATACATACTGTATATCAGTCTTTCCCTCTTCCTATGACTTAAATTGCTTCAAACTCCGTGTGTCCAGGCATTTTACCTCGAACGTCCCTTGATTTCGGCCCTGTCACTCTTTGAAATCTGGAGGAGGCACTCGCTGCAGGCAGTTATGCCTTTTGTCTCCCTCATTCACATATAAAAAATATATATATACTGTATATATACAGTATACGTTATAGTTATATCTTTTAACCCTTACAGTACTGGCGACGTCTTTTTGTTTGTATTTCAACTGCATTTAGACGAAGGCTATATGGGAGATAGAAGGATTAATTGAGATAGTCTGTAATCGTTTAACAGGTAGATCCTTCCTAAGCTGAATCAAACCGTCTAGTAGGTATATCTGATAGGTATTTTCAGTGCTTTATATATATATTTGTTCTATGTGGATGATGGAGAGAAAATGTAAAACTGCCTGTGACGAGTTCCTCCCCCAGAGTTAAAAGAGTGACAGGGCCAAAATCAAGGAATGTTTTGAGGTTTATAGGTATTTTCAGTGCTTTATATGGTCTATGAGGATGAGGATTCTCTCTCTCTCTCTCTCTCTCTATATATATATATATATATATATATATATATATATATATATACAGTATATATTTACATTTATATATACAGTATATATATATATATAATTATATATAATGTATATATATATATATATATATATATATATATATATATATATATATATATATATATAATATGTATATATATATATATATATATATATATATATATATATATATATATATATATATATATATTATATACAGTATATATATATATATATATAATATATACATATGTTTCCATGTCAGTTGAACCAGTGCCACTTCAACCAGTGCCACTTTAACCAGTGCTAACTCAACCAGTGGCCACTTCAACCAGTGACCATTTTAACCAGTAACCTAACCTAACCTAACCTAACTTACCTAACCTAACCTAACCTACTGGTTAAAATGGTCATTGGTTGAAATGATCACTGGTTGAAGTGGCCACTGGTTGAGTTAGCACTGGTTAAAGTGGCACTGGTTGAAATGGCACTGGTTCAACTGACCTGTCACCTATACATATATATATATACATACAATGAAAGAGAGAGAGAGAGAGAGAGAGAGAGAGAGAGAGAGAGAGAGAGAGAGAGAGAGAGAGCTACATAGAGCTACATAGATACACAGACCACAAGGTCCTTACTAGGCAGTCTGGCCTTACAAACTATATATGTATATATATATATATATATATAATTATGCATATATGTATATATATATATATATATATACACCGGTACATACACATACACACACACACATTGGGCTTGTCTCCTTTCATGTGTTAGCCTCAGTTCACCTAGCTGTAAATAGGTACCAGGAATAAGTGGACGACGTTGTGACGTCCCATCTGGGGTTGGCAAAAATGGTACAAGGCGAGATGGGTATCATATGGTTCACCTAAGCTGATGGCTACCTAAGCCTTCGGGCGAAACGGTACCGTCTATAGTGAGAATGGTACCATACAGATCCACCCTAAGCTTTCGTTTCCGATGTCGCCAATTGGCTAAAAATACAGACTATACACACATCCACAGCCATTCCAACGATACATATAACACCTACACTTATAGGAGGCGGGAAATAACGAGCATGCTCACTCCCGCAATACAACTAGAGTAAGTACACACATATACACATACATACATACACACATACATACATATATATACATACTGTACAGTGCACACACATACACATACATTTTTTTTTTTTTTTTTTTCATATCACCCCAGCCCTCTGCAGATAAAGGTCAAGCCTTCCCTTGAAAGCGTTTATTGTGTCGCTCTCCACCACTCTCGCTGGTAGTTTATTCCACTCTGTCGCCACACTGTAGGTGAAGAAACTCTTTGTGACATCTAGGTTTGCCTTTTTGGTTTTTAATTTCATTCCATTTCCGCGAGTTTGATTAGTATTGTTTAATGTGAATAGTGCATTTACATCGACTTTGTCGAAACCTTTTAGTATCTTAAAGCACTCAATAAGCTGACCCCTCAACCTCCTCTTTTTTAATGAGAACAGGTTCAATCGTTTAAGTCTTTCTTCATATGGTTTATTTCTTAATGAGGGTATCATCTTCGTCGCTCTACGCTGTACTGACTCGAGTCTTACAATGTCCTTGATCAGATAAGGTGACCAGAACTGCACACCATATTCAAGGTGGGGCCTCACCATACTTTTGAAAAGTGGCACTATTACGTTTTCATGTTTATATGTAAATTTTCGTTTAATAAAGCCCAATGCTATGTTTGCCTTATTTGCAGCTGCTATACATTGGTCGGAAGTTTTTAGGTGTTCAGATATTAGTACCCCTAGGTCTTTTACTACCGTTGCGGTTTTTATTTGTTTGCCATTCATTTCGTATTTTTATTTCATATTTCTGCTACCAACCTGCAGCACCTGACATTTATCGACATTGAAGGGCATCTGCCATTTTTTCGACCACTCTGATATCTTGTTTAAATCAGATTGCAACGCATTTCTATCATCTTCGTTCAGGACTGTATTTCCTATTTTTGTATCGTCGGCGAATTTGGAAATGGTGTTGTTTACCCCTACATCAATATCGTTAATGTAAATGAGAAACAGGACCGGTCCAAGGACTGAACCCTGTGGAACTCCACTAGTGACAGGCTCCCACTCCGATTCCACTCCATTTATCACCACTCTCTGTCTTCTGTCTGTAAGCCAATTTTTTATCCAAGAATGAATTTCACCTTTGATACCTATCCTCTCCAGTTTAGCCAATAGTTTTCGGTGAGGCACCTTGTCGAAAGCTTTTTGAAAGTCCAAGAAGATTATATCTAGTGATTTCGTCATGTCGTTACATGTAAATAGTTTGTTATAAAATTCAATCAAATTTGTTAGGCATGACTTATTTGATCTAAAGCCGTGTTGACTATTTTTGATTAGGTTGTTTGATTCGAGGTAATCTACTATCTTATCTCTAAGGATTTTTTCCATGATTTTTCCTACAATTGAAGTTAGACTTAGGGGAGGTGTGGTGGAGTGGTCTTGCCACTTGCCTGGTAATCCAAAGGTCCCGGGTTCAAATCCCGATGTATCAATGGGAAGATATTATTGGGATGGAATTTGTGCTGTACCTAGTATCAGTGCATTACCACAAGCCCACCGAAACGTCAATCAAATACCCTCATTGTTCCCTGATTAAATAGCAGTGTATGAATATTCCCATATTCAAAATATGCTATAGGGGTGCAAATCCTGGTGAGTTATCTGCTCAACAGGTGGCGTTGTGTGTGTGTAAGTGTGAGAGTCCGAGTGTAGGGGGTGAAACAGTGAAGCACGGGAACGAGCTGGCTTCAGAGATGGGGTCGTTTCGGGCCATGAGTGAGCACCGTGCCTCATGTGAAGGCAAGATGGCAGGTGCTCGTTGTACTCTACGTGCTTCACATGTCTCACTCCCTAGACTGGAACAAGACCTCACGGGCTTCACTGTTCATTGTAAAGCGGTGAATGTTAAGGCTCTCAGCCTATGCCCGAGAGGAAGTAAGTTGAAAAAAAAAAAAAAAAAAAAAAAAAAACTAATTGGTCTGTAATTACTCGCTTTGGCCTTGCTACCCTTCTTGTATATCGGCGTAATGTTCGCATCTTTCCAATCACTCGGTACAATCCCCTGTAGTAATGATAAGTTAAATAGTTGTGTCAGGGGTTTTGCTATTTCGTCCTTGACATTCTTAATTATTTTCGGGTGGAGCATGTCGGGTCCCGGGTCTTATTTACATTTAAATTACTCAATTTGCTTTGTACTTCGCTAACACTGATGGTGAAATCTCCTATCACATGAGTTGAGGTGTTATTTTCAAGGGTATGATCGATAATTTCTTCTGTGAAAACTGAGCCAAAATATTTGTTGAGCAGATTTGCCGTGTTTGTGTCACCTGTTATTGTCTGGCCATCTTCTATTAGCGGTCCGATTTGTAGAATTTTTTGGGGTTTGTGGCACTTTCTCTGGCAATAGTCATTTCGTAATTTTGTTTGTTCGCCCTAATTATTTTTTTCACTTCCCTTCTACTATTTTTGTACAAGTTTTTAATTACTTCAGTGTTTGTGTTATTTTTTACAAGTTTGTGGAGTGGATTCCTTTTCCTTATTGCCTTGCCAATGTCTCTACTGTACCAAGGGGGCATACTTGATTTCGTATTACGTTTTGGTTTCATGGGTACAAATTGTTTATGCACTTCTGTAATTGTAAACTTAAAATGTCCCCATAGTTCATTTACTTCGTTTATATTTATGAGGTTTGAGTGTATGTTTGATAGCGATTCCTTAAGTCCGTCATAATTTGCGTTTTTGAAGTACGAAACCATTCCTGTTGTTTTTACTGAGGAATATTTGCTTATAACGTTGATTCTTAAGATTTTATGATCGGACGTTGCCAGATGTTCACCTACATCCAGGTTTGATAATAGATTTTCTTGGGTAGTGATTACGAGGTCTAATATATTCCTGTCTCGCGTCGGCTGTTTTACGTGTCGAGTCAAAAAATTGTCCTGGATGAAGCTTGTCATTAGGCGTGACTCAGCATTTTTTCCGGTCAGGGTATTCCAGCCAATTAGGGGGAGGTTATAGTCACCTAGTAAAACTGTTTCGTCGGAATTAAGGGTTTTCTCTAGTATTTCATAAAAAATTGTATCATCTGCAACAGTTAGTCCCGGTGGTCGGTACGCTGTAGTGATATTTAAGTTCATGTTTTTTGTATTTATTTTGACGTACACTATTTCTGCATTACTTTCGGGGAGAGTCACCTCAACTGGGTTTAAGTAGGTTGCAACGTACATTGCAACCCCTCTTTGTTTTCCATTGTTACGGTCTTTATGATTTTTTTTATATGGCTCTATGTGATATTCATGAAGTAGATCTTTATTTTTAAGGTTCAGATGTGTTTCCGTTATACATATAACGTCAACTTTCTCATTTAATAACAGACATTTGAGTTCGTCTATTTTGTTTCTTATTGAGCAGGCATTTATGGATATTATTTTTATATCATTTCTCTCAGCATGCGCTGGATTTGTTTTTCTTATTGGTGGGGATGGGTTTGGGGTTGTGACTTGAAGCCGCGGCGGGTTGTCAAATTCATTCAGTTGGTTGGGTTGGCTTGGATGGGGTTGGGTGGGGTTGTTTAGTTTGTTTTGTGGTTCAGGTAGGTAAATTTTCGCAACTTGTGGGCCATTGGGGTTGACGGTTTCGTTTAAATGGTTGTGATGGACTTGGAAGGGTTGGGCGGGGTTATTTATTTCTCTTAACTGTGCGGGTGGAGTTTGAGTGGGTGGGGTTGTGGGAGGGCTTTTCCGGGGATAGCGTTGTCAATACTCAGAGGAGTCTATTAGCATAGTTATCTCTCGGTCCTGACTGGCGTTGTTTTCATGGGCAATGTAGGTTGCTTGATTTAGGGTGTCACTCATGTGCTGAACGCCTTTTTCTGATAAATGAATGCCATCTCCGCTGTACAGGAACGAGTTCCCTACAAAGGTGGTCCAATTGTCCACATACAGTACCTTCTCTTGTTCGCACATGACCTTGACTGCGTTGTTAATTTCTATGGCTCTATTTTGTCCGTATGAACTTGTTTTAATCCGGGGTATGACGCCGCTTACCACACATTTCGTGGTCTTCCTTTTCATGACTTTAATTAGGTTCTCGAAATCTTTTTCTATGGTCTTAATTGGGGCCTTACCTCCGTCAAAGCAGTCATTTGAGCCAACATTGACAACTACACAGGTCGGCGTATGGCGGAGTTAGTTATGTCTTTCAAGATATGTTCGACTTTACCGCCTGGAATGACCTTTACTGACCTTTTTCCTCTGTTCTTGGTGGCAAAGGCAGCTCCTTGACCTCGCATGAGACTGTCACCATAGACTAGGGTGAGTTTCTCCTTCCCGCTGACTCCGTGATTTGATGGTTTCGTTGTTTTCCTGTCAGGAATTTTCTTGCCTTTCGAGCTTGCTTTCACGTGGTCAGTTACCTCGTGTGCAAATCTGTTTTTGATAGGGTTACCTGGTGTCGCTTTTCCATTCCCATTCCCATTCACGTGGTCAGTTACCTCGTGTTCATTGTTTTCGGCGAGAACAGCAAATCTGTTTTTGATAGGGATACCTGGTGTCGCTTTCCCATTCCCTTGGGATTTGTTCTTGTTACGCCTGTTGACTACTGTCTGAAATAGATCCTTGGATGGGTTTTTTTTTTGAAGATTTTTAACAACGTCGACTTGCTTACTCTCTATGTCCTTTACTCGCTCTTTTAGTAAGACATTTTGATGCGAAAATACACCTACAGTCTCCTTTAGTGTGAGATTATCTCGCTTCAGTTCGTCAGCCTGTGCCTTGTGAGCTTCTAATGTGCACTCCAAGAGCAAAAAGTTTTCACCAGTTAAACACATAAAACATTTATGTGCATTTGGATACCCATGACGCGGATACCATTCCTTGTAGTAGTTCTTGTTACAGGAGGGGCATTTAATTCTGATCGGTGCCATGATTTGGGGTTAGTGAGGGAGAATTTGCAAAAACGAAAGGTACAAAATGTTGGAGTGGTCACTTCCCTTAAAAGTTGTTCCGAGTTGATGATGCAGGTTGCAAGGTGTTGGTGGCGGGTGAGGGTAGTTTCTGTTACGTCGGCACTTTAAAAAGAAATTTGGGACGGGTTTTGGGGGTGGATGGTCCTAGGGCCCTTATTTTATACCCCTATTTCCCCTCATAAACCAGGGTTTGAAGGGGGGGGGGGCCCCTTGTGGGATTTGTTGACACTTGGCGGCAGCTCCGGAGCGGTGCAGCCCGGGGGGAGGGGGGGACGAACTAGGGATGAGAGGAGAAGAAAGAAAGAGAGATGGGGGGGGGGAAAATTAATTGGGATGAGAGGAAAAGAGAAAGAGAGAGAGAGAGAGAGAGGGGGGGGGGTGAGAGTGAGTGAGAATGAGAGAGAACGAAAGGGAGAGAGAGATGGAGGGAGAGAGAGAGAGAGAGAGAGAGATATGAGCGAGAGAGAGAGAGAGATATGAGCGAGAGAGAGAGAGAGATATGAGCGAGAGAGAGAGAGAGAGAGAAAGAGAGGGAACGAAAGGGAGAGAGAGAGAGAGAGATATGAGCGAGAGAGAGAGAGAAGGGCGGGGGTGAGAGAATGAGAGAGAGAGAACGAAAGGGAGAGAGAGAGAGAGGATTAGTTTATTGGGGGGCTGTATTCACCCTGGTGGGGCACTCCTCGTAAAACGGAAGTCGTTGGAGGGGAGAGAGGCGGTGCCTTTAGTTGGGGTTGGGGGGGGGGGAGGGGGAGTTGGGAGGAGAGAGAGAGAGAGAGAGAGAATTAGTTTATTGGGGTTATTGAGGGGCTGTATTCACCCTGGTGGGGCACTCCTCGTAAAACGGAAGTCGTTGGAGGGGAGAGAGGCGGTGCCTTTAGTTGGGGTTGGGGGGGGGGGAGTTGGGAGGAGAGTGAGAGAGAGAGAGAGAGAGAGAGAGAGAGAGATGAGAGTGATAGAGTGAGAGGGAGTTATTGAAAACTAGGAATTACAATGGATAGGCAGCTGGGAGTTGGTGTGGGACAAATCAAAGGAGGTATTTAGACAAGGAGGAGATATTTAAGCTTATAGAGAGGGATTTTTCTATAGCTTGAGTGTGGCAGACCAAGATTTTTGCAAGAAGGATTTAGATAATGGGATGTGGGGATTGTAATTAGTGAGAGAGACAAATTTGTGTATAAGAGAGATTTATATGTAAAAATAGGTTAGGTAGTTTATAGTAAGAGAGTTATTTAGATGATTTGAAAGAGACCGAAGGGTGTGAGTAGAGAGAGAAGATGGAGGAATGGGGATAATGAGAATTTATAAGGGATATTGGTAATACTAAGTTACAAGATACTGGTGAGGGCAGAGGGGTAAGGCAGCATGCACGGTGGGGCAGGGGGCGGCGCTCGGAGCTCGGAAAGACACTTCCTTCTTGTTCGACCGCTACTGACTGACTGAGAGAGAGAGAGAGAGAGAGAGAGAGAGAGAGAGAGAGAGAGAGAGAGAGAGAGAGAGAGAAAGAGGGGGGGGGGACGAAAACATCAGTACGTTAATGTTTGTATTTTCCTATATTATATACTGTATGTAAGGCTATATTTATCTCCATCTACACCCATCATTCTACAAAACTACCAAGCTATTCATCTATCTGTGTAATCATACTTAATGGCGGTCACCGGATTTTTTTTTTATCTACCTCTCCTTTTCTCTCTTTCCCTGGCTTGTATCCATTCGGCCCCATTCAGCAAACTGTTTTAAGACGTTTATCCCCATCCAGGTGTCGATTTCTTCCTGGCGAGCGAGAGCAAGCCAGCATTGTATGGAGAAATCCGGCTTCGCCGGAGATTTTTTTTTATCGAAAAATGTACAAATTTAGCTTGCTGTAAAAAAAAAATATATATACCTGTATATATATTTTGACACCTGGATGGGGGTAAACGTCTTAAACAGTAGGTTGAATGGGGCCGAATGGATACAAACCAAAGAGAGAAGGAGAGAAAGAGAAAAAAAGCGAGGTGAGCTCCCTTAAAATACAACAACATTACTAACACCATTTCCTATAGAGATAAGGAGGCTTATTGTAAATATTATGATGAAGGATTTTATTTCCGTATGTTCCAACTCTACCTCAGGAAGATTCAATTGTTCAGAACTATGAAGTCAGGAGGTCTTACACCAGATTTAGTCCAGGAGCCAAGACCCGAAAATGCACCCACGGGTATCATTTGGGTGGGCAAATTTTAGTTGTGATTTTTTACTTGCTAGACATCTCTACTTCACAGTTTAGTATGATAACCATTGCGGACTGGTAGCTTAGTGGTAGTTATCATGCGTTGAATATGTGAACTTTAGAGTGGAAATCCGAGGATCGCGTATAGTGCATTTTCGGAATTTTGGGGCTTGGTGACTACTCAGGGTGCCTAAATCATTCTAATGTACATTTTTCTTTGAATTCATATCCCTAGTATAAAAATAATAATTGATTCACCTTAGGAATATGATATTTATGTCTCCGAATTTGATGAAAATCAGATACCCATGAAAGAAAGTCTTTTATTTGTCTGGCAAGAACAAAACATGTGATGTAAATACAATTCAAATTAAATAATGAGCTTCTTTCTTATGTCACAGATAATTTGAAGCACAAATTACCAGTCTTTTCAAGTGTGATCCTTAAGATCAGTCCTCCATTTTAGTCGTCTGTTTCAGAGTCAGTCAGGTATGCCTCCGAGATCATCATATCAATTTCCTCGTCTTGGGGTTGATTGGCACATGTCTGCAACTTGCACATGTTTGTACATTTCAATCCATTGCTCATGCACTGGCATTCCGGTAGCTTGCATCCACGACTGCACTTGCAGGACAGCAGCTGCAACACTGCATCAGGGGCTGGAGATCCCCGCATTCATTCCACGGTGAGCTGGCCATCGTCATTTTTGGCCCAACCATGCTCGACTGAGCTTGGGACTTGTGGATGTTGCTGAAGACTGCCTCTCCAAATGCCAGCCTGATAGTTGGCATGCATGGCATGCATGGAAAGGCAGTCCTTGCATGGTGGCATCTGGCTAGACTCAAGCTCCCCACGCCTTGCACAGAAAAGTTGATGGCGGGCTGTATTGATGTCCTCTGTTGTCGTGAATATTGTGTACAGTTTACATGTGAATGCTTGCAGCTTCTTGAATAGGTCCGTTGATAGTTCCCAAGACTGTCCCGGCTCGCAAAAAACTTTTTGCCAATGCTCTGATCTCATGAGCTTTAACGCTCCAAGCTTCCCACGACATGCAAAGGCACTCACTGTGTCACATCCTGTGTATGCGTGCATGCCAGTCAGAGCAGTACAGACACTGTATCCCAAGGCCTGGCGTAGCTTGGTGATGTCAAGATACCTAACCCGGTTCTTCGTTCCGCATTTCTGGAGCAAGGGACAGGAGATATCAGCGGAGAATGCCAGGCATAGCACCAACACATCGGTGTCATCAGCTGTTATTACTAAAGCACTGTAGCCTTCCTCTGCAGCATGAGCTGCATGCAAAATTATTCTTGTGTCAGCCTCTTCTTGGTTCGACTGCAGGCCTTCAACCACTGCCCACTGGTTCTTGGTGATGCACAAGCAGCTTTCTTCACTGGCAACATAGAGTTTCTTGTCATTCAGTTTGTCCCTCAGCTTAGGTGTCTTCCACTCGGCCACCAGAAACCTTATGAGGTTGGCCTTGTTAGCCGAGCTGCTGAGAAACTTTCTCCATTGCTGTATCCGGTGACCTGGTGCAATGTTTCGAAACTGTATTCCTGTGGTGCACCCCCTGTTCACTCTCTCTGCATTTTTTATCGAGTTCTCCCGATATACATCAAAGACGACATCGATTCTCTCGCTCCTGGCTCCTTCATGTAGGATTTGAATCAGTGCTGATTCTGCAAGTTGAGAGAATGTCTGGTCATTGCCCTTCATCTTCTGAACCAGACTCATCCCATCAATGATTGTAGCAGACAGCATAGGGACAGGGGCAGATTTACATGTTATGGGGCCCTAGGCACTGGGGTTATGCGGGGCCCCTGTAAATAGGTGGGTGGGGGGCGAGCAAAGAGAGCCCCTACCGCTGGGGGGGGGGGGGGGGGGGGACTTTGTAAGCCCCCCCCCCCTAGAACATTTTGGAGTACTTTTGTTTTTAGTATTTTTGAGTAATTTTAGGGGCATTTTGAGGCCTATATAGGGAGTGCATTCCTGTAATTTATAGTGGTTTTAATATGACCATAGTGCTTCTCACTCACAATAATCAAAGACTGATCATATATCTGAAGAAATTCTCTTCTTACTATCTGAGGATGCTGGATGGCTAGTCAGGAGCAGGATTAGGTCAATTTAACTTTTTATATCATTCATAGAACCTGAAGAGAATAAAACTGATTAGTCTACTGTAGTTATACTCTAGTAAAATCATTTACCAATATTCTGTAATGTGCAAATACTGTACCGAATCCAAAAATTTGCCTTTTTAAACAACCCAAGACCTAAAAATGTTGGTATTCATTAAAGTTTGCATTTAAAACTCCACACCTTAAAAATGTCATTTCAGACAGAGTAGTACAAATACATTATTATTGCAATTAATATGAATATATTATAACTACTCATAATTTGACACAGCATGAGCGGCTGAGCCTATTTGTGCTAATTCAATATAAATGTTGATTATTTTGTCAATAGCCTAGTGATCACGTTATTTTGTTTAGCTTTGTAACTAGTAAATTGAAATAGCAGATGTATACAGGTATACAAAATTAACCATATATCTATGTACAACAATGATAACACTGACAATATTGATTGAGTCAGAGTCTGCTTTGTTAATTAAGAAACAAAAAGAAAAGAAAATGCATATTTTGCAGCTTTTGCTGTATGTAGCTAGGCTATGGGAATGGATCAGTTGTTGGTTTTCCCGAGTGAGGCTTTGAACTTCTGTGAAATATAGAAAATAATTAATAATTTACTTTAATCAAGTTTTCAATGTGAAAATTGTCATTGACATTATGACATATACATTAGAATGAGTTGCTGAAGATGAAGGCATGATCGCATTGCCAATTATATTTATCTTTAGACTAGCATGATAAAACCACCTTTAAATTGTAAACTACTGTCCAAGACTTCAAACTATAATTTTAGCTTATTACCTTTCTAGTTAGCCTAATGCAAGTGATCGGATAATGGGCTAGACAAAATAATTTTTCATAAAAAATAGTATAATAGGCCTAGATTATATAGATAAAATATATATATTGATATATTGGCTATTATGCATTTTTATTATATTCAAATCGTCTAAAAGAAGCCAGAAATTTGTTAAAAGGATGACACTGGTACTGAATGGGTTAAGCTAATTTAGGCAAACAGCCTAAGGACTAAGGAGATTGATTAGCTGCTTGAGGAAAGAGTCCTATATTCCCAATAATCAATAATATAATGTTAACAAAACATCCATTCCTACCTTCTAAGCCCAGCTGCTAAGTCAGGTCTGTTTAGTGTTTACCTCACGCCAGTAACATTAGAGGCGACGTGAACTTATGAATTTAATAACTTATAACATGAATATGTTATGTTATATTAATAATAATGTTTAAAAGCTTATTGGTTATCATAATAAAATAAAGTGACATTAATATATATACAATATCAGAAACTGTAAGGGGAAATCAAAATATTTGAACAAAATTGTCCGTCTTTGAAGAAAACGGACATTGCAGCGTAATTATCAGGGATAACTAAATGTTTTCTTCTACCAGGTAAACGGATTATGCGTTTTACGGTTTTAAATTAAATATAACGCTATCACTATACATTTAATAGCCATTATTTTATGTTTTAAAAGTCATAATGCCATTTTTCCCAATAGTACTGGGAATTGGGTAATCGCTAACAAAAATTAATAACCGAAATTGCAAACTGTGAATCAATTTTTTTTTTTTTTTTTTTTTTTTTTTCATTTCCAAGCCAAGGTGTGGGCCCCTTAGGTGCGCGGGGCCCTTGGGGGCGCGGGGCTCTAGGCCATGGCCTACTCGGCCCTCCCCCCCCCCTAAATCCGCCACTGCATAGGGATATTCTCTGCTGGTAAGACCTGCTTCTCTAGCTCCCTGGCCAGAGCAGCTTTGTTTGTCTTTCTCAGCGTCCCGTCTCCATTGGCGAGTGCCCATGGCAATGGCCCTAGTGGGTGGGAAAGGACATCCCTCATCAGGAGATGGCGACTCTCTGCCACCAGGACCATGTGGGCGAAGAGCTTCCTGTCAGCCTGCAGAACAGTGGCGGTCTTGGATTGTTTAAAAAGGCAAATTTTTTGGATTCGTTACAGTATTTGCACATTACAGAATATTGGTAAATGATTTTACTAGAGTATAACTACAGTAGACTAATCAGTTTTATTCTCTTCAGGTTCTATGCATGATATAAAAAGTTAAATTGACCTAATCCTGCTCCTGACAAGCCATCCAGCATCCTCAGATAGTGAGAAGAGAATTTCTTCAGATATATGATCAGTCTTTGATTATTATGAGTGAGAAGCACTATGGTCATAATTTATTAAAACCACTAATAAATTACAGGATTGCACTCCCTACATAGGCCTCAAAATGCCCCTAAAAGTACTCAAAAATACTACAAAAAAAGTACTCCAAAATTGTCTAGGGG
Organism: Paralithodes platypus; assembly: GCA_032716605.1. Taxonomy (NCBI): domain Eukaryota; kingdom Metazoa; phylum Arthropoda; class Malacostraca; order Decapoda; family Lithodidae; genus Paralithodes; species Paralithodes platypus. The sequence continues at coordinate 18,714,385 of CM064527.1, read as the reverse complement.
GGGGGGGGGGGGGGATCGCTTCGCTCGCCCCTCACCCACCAATTTACAGGGGCCCCGCATAACCCCAGTGCCTAGGGCCCCATAACATGTAAATCCGCCCCTGCTGCAGAATGACCTTGTTTGGGTTGCTTGTCGACGGCTTCTTTCGGATATCTGGCATTTACGTAGGTCAAAATAGTGAATGCATCATAACTACTATTAAGCTACTCCTCTGCAAAGGTTATCATACCAATAATAATGTTGGGATATATAGGAAAAGGAAAATAGCAACAAGAATTTGCCCACCCAGATGATACCAGTCGATGGCCTGGCTCGTGGACTAATTGTGAATGAAACAACGAGACAGGTGAGGGTTACAACAGTACACCTATAGCGCCTAGTTGTCTTGCATTGACCCGTTGTAGTTTCGACCTTGCAAAGTCACAACGTGTTCCTGCGGATAACTAGCAACACGCAATACAAGGGACAATGCTTGCACAATAATATGAATGTTTTGAAGACGTCAGGACCAGATCAACAATGAATGGAAATAATTGATGAATATAAGTAACATCCCGTTCTTAACATTAATCAGCAATTACAGTACAAACCCCAATGCAATAGAATAAACTAATGAAAGCATATGGTCCTCCTGGGATTCGAACTCGGGACACCACACCCAGAACATAACAGGGATTGTGAAAAGATATCACGAGAGAGAGAGAGAGAGATACGAGGCAGGCGAGAAGAAAATGTGCATGGCGAGAATATATATTACAGTCTGAAAGAAATAGGAGGACAGTTATTTAAAAGATGAGACAAACGGAAAAGAAGACCATCCCGTACAAATTTTGTTTTTTTCTGTATGCTTATGGTAGTCCATCGTAGTCCGATGATGACGTTCCCTTCCTGCAAAGCAGGAAGAGAAAACCTGCGCATAGAAGGAGACAAAAACAATGCTGTCTGTAACAGGGCTTGAGCAAATTGGCTGTAAATGTCCATATATATTCCTTGACTGACTCTTCCCAAATGGTATAAATATTTGCTCGATTACTCTAGTCGTTTTTGAGTTGAGGTTAGAGGTCATAATTTCTCGCCTACTTAAAGCGAAAAGACTATGCTCTCCTTCTTGTGTTCCCATATTCCCCTCCCACGTCCTACATTCTACCTTAGTCCTACCTCCCATTTTCTTTCTTATTTACCCCCACGGTACATTCTTCTTTTGTCCTACCTCCCATCTTCTTTCTTATTTACCCCCACACTACATTCTCCTTTATTCCTACCTCCCATCTTCTTTCTTATTTACCCACACGCTATATTTTCCTTTATTCCTACCTCCCATCTTCTTTCTCACGACTTACACTCCCTTCAAAGTTTCCTCTCAACCTCCCTCCTCCTTCTTTGTCCAGATTATCCTCTGTCTCCCCCTATTCCTTCCTTCCTTTCATCTACCTGCTTCTCTCAGTCTCCTCTTCTTCCCCTATCCCCCCTTCCTTTCATCTACCTGCTTCCTCTATTCCCTTCTTCCCCTATTCCCTCCTTTCTTTCATTTATCTGCTTCCTCTATCCCCTTCTTCCCCTATTCCCTCCTCCCTTTCATCTACCTGCTTCCTATTCCCTCCTTCCTTTCATCTACCTGCTTCACTCTGTCTCTCCTTCTTCCCCTATTCCCTCCTTCCTTTCATCTACCTGCTTCCTATTCCCTCCTTCCTTTCATCTACCTGCTTCACTCTGTCTCTCCTTCTTCCCCTAGTCCCTCCTTCCTTTCATCTACCTTCTCTCTGTCTCTCCTTCTTCCCCTATTCCCTCCTTCCTTTCATTTACCTTCTTCTCTCTGTCTCTCCTTCTATCCCTATCCTCTCCTCCCTTTCATCTACCTGCTTCCTATTCCCTCCTTCCTTTAATCTACCTGCTTCTCTCTGTTTCTCCTTCTTCTTCTATTCCCTCCTTCGTTTCATCTACCTGCTTCACTCTGTCTCCTCTTCTTCCCCTATCCCCTCCTTCCTTTCATCTACCTGCACATAGAAGTGTGACAAAACATATATTTTTGTTCTCTCTCTCTCTCTCTCTCTGGCTTCCCTTTGACCGTCTTCACAAATCCTCTTCCCACTAAGGGGGGATGGTTGTTTTTTCTTGCCTCCCTTTTCCCTCATGTTTAGCCCCATTAGTGTTCAGATTCTACGATTCTAAAATTACAGGCTTGTTATCACTCGTCAGGATTTTTTTTTGTATATGTAAATGGCACGAAAGGTCTTATTATTGACAAAGAAATGTGGCGAAAGGTCTCAAAATCGCCAAACTCACGGAGAGAACGTCTTAACATTTCAAAACTAATATGTTAAACATGAGGGAGAAAGGGGTGAGTGAAGGAAATACAAATAAATACATAAGGTGAACATAAGAAAACAATATCGGAATATACAGTAGGAGTTAAATAATACATTCATTATTTGTATTGTATGAGAGAGAGAGAGAGAGAGATAGAGAGTGAGTATGTGTTTGTGTGTGTGTGTGTGTTAATTAATTTCCATCTGCATGCATACAGTAATTAATTATCAACATTATAATAGCGTAAACATGCTTTACCGTGCAGTTACTCAGGGCAGATGCAACAAAACTGCAATAACTCGAGGGATGACCAATCCAAGTGCCACTCAAGATGACGAGTGTGTGAGGGGAGATGTGTGCGTGTGCGCAAGAACATATATGTCTGTGTGTGTGTGTGTGTGTGTGTGTGTGTGTGTAGAATACAGGGGAAGGCGTGTGCTGGCCAGGTTCCGACATATACAGTATAGTATATTTATTGTATAGATACATGAAAGAGTTTTCAAATTTGATTGAGTGTGCGATTGATTCGTGTGTAGCTGTGTGTTAAATAGATCAATTAATTGACATTTATATACGGTAAAAAAGAGAAACAAATCAAAGATTAAATGGGAAAAATTAGCATGTTTGATAGGTAGCCTTTACTCCTTTATATGTTTGAAAATTCTGATGCTAAAAGTTATTTTAACCCATGCAATCCCAGCGACGGCTGACATCCGTCAGTAAAAGTTACGCGCCAGTACCAGCGACGGATCAGAGCCATCGCTATATTTCGAGCGGTGTAGTACTGCCAATAGCGAGCGGTTGCCGCTTATATGTAGCGTAGGCCTAGTGCTAGGTGTTGGCAACGCTGCCCAAGCACAGCCAGCCTCCTCCCTCCCTCCCTTCCATGGCAGTTATAACCTAGGTTTCGTGAGAGGTGCATTATGTCTCGCTGCGGCCGCCATGGATTTTGCATACTTGGGCTAGATTGAAGAAGCCATGGAACTCACCACAACAGGAGAAGTTACCTCCAATAAAGAAGAGGAGGTGAGTGACAGTTCTGGGGAGGAATATACACCTGAAGTTGATTTTATTGGTAGTATTGAATTGCCAATCCTCCAATTGCCTACCTAACCCAAGCCCCTTGAAGCTGCCCAGAAAGGCGTGAAAACGTATTGGGAAAGAACGACCTGCGTCCTTTTCATCAAGGGACAAGGAGGATAGTGGTGATGATCAACCATTACCCTTCCTCTATCCTAAAAAAAAGGCTACATGTGGGCATCAGGGTAGGCTGGGCCACAGAAAAAGGGTGTAACAAGCCGCGCACGTGACTCATCCTCCTCCGCCGCGGTCTACAACTTATGAACGTTGAGCCGTTGTACAGCCTCCCTATCATTTTAAACCACTTCTCCTATTACATATTTCCCAGTCCATCACAGTTCTCTTATTAGTTCTTATGGGGAGAGTGACTTTTGTATTCTTGAGTGGCTCTCCCACCATTACCACCACCACCTCTTCTACCATGCCACTTACTTTCTATGGTAAAAACAGGAAGCATGAAGAGTTTTCTTGTGGTGATGGTGATGATGAGAAAGATGAAGATGATGATAATGATGATGATAGCGTCTGTGTATTATATGATTTAACCAGAATCATTGTCCTGGATTTGTATCGCTCAAACTCACATTCCTTAGGTTTTCTTTGGTTTCTGTTTCACCTTCTAATGATTTCCCCTTCTGTGTAGTCCTTGGCACTAATTTCAATGCTTGGCCTCTCTCTCGTATATATTTCTTGCCATTACCAATCCTTTTGATTATACGTTTCGTAATTTCATGCTAATTGTCTTTGTTAATCTATTTTCATTAAGGTGGTATTGCTTAGTTTTTGGATAATATATCTATCTATAAATACATTTTTGAGTTTCCTCGCTAGACCTCCATCAAGCTGAAAAATATACTCCCTAGAGGCCTAGACCCCCTTTCAAGATAATTTTGTACATTTTTCGGTAGAAAATTTCACGGCCAAAGGCCGGTTCCTTCTATAAATACAGGCTCGCTATCGCTCGCCAGGAAAAAATTGACACCTAAATGGCACGAAAGGTCTTAAAATTGACAAAGAAATGAGGCGAAAGGTCTCAAAATCACCAAACTAACGGAATGAACGTCATAAAATCTGAAAACTATTATGCTAAACATGAGGGAGAAGGGGGTCCAGAAAAAGTGACTACCACCCCCTTAAGGCTCTTACAAACTCTAATGGCACACGTCTGCACTACTAACTACTATTAGATGGTCTTGTATATTTTCAAATCTCCCTTGTTGTGTTATCGATTAATTGTGTGCATTATTAAGAGGAGATGGGTCGGGGGTTTTTGTGGTCCCCTTTCTCCCTCGTGTTTATCCTCATTAGTTTTGATTGTGTGCATTATTAACTTCTTTATACACATACATAATACCACACATAATGAATGGAATCAAACCCATAGAGTCGATTTTTCTTCACTCAATGTTTTAGCCTAGATTATAAAACATTCTAAATCTGCTAACTCCCTAAGAGCGGGGGGTAGGGGATGTATTATGGTAGCGCCTGGCGGGTATATTTGCCGAAAATTACCTTCATTCCATCCCCTTTTATCATGCATAAGCAAGAGCCAGAGCGTACTACAATTATATATCAGTGAAAGTGCAAAAATCGAGCTTTCCAATGAGATCTGAATCATCCATATACGATTTCTGGTTATCTTGCATCGATTATGTAAAGGAAAGGGAAAATCGGTAAGAATAGGGGATTTAGGCGGTTTTTCGTGTGCGAGGGAGGGTGTGTGAGAAAGAGAGGTCTGCGAGGGATCTCAGTGCACTCCGCGCCGCCGTGGGGAGAGGTCCAAGGCCGCCTATCGTCTGTCCAACGCTCGATCTCTCTCTCAGGGCTCATAATGGCCTCAAAATAGCACCCGTCATATGACGGGCTCCGCAGGGGTGGCCAATATTTTCTCTCCCGTCATATGACGGACACCACGAAGTGAGGGTTAATGAAGTAATCACATACATGCGTACACAATAATGACCTAGTCAATTATTCCTTATTGATAATATGTTCAGTTCTTAGCTTAATATAAGCTAAATATGAACACAGTAACGCAAGTTTAGGTCAGCCTGTGAACGTGACGTTTTGTACATTATCGAACTGTTCCGTCAACTAGACTGGTACTCAATAAATCAATCAACTTTATTGTGTAATTTATACATTTACAGTAAATCATACAATATCACATATATACGCTTTGTAATCAAGCATATTAACCCTTTCACACACAGGACGCGATTTGAGCCTATTCTGGGATACTTAACACTTTGGCTGTGGGCATATTTCTGCCTATTTCCGTCATATTAGGGCTTATTCAGGCACTCCTGATTGATTAAGCATGTGTCTGAATGAAATGAAATGTATTCAGTCAAAAACTAGAAGAAAATAGCTTCAACATGACACCAAAACGAGCTTCGTAGCTCGCGGGATTCACCCGCAGCACTACCATAGACATTAGCTAAAATGAGCAATTATCGCTAATGTCGCGCTACATTTGCCTTTGGCAGCGCTGTATGTCTCGCGAGACTCTGACTCAGCCTTCAGTGCTGCGGCCGGTTGGCTGGGGGAAGGACGTGTGGCGTGTCGCGCTCCTGATCCCTCGCACTCAATTCTACAGGCTTTAAAAGCCTGTAAATTGCTGTAAATTGCCATGGCGTTCCGGAACATTTCCCGTCGGCAATGGGTTAAAAGACTTTGTGACCATCAGGGGTGTTTAGAAACCTTTAGTTTAGCTACTTCAACCTCTGCAGATATCTTTGAGTTAGCTGTGGGCAAAAAAATAATTTTGGAGAGGTAATTATAAGATTGAGAGAACTGTATTTCTGATGGTAATCAGCAACTCCCGCGTCCAAAGGATAGCGAGAGGGTTACACAAGTACTGTATTTAGAAATCATAAAGTCAGCATGGATACGTAATTGTATATAATTATAAACGTAAACACTAAAATTAGCTATAACTATAACCTTCATGTATTACAAGTGCATATTGTCCTGCTTCCGAGATCGACCTTGCATATCCGTCTCGCTATTTTCACACTCAAGGCCAAATGTCTGTGCTCATATTTCTACTCTAGTCGTCTCTCTCTCTCTCTCTCTCTCTCTCTCTCTCTCTCTCTCTCTCTCTCTCTCTCTTCCACCTTAATAAATCCCAGCAGAACTCATATTTCCCTCCACACAGTGAGGAGTGGAATGCGGTTTTTCACGGGAGTATCGTCGCTGAAGATAAATATCTGAGTTTATTTCCCTTCTTTCCGCTCGAGCTGAAGACGGAGGATAAAGCCGGTAACTGTGTTGGTGATGTAATGGTTTCCATGCTTATGTTCAGAGTGTGGTGTCCCGAGTTCGAATCCCGGGAGGACCATATGCTTTCGTTAGTTTATTCAAGTGCATTAGGGTTTGTAATTGATGATTAATGTTAAGAATGGGATGTTACTTAATCACACTAGCGCTTTTTCCCTCAACATTTATCCTCAACACTGGTCTGGCAGCTTATGAGGTCAACATTTAAAACTTTTCGGTTACCTAAATTCATCCATCATCAGTCTAGTTTCCGGTACCAGTGCAAAATATTCCCGAAATGATGCTGGCAAAATGTTGATCATCGCATGTTGACTATAAAAGCTCTCGTGTGATACCGGCTTAATGGATGAATTGTTGTTGAGGTTGTTGTTGTTGTTGTTGTTCCCCAAGCTGCCTGGCCGAACAGCCCCAAGTCCTCGAGCAAGGCCAAGGCCATAACCGAGCGCCCCCACAGAACCCTCCCTGCTGACCACAATAAAGCCTGGGTGACCGAAGCCACTCCATGGCGGGGAGCTGAGGAGGGTGCGGAAACGCCCGGGAAACCAAAGCCCCACCCAGGGCCCTGTGCCCCTCAGCAATTATGAAGAGAAAGTTGAGGGGCAAAGGAAAAATGTGACGCTTTTGCTTCCAATCTTGGTAGATTGGGAGGTCAATCCACGGAAGAGACACCGTCACTTGAGATCAAAAGGAACAGTCAGAGTAAGCTATGGGTATGGCAGAGATCGCTCAGTTCTCACTCTGATAGACTAGCCCATCACCATATGACTAGAACCCAATCCTCTCAGCATCAGCTAGGAAAGGCCCTAGAAAGCCGCCTTTGGCGGGGGGATAGCTCCCCTATTTCAACCCCTTTCGGGGTTGGGCACCCGTTGTTGAGGTTGTTCGTCTTGCAGAACATTACGAAGGACTGTGGATAAGGACATATTGGTAAGGGGGAGTGGTTGGTTTTACTGGACCCCTCTCTCCCTCGTGTTTAGCCCCATTAGTTTTGAAATTTGAAAACGTTCAAATACAAATACATAAATAAATAGACTACAAAATAACCACTACCCCAGTAATTTACCATATTTGGTGAAATACTGAACTGAAATTTGTCATGCATATATATATATATATATATATATATATATATATATATATATATATATATATATATATTTATAACACAACACTCCGTTTACTTTAGTCCCTTCCTGTGTGTGATTGAATTTTATAATCCATACAAACATGTTTCTGCACACACTAATAGCCTATTAACATACATAGCCTTCGGGTATGTAAGAAAATAAGTCATATTCACAGATTTGTTGATAAATTTATATTTGTTTTCACCAACCCACCAATTAATTTGCAAATAAACCTAACTAATGAAATCAATGAAAGTAATGAATATATGTGGTACCCCAAGGACTCGAACTACTTACATAATATTGTTAGCATCGTTCTTAACACCAATAACACCCCAAATGAAATTAATGAAAGCATGTGATTCTCCCAGGATTCGAACCAAGGATATCTCATACATAACTTACACGCTCAAACCATTACACCATCAAGAATATACCGTATTCATTTCGGAAGATCCTGCAGGCTGCCCATGGTCTCTGGATGCTTCAGGTATATATTAACCAGTTGTTTATTTTCCGAGACATTGAATATAATGAGACAAATTTTCTGAGACATTGAACGTAATGAGAGACAAGTTTCCGAGACATTGAATATAATGAGACAAATTTTCTGAGACATTGAACATAATGAGAGACAAGTTTCCGAGACATTGAACACAATAAGAGACATTTTCTGAGGCATTGAACGTAATGAGAACAATTTTCTGAGGCATTAAACGTAATAAGAGACACATTTCTGAGACATTAAGGGGGAGGTAGTCACTTTTTATGGACCTCCTCCCTCATGATTAGCATACTAGTTTTGAGATTTTAAGACGTTCGTTCTAAGAAACGGACAAGGCTACCGTGGCGTACCTGTGGAAACCAAAACCAAAATTTATACTTTTGTATATCTTTATTTGATATTGACAGATAACTTGAATGTAAAGGCGATAGTAGGGTTGAGTGGTGGGTAATAACTACCGTGTTTGATGGAGGAGCAATAATGGTTTGGTGGTTTCCACAGGTACGCTACGGTAGCCTTGTCCGTTTCTTAGTCATTCAGATGTGACTTTAACCTCATGACACTAGGACAAGTGGATTAATTCTTCACTTTTTGTAATGCACTATATTGACGAAAATTAGGGGACAGTGTGAAACAAGCTCTGACAAAATATCATACTGATCCAACCGTTTGTTAACAAGTTATTCCCGATAAACGATGCCACACGGCCTCTGAAACCCATAGTAGTAGCCTGATGTGCTAGGGCACCAGTACTTTAGTTACGATTATTGCCTGAAGCTTAATTTTGCTTGGAGTGGCTGTTTAACCCATTCAGTACCGGTGACATCCTTGTCTTTATATTATATCTACTGTTAGACGATTGTATTCAGTTTAAAAGGGGCCTCCAACAATTAGCAGGCTTAACCCATTTTACTACCACGTAGCCTATGCTTCTTAAACTGCACAAAGTCGTACAAATATAGCCAAAATATAATTAAAAGGACGTCGCCGGTACAGAAAGGGTAAAATCAAACTCCGGAACCTTAGGGTCAAATGAAGCTTTATTCCGCTTCGGGTGTCTGGTTTAATTATACACAGTGAACGAGCTCGCGTCTTGCAAGACTGATTCAATCTCACCTAGGGCACACTAGCTGCCACCAAATTGGCGTGTGTGTGAGAGAGAGAGAGAGAGAGAGAGAGAGAGAGAGAGAGAGAGAGAGAGAATGAAGTGAGAGAGAGAGCGAAGTGAGAGAGAGAGCGCGAGAGACAGACAGACAGACAGACAAAAACAGAGAGAGAGAGAGAGAGAGAGAGAGAGAATGAGAGAAGTGAAGAGAATGAGAATTACAGTAATGGTTGTAGCCGAAATATGAGCGCAGCACGGACTGATCTTGGATGTAAAACTTCAAGAAACTTCATAACATTATTGTAATTTCGTTTTAAATATAGGATCATCCAGTGAATGTTGCAATACTCATGTTGAAAAGGCAATTTCGATTTCGATTTTGTTCAGGTATTGAAATTTATTTTAACAAATATTCATATGACTTCTAGGATGGCAATTTACGATTCAAATTTTGCTCGATAAGAAAATGTTAAGCCCAACAGTGCAGAAGTGGGAACATATACACATGTTAATTGCATAAGTATTTATTGTGAAGCGGTGCTGATATTTAGTTGCCAAATGAATATGAAGCAGTACTTGTAATTCACTTGTAGTTATTGCAATTCACACGTGATGAACACAATACTCGGGTTATTTTCAACTAACGGTAAATTGCAAAGTTCCCATAAAGATTTCTCAGTTATTTTTATTTATTGTGTAGTTATATATGGTGCTAATTATATACACTTGGTCTTAATGATGCACAGACATAGTGGTTTCATATTGTTCCATAAGTATCGAGAAATTAGCTGCTAAGGGATTCAATTTACCGTCAGATGAAATGAAACAGAGTATAGTTATGGACTGAGTACTGTACTAATATTAATGGAGCCCACCTCGCTTCTTTTCTCTTTCTCTCCTCTTTGGCTTGTATCCATTCGGCCCCATTCAACCTACTGTTTTAAGACGTTTACCCCCATCCATGTATCAATATTTTCCTGGCGAACAGTAGCTAGCCAGCATATATATATTTTTGTTTTGACAGCAAGCTAAATTTGTAAAAATATTTATAGAAAATGTTTTCCGGCGAAGCCAGATTTCTCCATACAATGCTGGCTCGCTATCGCTCGCCAAGAAGAAATCGACACCTGGATGGGGATAAGCGTCTTAAAACAGTTGGCTGAATGGGGCCGAATGAATACAAGCAGGGGAAAAGAGAAAAGGAGAGAAAGATAAAAAAAGAAAGCCGGTGACCCCCCTTAACCCTTCTTTGGCGGCACGCAACTTATGTCCTGTGAAATAAATATGGACTAAGTGGCGGTTCACAACTTATGTCGTGTGCCATTTTCACCACGTAATGTTGCTGAGAGAGAGAGAGATAAGTGGTGGGAGGAGAGTAGCAAGCGGATGACTGCTCCAGACCACCGCGGCGGACCTACTGACATGAATCCCCCCCTCCCCCACCCTCACGCACTCGCTACACAGGGAATTATGTAGGGAAACTACCTAATTACATGGTTTTTGCACTCGTGTTGCGCGATCGTTGCAAGAAAACTAGCGGTCGTACAAGGATGGTTGGGGTGTAATTGGATAGCTCTGTTTATGCCCTTTCAGGGATATATACTTGTTTTACGCTCTGGGTCTTATTTAGGCATGAAAATGATCACGTAAACAACCCTATTTAGGGTAAAAACACCCCGCTGGGCGGTACATATAAATTACCGCCTAGGCCGCTCGTAAGGTGTTAACACTCAACGAGCGGCCTTAGGCAGTATATTTGACAGTGCCGCCCAGCGGTTTTTTTTTTACCATAAATGGCGTTGTTTCCGTGCTCTTTTTCATGCATAAACAAGAGCCAGAGCGTTATACAAGTATGTATCCGTGAAAGGGCGATAATTGACCTTTCCAATGACACCAGAACCATCCTTCTACGATCACTGGTTGTCTTGCAACGATCGTGCAACCGAATGGCAAAATCGCTAAAATACGGTAATTTTGTTACATAATTACGTGTGTAGCGAGTGAGAGAGGGTGGAGTAGTGTGGAGTACATGTCAGTGGGCCCACGACGGTCGTGGCGAGCGGTCATGAGGCAACTTACGCTCCTCCCTCCGCTCGGCTCTCTCTCAGAGCTAATATTGCGCCAAAATTGCACACAGACTTAAGTCGGGCCCCGCCACATAGTCCAGATTTTTCGATACGGACTTAAGTCGGGCCCCGATAGACAGGGGTTATGGAACTTATTCTACTGTGTTCACAAATACACTGTGACACGAATATCGAATCTTGCATTGTATATTTTTTGGTGGGCCGCCTCTCCATTTGTTTCAGCTCAGTCTGTTGGGCAGGGCGCTGTAACTATCGTGTGTCGGACTATTTACTTCCAATGTTCTTTTATATGGATGTCCGCTAGAATAAGCATAACACATTCATTAACCCGTTCAGTACCAGGGACGCCATTTTCATCATATTCTGGCAACTTTTAGACAATTTTATTCAGCTTAAGAAGGACCTCTACCAATAATAGGACTTCAACATATGTCAACCAACCCTTTTAACTACCACAGATCCTTCCTAAGCTGCATAATATCAACAAAATATAGTTAGAATAAAATATAGCACACGTCGCTGGTATTCAAAGGGTTAAGTAGGTTTTCTCATTATCTTATATATTATAGGGCTTACTAGTTACAACTATTATATATTTCTTAATTTAATAGAGAGAGACAACGCATATAGTCCAGGTCAATCAAAGTAATTTAATAAATGTGTGTGTGTAAATAAACAACATTCGTCAGAAGAAGATATATTTAATCCCTTCTGTACCGGTGACGTCTTTTGTATTTTCTTCTAGCTATATTTAGATGATTTTGTGCAGTTTAAGGGGACATGGGCTGTTTTTCGGGTCACCCTTCTTCCTCAAGCTTACCCCCAATAGTTTTCAGATTTTATGACGTTCGGCTCATTAGTTTGGCGATTTTAATACCTTTTGCCCAATTTCGTTGTCAATTTTAAGACCTTTCGTGCCATTTAGGTGTCGATTTTTTTCCTGGCGAGCGATAGCAAGCCTGTAATCTTAGGAGTAACCGGCCTTCGGCTGGGACATTTTTCTACCGAAAAAATGTACAAATTAATCTAGAAGGGGGATCTGATGGATATTTTTTTAAGTTTGATGGAGGTCTAGGGAGGAAACTAAAATAAATAATAAATAAATTTAAAAAATCTACCAAAAAGAAGGATTTGAGGCAGTAAAACTGGTTACGAGAGATAGTTCCAAGCCTGTTGATTGCTGGGAGACTCTTTTAAACTGTATAATCGTCTAATAGTAGCCAGAATAAAGTTAAAAAGACATCGCCGGTAGAGAAGGGGTTAATAGTTAGTTGTTTAAATCATGTGTGTCATTTTTACGTTTCCACTTCAGTATTCGAGACCTTGCCAACTTGGCCTTGGTTTCTGGGTCTTCTCCTGGACGACCTAGATGTGAGTGATTTTGTATGTGTATTTTATGTTGTTGCTTCTGTTCGAGCTCTGCCTCGAGTCGGCCACCTCCAGCTATGGTGTATGTGCCTGAGTATGTGCCTGGTTCTAAGGGGGTATGTATATTATGTATGTAGCCGTATACTGTACATACATACATACACACATATTCCTCATTATACCTGCCAATATCCTACATTATATTTCATGACACACACACACATACTATATATATATATATATATATATATATATATATATATATATTAAATACCACATTAGGCTAACCAAGTGACCATCCCACTCTATCTGTCCACGCCAATGTTGCTCTTCCCCGCTCCATTGGCTTTAGTAATCTCGGACCAAGTAAACCTCGGCTCCAGTTCTACCGGAGGGGTGTTGGGCCTGGAAATATTACGTCGTGAGAGCTGGTGACCGGACAATTCAACCAGTAGACCATTTCAACCAGTAGCTCTCAACCAGTACCAAATCAATCAATACGGTTAGGTTAGGTTAGGTTAGGTTAGTACAATATTTTGGCATAGGTTTGGTTGATCTTGGTTGGTTTGGCACTGGTTGAGAGCTATTGGTTGAGATGTCCGGGAACCATTGAGGCTCCAGTTCTACCGGGGGGGGGGGGGGGGGGGGGGGGGGTGGAAATATTACACCGTGAGAGCTTTGGGGGATAGAGAGGATTTGAGTGGAAGTTAAGATGGGAAATGAGGTAATAAGAGGATTCAGAGAGAGAGACGAGCGGGAGCTGGCCAGAAAATTTCAGGATACTCGTATTCCTTGTTTTAACATTCTTGAGAGAGAGAGAGAGAGAGAGAGAGAGAGAGAGAGAGAGAGAGAGAGAGAGAGAGAGAGAGAGAGAGAGAGAGAGAGATGAAGTGGGAGCAACAGGCTTTAAGGGGCCTTCCCACATCAAGGACATTTGGAGCCGACTCTCTAGAAGTGTCAAGTCTGTGCTACTCTGGGAGAAATGGTACCGCGTGCTTCCGAGTGGGATAAATACACGAGTAAAATGGGGTAGGACAGACTAACACTCTGTCCTAGTCTGTGTCTTAACAGACTTTGTCAGGAGTGTGACAGAGTGCAGTCGGGTATACATGCCAAGTACATCGGAGTCATTACCAAGTAAAACAGGGTAGAACAGAGTAGGACAGACTAACACTGTTCTAGTCTGAGTTTGTCAGGAGTGTGACAGAGTGCAGTCGGTTATACATGCCAAGTACATCGGAGTCATTACCGAATAAAAAGGGGTAGAACAGACTAGGACAGAGTAACACTCTGTCCTAGTCTGTGTTTTAACAGAGTTTGTCAGGAGTGTGACATAGTGCAGTCGGTTATACATGCCAAGTACATCAGAGTCATTACAGAATAAAACGGGGTAGAACAGAGTAAGACAGACTAGGACAGACTAACACTCTGTGTGACAACCGCTTCTCTGCAGACTTACGTTTTGTTATGTTATGTTAATAGAGAGATGGCCACCAGCAGGTTATTGAGTATATTTATAATATTAAAGCATAATAACTGCAAGATAACCTGTTCAAATGTTATTATATGAGTGTATATGAGTTAGTTTGTTAGTTAATTGGGCTTATAATTAGGGTTGGGTGTGAGAGGGATCTGCCTTGGGTGGGCCAATCGCCTTTTTGCAGGCTCCCATTTCCTATGTTCTTATATAAGCCTACCTTACTAAGCCTAGCCCTTTCAAGATCCGATTACCTATTTGTTTCCTTTTCTCTGGCTATAGTGAGACGATTTTCATTTGATCAGGAAATGATCTGCGGGAGTTTTGGCGGGAGTTTTTTTTTTTGTGGGAAAAGCATGACGGCATATGGAAGAGATGGGTTGTGTTTAAAAGGGATCTGCCTTGTGTGTGCCAATCGCCTCTCTGCAGACTTCCGTTTATTTATGTTATGTTAATAGAGAAATGGTCACCAGCAGGTTATTGAGTTTACTGTATTTATAAGTAGTAAAGCATATTAATTGCTAGATAACCTGTTCAAATGTTATTATTATAGGTTTGATTCCCGGAGGGAAGTAATGAAAACCTAATATTCAGTAGGGCCCCGTAATCATTGACGATATTGCCTATTAATATAATAGTCTCCCTTCAACACCCGCGGCAGCAGTTTTGAATCTGCCGCGCGGAAGGGTCAGGGAGTACTCTCATAAGTGCACGCTTAATTCTCTTATGGAATTGTCCTTATGATTGGGTACCGTACAGAAAAAAACTTTGTAGAAAATGAAAAAGAAATTTTAACTTAATATCTGTTATATTATGGCTTTCCATGCGTGGACTTCTTGTGCGCAGCACCCAGGCGCAGGCTCCCTTGCGGCCATAACTTCCTTCACTGATATATCAAGACTTAACTAGAGATCAACGAATGGGAAGGGGATGGATGGGAGGGCCATGCATCGTCAATGATTACGGGGCCCTACTAAATATTAGGTTTTCATTACTTCCCTCCGGGAATCAAACCTATAATGTAATAGTGGCCCCTTTATCATTGACAATAGTGCCTGACTACCAAGACTGGAGGGGGACATTCGTGACAATACCCTAACCTCAGGACAAAAATAAGCCTTATAATTTTTTTTTTTTTTTTTTTATTGTATACAAACAATAAATAGTATAAAAAATATGAAAGATTGCAAGCAGGGCGTGACTTCAAAGAAAGTCTGCTTGCTCATGACCAGATCTTTTACCTAAAGATCAATACATGATAAACTGGGAACATCCTTGTGTCCCTAACTAGAACTATAAACTCTTTGGAATATTGTTCTAACCTTAACAATATTTGTACAGTGTATATAAGTTTGTACATTCTGGTAATCCTATATAGTTGCAACCATGATAGATTTCTTAAATTAAAAACTTTTGAACCATCATACCAGTTCGATCACAGCTCGTGATCTATCACAATCTCCGGCGAAAAGAGTCTTCGTGTGGCTTTGGGCTAATCAACACCCCCCCCCACCCCCCTTTCTTAACCTTAATAATAATAGCACAGAGCCTACGAGACCTTCCGTCGTAAAGCTACACAGGTACGTTTTGGCTTGTCCAGAGCGACCGACAGGTATCGTGTTAGGAAAGTATGGTTTGATGCCCACAATTGAGTGTTGGCAATGTCGTCTATAGAGAAATTTTGTAAAAATCTAAGAGAGACGGCCCAATTCCTGATGTCGTGGGCCCTGCCCACTATGCCGGGATTACTTTCTGTAATAACATCTACTAACAGAGAAGCCAATTTTCTCCTAGTAACACGATTACCTGCCTGGTTCACCCACAGAAAGCCTGGTTGTTGAGGGTGAGCTAGCCTCATGAACTTAACTAAGGCCTCCACCGGACATAAAATATGATGAGTGTGTCTGCGTTTTAACGCCGGAACCGAAAATTCTGAGAAAACATGATCAGAATGCTCGTTCTTAGCAATAAATGTGGGGAACGGCGCGATTTGGACCTTGTCTTGCAGTCTCCCAAACCTAAGGCAATTAGGGTCGTTGCTCATCGCCGCCAGCTCAGAGACCCTATTGCCTGTAGCTAAAGCCATCAGGAACACAGCCTTTTTAAGTAATGAATCAAAATCCGGCGCATTATTATATTTGCGCGATTGAAGCAAAGATAAGGCTTTATCAAGTGACCAGGTGGGCATGAGCTGACGTGGTGGTGGGCGGAGCTTGAAACACGCCCTCATAAACCCTTTCTCCTCTGCCTGCGGTATTGAGAGACCAGTGAGAGCAAAGAAGGGAGTTCTGATGGCAGATAAGTGATTCTTTAACGTAACAACAGACAAATGCTTCTGCTCAAATAAATAATCTAAGTATTTGAAAACCAGGGCTCCTGAGGCATCGGTTTGCCCTGACTCAACAATCCAGTTCGTAAAAGCTTTCCAATGCGATTGATATTGCCTCCTGGTAGATATAGTATATTGGTTCATAAGTTTACTGGTGACACTTTCCCCATACTGAGCTAGCCATTTGGGATTGTAAATGTCCAGATGGCAAAATTGAGCGAGGTCTGAAGGTTGCCAATCGTCTCTAAGTGGAATGCAGAGACCGGGAGCGACACCGGGTCCCATCACCATTCTTTCAACTGGTGGTACCACACCTGAGCCGGCCATAACGGCGCGATCATCTAGACTAAGCCCCGGTAACCTCTTAGTTTGTGAATTACCCTGCACATTAGAGCAGAGTCTGGTGGAGGAAATAGATAGATTGAATTCAACCTGTTCCAGTCCTCCAGTAACGCATCTGGTCCCCCCGCCGGAGTTACCCCCTGGCAGGTCAGGAAGAGAGGTAGCTTGTGAATCTCCTCGGATGCGAACAGATCCACTTGTGGACGGTAAGGCGTCTTGTCGAAGACGGTTTGTTTGAGAGCCCATTCTACTAAAGTGCTCCGCTGCCGGGACAGAGCATCCGCCCAGACGTTCGACACGCCTGGGAGGTATGAAGCGTACAGATGAATGCTCAGCAATTCGGCTAGAGCAAAAATCTGTTCTGACACTACTAGCAACTCTCGAGACCTCACTGAACCTTGTTTCTGAATGCAATGGACCACAATTAAGTTATCCATCCGAAACGCTATTGATTTCCCTTGCAATGCCGAGCCGTGGGCTTGTAGAAAATATAGAGGAACTAGAAGCTCTTTTTTGTTGATGTGCCATGACTCGCTCTGGGCCCAAGTGCCCTGCCCTTGATGGCCTAGATTGGACAGATACCCACACCCTAGTGTTCCAGAAGCGTCTGTGTCTACCCATATTGACGGAGGAGGAGAAACCCATGTTGTCATAGAGTACAGTGTTTCGGTCTTCACCGACAGTAAGTTGTGGATTAATCGAGGAATCGGCCATAGTTTTCCCGCCGGCAGTAGTGGGAAAAATGTGTTGCCTTCCATGATCAATCTCTTTACTTTCAACCGGCCCAACTTCACAGTTAATTAGATCCAGTTGAGTGAGCCGACCAGGGACTCCCACGTCTTTCTTGTCGTATTCAGACTGTGGAGAAACAGAAACAGTTTCTTGCGAAATCTGTTGAGATTGTCCCCACTCTGAGTAAGAGTCAGATTGGCAGTATCCCAGACCAGCCCTATCCACTGAATTTCCTGTGTAGGAACAAGGAGAGACTTGGCCAAGTTGACCTTGATCCCTAGTGTTTGTACATGATTGATTACTTGGTTGACATGATTTTGACATAACTCCCTTGACTCTGCCACCACTAGCCAGTCGTCTAGATACCACAACACCATTATGCCCTGGTCCAACAATGGCAGAAGGGCTTGCCGTACTAATTTTGTGAAAATTCTCGGTGCCAGGTTAAAACCGAAAGGCAGTCTCTGAAAGACATAAGTCTCTTGCCTGACCCTCATAGCGAGGAACTTTTGGAACCGTTTGTTGATAGGGACATGCCAATAGGCGTCTTTGAGGTCTAATGAGCACATCCAACCCTGCGGCGGAAGTGTCAGCCTGATTTGATTGACTGTAAGCATCCTGAAGGATGGATTTAAGGGTGGCCGGTCAACTCAACCAGTAGACCATTTCAACCAGTAGCTCTCAACCAGTACCAAATCAACCAATACGGTTATGTTAGGTTTGGTTAGGTTATTAACCCTCTCCGACATATGACGCAATGTTGAGCCTATTGGGGATACTTTAAAGCCTTTGTTACCATCAGGGGTATTTAGAAACCTTTAGTTTAGTTACTTCAACCTCTGCAGTTGTCTTTGAGTTAGCTGTGGGCAGGAAACTAATTTTGGAGAGGTAATTATAAGAGTGAGAGAACTCTATTTCTTATTGCTAATCTGGCAACCTCTACGTCATATGAGTCTGAAGGGGTTAATATATTTTGGCACTGGTTTGGTTGGTCTGGGTTAATTTGGCACTGGTTGAGAGCTACTGGTTGAAATGGTCTACTGGTTGAGATGACATGGAACCGGATTTAAGATGTAAGTGTTCAGAAGCGAGAGATTCACTACTGGTCGCATCTGCACACTGTCCCTCTTTGGCACTTAGAAAAGTTTGGAGGTGAATACTCGGCAAGTTGGTTCTACTAGGACAATGACCTTCTTTGAGATCATATGACCAGGGCCTTCACCTCCGGCGAAACAAGGTTGTGTTCGAGCGCCTGACGCATTCGAGGTCGCCGGATCCACCGCCAGATGATACATTTGCTTACTACAGTTCTGGCCCAGGTTCGCTTGGGCCAGGCTCTGTGGCACACTTGGAACAACCCCGTCTACAAACTGGGCCCGTTTGGTGGAGCAACTCTCGAATCCGACACGCCTAAGCACGGCCCCGGGAGACAGAGAGTTTGGTTGGCTAGTTTTTTGGAGGGGGTGGAGGGTTGGTATCAGACGGTTGGCTAGTCTTGACTGGCGTCTGTCCCTGATTTGGTTTGGGGTGTGACTTACCTCTATAACCTGAGTATTTACCTTGTTTGGGCTTGGGCTGATTACCTCCCTGCTGTGGAGGAGGCCTAGGGTCTCGAAAGGACTGTTTAGCATGAGGGGGTTGTGACTTACTGCCGCTTTTGGGCTTATTGAAAGGTTTCTTAAATGGTTCTCTCTTAGCCTGGGAGGTATTCTGTTTCCACCCGTCTACCATATTGAAAACTACACTCCATGTATCTGAACTGAGGAGGGAGGCAGTTAAGACTGGGGAAAGAGTTACCCGGCGACCAATATCTTCCGGTAACTTCTTTACTAAAACACTCTTAGGTCCTGGCGGGCCCTTACCGCCTCCAAGATAGCTACTCTAATGTCACCCAGGGATTGTATTGAATTTTGTAATAAAACCCTACGTGACAGTTCTGTGGCTTTTCTCACATTTTGGTCTGCAATGGCCGAAATAGTTCTAGCTAGGGATACAGTAACCTGGCGAGTGAAAAGGTATTGTGAGAACAATCTGAAGGCTTTGCTTCTTAATTTAAAGTCCCTATCCAGATGGGCTGGGGGAGGGGTACAAAAAAATTAATCTAATGGGTGAAGAGCCAGTTTGGGTGCCGCCAAGAAAGCAAACAAGGCTGGCGACACCCCCTCTGCCTTATTAACAGGTAACGAGAACCAAGCATGTAACTCCTGAGGGACCTGATGGGAGGTTTTAGATGTAATAGTAGAAGCAAAAACCTGCGTCTCTGCTTCCCAGTCTACCCAAGGACCCAAACCTACCCACTCCATCTGCAGGACTGGTTTATGTGACTGATCAAGTACCGGAACTGTAGCCAGTTCTGGCGTGAGTGCATTCAAAGCTTTAATGTCATTAACGCCATCCTGTTTGGACCAGTCTGCAAAGAGTCGTGCAGATGAGGCCGGCGGTACTGCCGGGGCAGCTGAGAACACAAAGAAATCAGCATTATATGTACTAGGTATGGCCTTAATAGAAACGTCCAGTAATCTCCCTACCTCATCTTTGGCTCTGAGTTTTCTATTCTTGTTGATTTCAATAGTCTACTCACTAGGAACCGGTAGATCCCCTGAAATAGTGGGTTGTGCTAGGAATGGTTTCAAAGGTTGTGTCTGAAGTCAAGAGCAATCCGGCCCGTAGAGGAGAGGAATAGGGCCTTTCCTCTGTGGTGCCCTTATCTAAGGGGGAGGATTGATGTCAGAAATTACTCGAACATTAGTGGTAGTCATAGCAGCTGGTACTGTAGTGCCGGCCGCCGTGGACGTTGTTGGGGGTAAAACCAAAGCAGATAAAGAGGGCTTAGGTGTGGGAAAACCTGAAGGCTCTAATGGTTTTATCGTGGAGCTACTCGGGGGGGGGGGGGGCTACCGGTTGACTAGAGGGAGGATCAGGAGAGGGAGAGACATGGTACATGACCCTATGCATTATGCCACTAATCTCCTCTGTGGTCACACACTTACTATGGGAACCCCTTGAAGATTGGGAACTAGCTTCTGACCCCTCAAACATTAAACCTTGAGCCGAGGGTACGTTAGCCTCCTCCGGCTCTTAATTAAACTCAAGCACTTTCGATATGTCCTGTTGTGCGTCCAGAGCTTGGTCCTCCGGCGGCCAAACTAAATCAGAAACTAATGAGGGTAAAACTTCACTGGTATTACACTCCCTATCTGACTAACTCCCCAGCACCCCAATTCGCTCGCCGCGGGTGGCTGCGAGTCCTGAATCACATGAGAGCTGTCAAAAGAATTAGAGCCTAAAGGTAAACATCTATATTGATCTGCTAATACCCTACTCGGGCCAGCCGTAGGGGCTTTGCTTGGTCCCTGAGTCAACTTTGGAATAGCAAAAAGGAAGTCCTGTGGTACACTTAATGATTGTTCATGATGGGGACTAGGTTCTATGTCCTCCACCCCCACCTCCGAGTCGCCGGATTGGACGCTTGGCGTGCTGGAGGTAGGGTTAGAGGGTGGAGGTGGCCTTACGGTAAGTTTCCGGCTACTACCGTGTCCTGTACTGGCCGGTGTCACAGTGTCCTCCTTACGGTGTTTGGTTGATCTGGACGGGGGGGGGGTTAGCCTCGGCAATGTCACTCTCATTGCTACTAGAGCTACTCACTACCTCTTTTGAAAGGGTTTTAGATTTAGCTTTAGATTTAGTAGATTAAATAGGAGCTGACTTAACCAAAGGCGATTTTATGACTAAATGTTCCCACAGGGTGTCATCATCGCAATGAAGGGCCTTATGGGCAGTATCTTTAGCATAAACGTTGAAAATGTTCTATATCTCTTTTAACGCCGCCAAGCACGACAGGTCTTTCTTAGTGAGAAGTGCCGCCTTCAACTCAGAACAGACAGAACAACGCTTAGACTCCCACAAGCCTCTAGAGCGATCGAGGCATTTAACGCATTTAATGCAAAGTTTGTGAACAAATACAGGCAATAATGAGCAAATAGGAGTAGCGCACAGCTCAAACCGAGGCATGATGGAAAAAGGGTCCCCCCACCCGCCAGAATCAGCCACCCACCAGCCGCCGGGCTTGTTGTAACTGAAGCGCTGGGTATATCTGAAAAATATAATTTCCAGGAATCAATGCTCATAAGGATAACCTGCAAGGTGTTAAGACATCCTACTTCAAGTCCGCCGGAAAATTAGCTATCGCCACAGCTACTCTAACCTTCCGCTGGACTCGACCATGGGAAACACTGGGGTTTCTCCATTTAAGCTGATTGGACTGCTTACCTGTGACAAAGTGTCACTGGCCCTAGTGACCTTAACTCTATCATGCGTTAATGACGCAGAGGTTGCCAGATTAGCAATAAGAAATAGAGTTCTCTCACTCTTATAATTACCTCTCCAAAATTAGTTTTCTGCCCACAGCTAACTCAAAGATAACTGCAGAGGTTGAAGTAACTAAACTAAAGGTTTCTAAATACCCCTGATTGTAACAAAGGCTTTAAAGTATCCCCAATAGGCTTGACATCGCATCATATGTCGGAGAGGGTTAAGTGTTTAACTATCCGTGACTATTGAAATAGAAAGATAGGTAACGTGCTTGCATGACATATCACAACACCAGCACACTAGACTGGAACGCCGGGCAAAAGAAGTCTTGCCGCATGACAAATTGGTCAGGGCGAGTCCCCTCGGCGGGCCGAGGTTGCTCCCGTACGAATTCGCATTTTTCGCCGGAAGGATTGTGGTTCAGCGCACCACGCCGGGACATTTGGTTGCTCCCTTACTCGTCTGTGAGACGAGAAAACGGAGGTCCTGCACAGAAGGCCGCCGGAGAAAGAACGACCAAAATTTTTAGAGGGGGGGACTTAAATGTAAAAATCCCCTCATCCAAAACCCCACACAAAAAACAATAGGGACGTCTTCCAAGGTCCCCCCAATAACAAGTAGAGCACACATGCAGCACAATACAGGGGCACACATAGGCATAATCACAAATACATAGAATTTATAATCCTAAATTACCTGTAGCCTACAATGGAGACCCCTAATGAGGCTGGCCACGAGGCCCGACGAAACATCACAGGATGAACTGACGCTCCGACGATCCAACACCAGCAGCAAGCAGAGGGGAGGCCCGCGAGAGGGGCCCAGAAGCAAATACAGACTCCAGAAGGCTCCACACTACGTGCAGCCACCCTTGAACTAGAGCATTTGCTAACAAGACACAAAAATAATATGCAACTGCGTCAAAGTGACGGCCTGAAGCATAATTTTGCAGAATGGTAGCCTTCTAGCTGTAATATCAAAACTAAAGGCGCAAAACAACACAACAATAACACATGTGGCGCGTGGATCCTTGGATACGAAGGTGCCTTGTTACAAAAAGTACCCTAATTTACACACTTCCGGTGGTCGTACCAATGGGGCAGCCCGTGTTAGCTAATCTAAACCTTGTTCAATACAACGCAGATGTATACAAATGAGTAAGGACTCACGAGAAGCGCAGGAACGACTAATGAAGCTGAAGCACTGGGGACACCCGCCCGCCTGGTACGAACGCGGAAGGGAGAAGGAAGTTATGGCCGCCTGGGAGCCTGCGCCTGGGTGCTGCGCACAAGAAATCCACGCATGGAAAGCCATAATATAACAGATATTATGTTAAATTTTATTTTTTATTTTCTACGAAGTTTTTTTCTGTAGGGTACCCAATCATAAGGACAATTCCATAAGAGAATTAGGCATGCAATTATGAGAGTACTCCCTGACCCTTCCACGCGGGAGCTTCAAAACTGCTGCCACGGGTGTTGAAGGGAGACTATTATATTAATAGGCAATATCGTCAATGATGAAGGGGCCACTATTAAATATTCGTATATATGAGTTAGTGAGTTGGGCCTATAATTAGGGTTGGGTGTGAGAGGGATATGCCTTGTGTGGGCCAATCGGCTTTCTGCAGGCTCCCATTTTCCTATGTTTTTATGTGAGCCTATCTTACTTAGCCTAGCGGCCTAGCCCTTTCAAGATCCGATTACCTATTTGTTTCCTTTTCTCTGGCTATTGTGAGATAGACATTAGATCAGGAAACTATCTTTGGGAATTTTGGCGGGAAAGGCATGACAGCATATGGAAGAGATGGGTTGTGTTTAAAAGGGATCTGCCTTGTGTGTGCCTCTCTGCAGACTTCCCTTTTTTAATGTTATGTTAATAAAGAAATGGTAACCAGCAGGCTATTGAGTTTATTTATAAGTAGTAAAGCATAATAACTGCGAGATAACCTGCTCAAATGTTATTATATGCCTGTATTATATACTATTGAATCTGTGTAGCCTACTAATGTGTATACCATTGATGCTATTAAGTGACATGGCGGTGGTGAGTCGAGGAGGACGTGCTTGTGACTGTTTCCACAGTCCTTATATCTGTAGGCTGTGACTGTTCGGAGAGATAACTACAGTCTGACACAACAGAGTGTAACAGACTTGTTAGGAGTCACTAAGACTTGTTAAAATCGGACAGAGTTATTAGGGGTCGGTAGGAGTTGAAACCGACTCTATCTGACTTTTCACACTCGGTACCCAAATTTTAAACACGTTTGACAATTTTTGCGCCGCCCAGGGGTGTAATCGACTCATTGGGAGTGCGACAGACTCTTTAGGGGTACGACAGACTATCTCCAGGAGTCCATGGAAAGTTCACATAGAGTTACTACTGGTAACAGTCGGCTCCACACTCCTTGATATTGGAAGTCTCCTTAAAGTGAGGGAGAGAGGCAAGAGTAAGTGTCAATCTAGAAATATTATTTATGCTAGGAGTGACCTTATATATTATTTAATATTGAGTGATAGGACAGACGTCGTGAACTTAATAAGTAGGTTATAAACACTTATAGTCATAATGATATGACTACATTACGGGGGTAGTACTCGCTTTTTCTGGACCCCCTTCTCCCTCATGTTTACCGTATTAGTTTTGAGTTTTTAAGACGTTCGTTCCGATAGTTTGTCGATTTTGCGACCTTTCGCCTTATTTTGTTGTCAATATTAAAACATTTCGTGCCTTTTAGGTGTCGATTTTTTTCCTGACGAGCGATAGCGAGCCTCTAAGTTTAAAAGGAAGTGGCCTTCGGCCGGGACATTTTTCTACCAAAAAATGTACAAATTTATCTTATCCCCCTGTCTAGGGGGTTGTTTTTCTAAGTTTGATGGAGGTCTAGTGAGGAAACTAAAAAATAAATTAATAAATAAATATACAGACCAAAAAACAAGCACTACCCCCTTAAACAAATTGTATCTTGTTAAAACAATAAATGATGTTATAGTTACATAATTTTGGTGTCCATTACACGTTAACCCCTTTCGTACCGGCGACGCCTTTATTATTTCATTTCAGCTACACTTAGACAATTATATAAAACTTAGGGTGGATCTATGGTAGCTAAAATTATGAATGGAGACAGTTTGTAGCCTTGTAATTGCTACACGTCCTTTCTAAGCTAAATATAATCGTCTAAATATAGCTAGAATAAAATGAAAGAGACGTCGCCGGTACAGAAGAGGTTAAGATTAATGACAACAGGTAAACCAATTGTATATCACATTCCTCCACCTAATTCACTCTAAAGCTCTACTTTCCTTAACCCGTTCACTACCGAGGATGTTTGTGGTTATATTTCAACTTTATTTAGACGATTGTGTGCAGTTTAAGAAGGATCTGTGGTAGCAAAATGGGTTAGGTGAAATAGTTCGAAGCCTGTTAGTTGCTGGAGGCCCTTCGGAAACTGAATAAAATCGTCTAATAGTAGCTAGGATAAAGTAAAAAGACGTCGCCGGTACTGAAGGGGCTAACCCGTTTAGTACCAGTGACGTCTTTTTCATCATATTCTGGCAACCATTACACTATGTTATTCAGATTAGGAAGCACCTCTAGCAATAATAAGGCCTCCAACTATCTCAACCAGCCCTTTTAACTACCACAGATCCTTCCTAAGCCGCATACTATCGTCTAAATGCAGCTAAAATAAAATACAACACACGTTGCCGGTACTCAAATGGTTAACTCCTTCTGTACCGCGACGTCTATTTACATTTCTTCTAGCTATACTTAGACGTTTTTGTGCAGTTTAAGAAGGATCTGTGCTAGCTAAAATGATTAATTGAGATATTTTGTACGTCTTTTAATGTGTAAACGTCCTTCCTAAGCTGAATAAAAATCATCCAATAGTTGTCAGAATATACTGAAAAGGACGTCACCGGTACTGAAGGGGTTAATTACCTCTGGCTCACTCATACTTCCTCCCTCCCTAATCTTCAGCTTATTTTGTAATTTACAGGCAGTAAATTTTTTAATTAATAATGATCCGGTAAAACCAGGTGGGATATTCGGGAGGGTGGAGGTATTTTTGTACTGTGCAACTTTATATGTTGTTTCTGTTCGAGCTCGAGTCGACCATCCCCTGCTATAGGGTATGTGCCTGAGTATACAGTATACATACATATAGTACATTATTTACTATAGACAAAAGCTAACATATTATTTACCCATTGGCTGCGGGAGATGTTCCGGAATGCCATGGCAATTTACAGCAATTTAAAGCCTGTTAAAGCCTGTAGAATCGAGTGCGAGGGAGCGGGAGCGCGACAGTCCACACATCCTTCCTCCAGCCAGTCGGCCGGTGCACTGAGGAGTGAGGACTCTGACTCTCTGAGCCATACTCTCGCGAGATATACAGCGCTGCCGAAGGCAAATGTAGCGCGACATTAGCAATAATTGCTAATTTTAGCGAATGTCTATGGTAGCGCTGCGGGTGAAGCCCGCGAGCTACGAAGCTCATTTTGGTGTCATTTAGAAGCTATTTTTTCTAATTTTTGGCTGAAAACATTTAATTTCATTCAGACACTTGCCTAATCAATCACGAGTGCCTAAATGAGCCCTAATAACGCGGAAATATGCCCGCACCGTAAGTGTTAAAGTTTAATGTTACCCCAATTGTCAGTTTAATTATACACATTGAATGAGGCAATGTCCTTCAAGCCAGGTTCAATACCGTTCTGAAACAGTCCTTAATCTTATCACGGACTCCCTATTGACAGGTGTTTAGATGAGGCCAGAGAGAGAGAGGGAGAGAGAGAGAGAGGTGATGAGAGAGGTGATGAGAGAGAGAGAGAGAGAGAAGGGTGATGAGAACATCCCTGGAATACACCAATATGTCTGGTCACAATATTCCCAAACACGTCTTGTACAGTCAACTCGTTTATTCCGCAGTCTCAGAATATTCTTCAGGATTATTAGAAGCTTAAAAGTTAATTATGAAATAAACGTGCAATCTATTAAATGGAAAAGAGAGAATCAAGAAATGCATAGGAGATACGATTTCCTACACCAATCTGAAAACATATAATTGCATAACTACAAGTTCTGAGACAAGTTCTGATTAAACGAGTAGACGTGATAGACCAATATTACGGACAGACTAATATGAAACTACATTGACCTTACTGATCACAACACACACACACACACACACACACACATTAACCCCTTCTGTGCCGGTGACGTCTTGTTTATTTTTTCTAGCTACGTTTATACGATTTAATGAAGCATAGGAAGGATATATGGTAGCTAAAAGGATGAGTCGAAATAGTCTGTGGCCATTGAATGGGTGGACATCCTTCCTAGCCTGAATGAAATCGTCTAATAGTTGGCATAATCTGTAGTCTTTTATTAATGGACATCCTTCCTAACCTGAATTAAATCGTCTAATAATTGGAAGACGTCACCGGTACTAAAGGGGTTAAGTCAAGGTGAACACAAGTGACAGCAATAACATCTGCAGTTAGAGTCTCTATCTATCTATCTATATACTCAGGCCCAATCCCCATTTTGGGGGTAGCTCTCAAGACAGAGCAAGAACAGGAAAAACACAAAAACAACATAAAACAACAAATAAACACAGATAAAAAGCTCAAACTCACACACATCCAGGTCACCCAGGAGAAGACCCAGAGACCAGGGTCACCAAGGTTGCTCCAGCACTCCCCCGGCCCCCGACCACCCGGAAAGGTTCCGATCTCGGCAGGCAGACATGCAGCGGAGCCAAAGCCACAAGCCCTCCCACCACACTTCCAGGCGCACCCTTCATATTAATCGTCTCCCCGGGCCAGGCGCCTGATGGACTATTATCTAGTCCAACTTGCGCCCGACCGCTTACTCCAAATGACCACGTGTTCACTCAACTATTTACAAGCATTCTCCATTCACTCCTGTCCACCACCACTTCCCCTGCCTGATCTATAGTCATTCCTCTATCATCCAAAGCCTTTCTTACACAGTCTCTCCATCTCAATGGGGGTCTTCCTGCCCTTCTATCTCCCCTTGTACCTGACTCACATATTCTCTTTGTAAGCCTTTCATCTCCCATTCGTTCAACATGACCATACCAGCTCAGCACCCTTCTGTCCACTCTGGCTGACAAATGTTCCTGCTGCCCCACTCTCCTACGTATCTCTTCATTCCTCAATCTGTCTCTACGAGTAACTCCACACATACTCCTCAAGCAGCTCATCTCCATCACATCCAGCCCTCTTTTCTCCTTTTTCTTCAGAGCCCATGTCTCAGCCCCATACATCACTGTTGGCACAACAATTCCTTGATACAGTGCACTTTTTACTTTCACTCCGAGATTTCTCGTCTTCCACATACTTCCCATTGCTCCGAAAACCTTCCTTCCTTCACACACTCTCTGTTTTACCTCCACTTCCATACCTCCACTCCTGCTTATCGTTCCTCCTAGATATTTAAAACACTCTACTTGTTCCAATATTTCCCCATCCAGCCTCACATCTAGATTCACCCTATGCTCTCCCCTATTACACACCATTACTTTACTTTTATTGACGTTCACCTTCAGTTTCCTCCTTCCACAAACCACACCAAACTCTTTGACTACCCGCTGCAGTTTCTCATCAGAATCCGCCACCAATGCTGTGTCATCAGCAAACAGCAACTGATTCAACTCCCAATCTCTACCATTCTTCCCTACTAAACCCAATCCTCTTCCCATAGTTCTCCTTTTCACCTCCCTCACCACACCATCCATAAACATATTAAACAGCCATGGTGACATTACACAACCCTGTCGCAAACCTACCTTTACCTCAAACCATTCACTCA
The DNA here is from genome assembly GCA_032716605.1 of Paralithodes platypus. Taxonomy (NCBI): domain Eukaryota; kingdom Metazoa; phylum Arthropoda; class Malacostraca; order Decapoda; family Lithodidae; genus Paralithodes; species Paralithodes platypus. Next base: position 18,685,490 of record CM064527.1, on the reverse strand, counting down.
ACTCACCATTTCCTACTCTCACACATGCTCTGCTCCCTTCATAAAAACTCTTAACTGCTTCTAACAAATTTCCTCCTATTTCATAAATCCTTAACACCTTCCACATTGCTTCACGGTCCACACGATCATACGCTTTTTCCAAGTCCATAAATGCCCAAAGTATCTCCTTATGCTTCTCTAAATACTTCTCGCATAACTGTCTTACTGCAAACATCTGATCCACGCACCCTCTTCCCCTCCTAAAACCGCACTGTTCTTCTCCTATTGCAACTTCCGTACACTTTATTATCCTCTCTATCAACACCCTGCCATACAGCTTTCCAACCACTGACAATAAACTAATACCTCTATAACTTGAACACTCCTGCCGATCTCCCTTCCCCTTGTAGAACGGCACAATACATGCACTCTTCCAGTCTATTGGTACCATTGACACAGCAAAGCACAAATTGAAAAGTCTCACCAACCAATCTATTATCACATCTCCACCCTTCTTTATACACTCCACAGCAATACCATCCAAACCTTCTGCTTTTCCCGCTCTCATCCTTAGTTATTATTTAAATGTAAGCAGAAGGAGGTGACACACTGGGATGAAAGTGGGACAAGCGTTAGGAGGCTAGGTGAGGAAAACGAGAACAAAGTACAGAATGGAGATAAGGACAGGAAACAAGGAAGATGGGAGAGAGGTGAAAATGAGAGGTGGAGTGTAAGGGGGGGGGGGGGGGTAAACCAAGTGGTACCCACACCTCCCTCACACCAACTGTGCAAACCTGGAATGCAAGGATGCGACGTCAATGTGTACCTAAACGTGTGTTAGAGAAAGTAGACTGGGAAATTCAAATGACCGTCATATGACAATTGCTTGGTCTGCACCTGTACCATACCAGGGTTTGGACTAAAAGTGACCTTCATTCCCTACACATATTCATGTATTATTATGTTCTCTCCACTAACCAACTTTACTCCTAAACTCGATTAATGAAATTAACAAACACATGTGGCAGTCCGGGGATTCGAACCTAGGATGCTCACACCGAATATCAACACACTAATGCATTGCACCACAAAGATAGTTAAATAATGTTGCACAAGCCTACGATTTATTATGCAGTTTCGAATCCTGCATACCAATCTTAGCATGTACAATATCCCAACTGCACTATCAGAGGCTATGCACAGGTGAATGGAAATAGTAATTAATGGGGCACTTAACCCTAGGGAAGACCTCTCGATAAACTACTACTGAACCTGAATGAATTATTATGTTCTCTCCAGTAACCAACTTTATTCCTAAACTCGATTAATGAAATTAACAAACACATGTGGCACTCCGGGGATTCGAACCTAGGATGCTCACACCGAAAATAAACACACTTATGCATTGCACCACGAAGACAGTTAAAGAATATTGCACAAGCCTACGATTTATTATGCAGCTTCGAATCCTGCATACCAATCTTAGCATGTACAATATCCCAACTGCACTATCGGAGGCTATGCATAGGTGAATGGAAATAGTAATTAATGGGGCACTTAACCCTAGGGAAGACCTCTCGATAAACTACTACTGAACCTGAATGAATTATTATGTTCTCTCCACTAACCAACTCTACTCCTAAACTCGATCAATGAAATTAACAAACACTATGTGGCAGTCCGGGGATTCGAACCTAGGAGAACCTACAAGAGCTAGAACGTAATTCAATGATATATTCATATTTTTTCACCAACCAACTTTACTTCTAAACTCAATTAATGAAATCAACGAATACATGTGGCACTCCAAGGACTCGAACCTGGGATACTAACACCGAAATTCTGCACATTTATGTCATTACGACCACTGGTTGTTGTACAACGACATGGCAAACATGGGCCAAAATCGGTAAAAATTAGTGGTTTATGGAGGTTTTCGCTATTTCCAAGTGCGCAGGGAAGCCGGAGATGTTGTGAGATTACCTGTGTTCGCCCTAGCATGCTGGGCGGTAGATGTAGGGGGCCTGCGCTGCTTAGACTCGCTTGCCTGCCTGTCGCGCCATGTACGACGCAGATTATCGGCGATTGTCATATGACAATTGCCGCAGTGATGTCCGAATTTTTTATATAGTATGCCCGCAGTTAGTGAGTTAATGGTCTTAAATGTTAATTTATAAGAATCAATTGTGTTGCATTCAAATATTGCTAAAACTGATATATGCTAAGCTTTCTCTCTCTCTTTGCTCGTCTAAACCCTTGTCAATTTAGAAGCAGCATCAGGTTGATGACCGTCAGAGTAGAACTAGATCCGACTGAAGGACTCAACCTCGTTTTCTGTGCATAATTAAATTGTGAGCTTAGGTGGAATTAAACCTTATTCGGTAGTCGAATTGTATCGGGTTTGTCGTATTAAGGGGAGACAGACCGTTTTCTGGACCCCCTTCTCCCTAATGTTTAGCCCCACTAGTTTTGAGATTTTAAGATGTTGGTTCCATTAGTTTGGGGATTTTATGACCTTTCACCCCAATTATTTGTCAATATTAGGACCCTTCGTGCCATTTAGGTCTCAATTTTTTCCTGGGGAGCGGTAGCGAGCCTGTAATTTTAGGAGGAATCGGCCTTTGGCCGGGACATTTTTCTACCAAAAAATGTACAAATCTATCTTGAAGGGGGGGTCTAGGGGGTGTTTTTCTAAGCTTGATGGAGGTCTAGGAAGGAAACTGAAAAAATATATATGAATAAATTAATTAATAGACCAAACAAACAGCCACTGTCCCCTTAATTAAGCCTTGCTTGATAATGTTTGAAGATACCTTCGTAGGGGCTGGTGTAGTGTAGAGTCGGTACTAATGAATACCGGTAAGAGTTTTTCTCTCTCCCTCCCTCTCTCTCACTCTCTCTCTCTCTATATATATATATATGATTGTATACATTAATTTGAATTCTATTAAGGCGGTAGTGGCCGGTTTTTTGGGTTATTAATTATGTTTTTAATTTATTTTTTAGTTTCCTCGCTAGACCTCCATCAAGCTTAGAAAAACACCCCCTAGACCTCCCTTCAAGATAAATTTGTAAATGTTTCGGTTGAAAAATGTCCAGGCCGAAGGCCGATTCCTTCTAAAATTAGAGGCTCGCTATCACTCGCCAGGAAAAAATAGAAACCTAAAGGGCACGGAAGGTCTTGATATTGGTAAATAAATGGGGCAAAAGGTCTCAAAATTGCCAAACTAACGGAACAAACGTCTTTAAACCTCAACAACTAATATGCTAAACATGAGGGAGAAGGGGGTCCATAACACGCGAGTACTACCCCCTTAAGGATTACAGTATCTGCAAAATTGGACACAAAAATAATGAATTTATGGAAAGACATTGTATTTTCGAAGAGCCATTAATTCGTGCATAAGACTCGATACAACTATATTCTAATATCAAAATAACAAAAGTAAAGGATATGGTTGAGTGACCTACAGTATATGTGTGTGAATTTGTTTACTTGTTTTTGTGTGTCATTATTTTGTCTTTTGTGGGGTATGTTATCCCTGTTCGGGCTCTGTCTCGAGTCGGCCAACCCCAGATTTAAAAAACAAATAAAATTAATAAAAAACAAAACATAAATTAAGTAGAAAAATTTGGAATGTTCCCGAGTAATGTGTCCATTTTAGTATCGTACATAGTAATGTAATTTAGTTTTTCTGACCACAGTCATTGTGGAGATGAAGACCTTCAGTCTTATATTTTTTCTCCAAGCAGCCCAGTACGGATCGGTAGGCCTGTTGTTGCTTGCGTTCCTTTGTATTCCTTTGTAAATAGATAGATAGCTAGTTTGGAATCACCAGCACACAGACAAAGACATACACACAGAAACATAAGCTACAAATTTGCGCTCAGCCGCGCCCCAACTGAAGACATTACCTCGTTTATATTCACACCGCTATATGTTATCTTTGGAGGGGTGCTGATACTGATGCTCTCTCTCTCTCTCTCTCTTTGCAGTCGATTATTGATGTCACTCAAATGTTTCAGTTTTGAATTGTGTAAACAAAATAATGGAAGGAGAAGGAAGAACTTATGGAGGGTAGCCTATGGGATGGGCCATTGTGTTCCACCACAATAATAAATCATGATAATGACACCAAATCATCTTTACTTTGATCAGAATAACACAGTTCGAGCCTATGGTAGTCGTATCCACGCTTTTGTGCAAAGAGGTGTCGAAAAACACACAATATTCCCGGGTGTTTAAAATAGAATGGTGTTGATCTTAAAGTGTGAGCATGAACAAATACCATTCAATATTACCAAGTACTTTATATTGTATACAGTATATACTGTATATATATATATATATATATATATATATATGTTTCCAAGCTCTCAGTGGGGTTCGAACCGTCGACCGTCAGACGATAGCCGACGCTTTAATCAACTACACCACGGCAGTCTAAAAGACACTCAACCTTCTATCCTATTTATGTTAGGGAGAAGGGAAACCCACTAGGCGAATATATTTCAATTCATACCTAGTGTAGTTGTAGGATCCATATTCCAGAATACCATACAAGGATTTCTGAGTGTCCCAACGCAACTCGGGCAGCAATTGATTTAATTTAATTCTAACCCACAAAGCATGAGAGTTACAAATATTGAGTATATATCACAAATACACGTGAGTCACTAAATATTTCCAAGCTCTCAGTGGGGTTCGAACCGTCGACCGTAAGATGATAGCTGACGCTTTAATCAACTACACCACGGCAGTCTAAAAGACTCTCAACCTTCTATCCTATTTATGTTAGGGAGAAGGGAAACCCACTAGGCGAATATATTTCAATTCATAAGTAGTTGTAGGATCCATATTCAAGAATACCATACAAGTATTTCTGAGTGTCCCGACGCAACTCGGGCAGCAATTGATTTCATTTAATTCTAACCCACAAAGCATGAGAGTTACAAATATTGAGTATATATCACAAATACACATGAGCCACTAAATGTTTCCAAGCTCTCAGTGGCTCACGTGTATATGTGATATACTGTATACTCAATATTTGTAACTCTCATGCTTTGTTGGTTAGAATTAAATTAAATCAATTGCTGCCCGAGTTGCGTCGGGACACTCAGAACTCCTTGTATGGTATTCTGGAATATGGACCCTACAACTAGGTATGAATTGAAATATATTCGCCTAGTGGGTTTCCCTTCTCCCTAACATAAATAGGATAGAAGGTTGAGTGTCTTTTAGACTGCCGTGGTGTAGTTGATTAAAGCGTCGGCTATCGTCTGACGGTCGACGGTTCGAACCCCACTGAGAGCTTGGAAACATTTAGTGGCTCACGTGTATGTGTGATATATACTCAATATATATAAATAATATTTTGGAAGGAGTAAAGATGGATTAGGACATATATGAGTTATGGTAGAAGTACCTGTAAGACTGATGAAGAAACTAAAGTTGGAGCGGCTGAAGTAAGAGTTATGAGAGACAATTTATCATAAGTTTTCTCTCTCTCCCTCTCTCTCTCATTTATGTTCTACTCTACTCTGTATATTAATCCATTCGTTATAGCCACTAACCGACAGGAACTAATTTCCAATACTAACTTCATTTAATTTGGCATCATCACAATCACTAACTTATATAATATTATATACTGTATATATATATATATATATATATATATATATATATATATATATATATATATATAGATAGATCTACCAGCTATATGGATAAGTAGTTTGCAAACTATAGTATGTTTCTTTTCAACTGGCGGTAAATTATAAAGTTCCCATCAAGATTTCTCAGTTATTTTTTAAGATGTTGTAGTGAAATATGGTGCTAATTGTGTACACATGGTCTTAATAGGATGCAGAGAAATAGTAGTTGCATAATTTGCTATTAGGTATCGAGAAATAAGTAGCTAAAGGATTCAATTTACCGTCAGTTGAAATTAAACCGACTATAGTATAATAAACTTTGTCTGTATGTACTGTATGTAGGCTATGCAGCTTTATATTATCAGTCTTGGAAATATTGCATTATATTTGAGTCCACAAATACTTTTGAGTAATATGGAGCTGATTTCATCAGTTACAAAATGCAATTTGAGTTGAGTAAATTACGTAACTATACTCTGTTTATTTTCAACTGGCGGTAAATTGCTAAGTTCCCATCAAGATTCCTCAGTTATTTTGAAGATTTTGCAATGAAATATGGTGCTCATTATATAAACTTGATCTAAATATGATGAAGAGACATAGCATTTCCATGTTTCCATTAAGTATCGAGAAAATTAGCTGCTAAGGGATTCAATTTATCGTCAGCTGAAAAGAAACAGAGTGTAGCTTCCTCTCCTTTCACTCTTTCCCCTCTTTCTACCTCTGTTTCCATTTTGTCTATATCAATCAAAGTTTCCATCTATATAAAACGCAAACACACATGCAACAGCCATTTTCAATCACACAGGCAACTAACATTGACAACTCTTCAATATTTATTATTGCAGGTACAATCGCGCTAAGAAGTGATGACTCGATATTTTTAACACTCGGACCAAAGTCCCCAAATCTGGCTACCACTGGCAACTCTCCACTGCCCCTAGGAGCCCGGTCGTTTCATAATTTTAAAATATAGGTCTTTGGATATTCCCAATAATTGGCCTACTGACAAAACTAACCTATTCATGGCCTCTAAATTTGATTTATGTTGTAGTTTGAATAAATATAAGTAATGTTTGTTTCCAATTTCTTTATAGAATAATGAGATTAATTAATTTACACGTGCTATCTAGCATGCTGCATTCCCAGGCCCGGAGGATATTCAGCGACCATGTCAGTCATTGTCAGGATATGAGGGGAGGTGTATCTCTTTGATTTTATATCCACCTTTGTCGTTTAACACTTGCCTTTCCATCTTCTGTTTATATATGGGTTTCTCTATGGGTTATTATATATTTTAAATGTGAACATTCATCGCCTGTCTATACAAATTACACGCTGTTCTCGAGTATTCAACTTTCTCCCAAAATACACTGGAGACCACTTTGTTTTTCAGGCAGACTGTTGTCCCACATAGAGAATTTAATGTGGAAACAAATATGTTATATATTTTATTTACGTGATTTATTGACACTCATGGATTGAATATTACTTTTAACTGTTTGTTTTAATGTTATGAGATACTTTTATCCCAGTAGTGTTGGTTTAAAAAATAATACAAGCATTAAGAGACTTCCTCCATATTTTAATCTTGAATCTAATGAGCGGAATACTACGAGTTTCACATTATTTCGTTCGGGTTAGTCTCAACTTTCATAGTATTTGGTTTGCTCTCACATAATGAGAGAAATATATTGCAACAATACTTATAATCGTATGTTTGGTATTTGTTTCCTTCAATGTAGTTCTCCCCGGTGTGTAATCAATGAATATAGTAGAGCCTCAATTGTTGCCAGATAGCACTTTCTGAACAAAAGGTACTGGGAATCGAGTCATCACTTCTTAGCGCGATTGTACATTCGGATGCCATAGTCTCTAGCCCACTCATATATATTAGTGGACTTCAGCTATTTTTAATTATGGAAGTATAACTCTGGGAACAAATTTATAGATATAATTGTGTATACATTGTTATATAATCCAGAATTAAAATTGATTTATGTAAGCCAGATTAGTGTAATAGTTTAGTTTCCCACGTATGTGTTTGTTTCTCGCAAGTTCTAGACTTGTCTGACTCCAGCCCAGCAAACATTGAACAATCGGGCCGATACCGAGTTAATAACGGCCTTCTAATTTTTGTTTGTATCGGCCCGATAAACGTAGTTTTTGTTGCCGTCACCGTCCCAATTTATTTTAGTTTACCGTTTGCACACCAGCCTTCGATGGAACTTCATTGGCCCGCTAACTGGGCCAATGGTGGATAACTATAACCGTACCGACACCAATTTTAATATATTGTGCCAATAACCTGTAATGTAGCTGCCTGAAGTGGGCCAATGTATTTCCAGCAAACATTGAACAATCGGCCCGATAAATAGTTAATAACGGCCCGATAGCTGTAGTTTTTGTTGTCGTCATCGTCCCAATTTATTTTAGTTTACCGTTTGCATATCAGCCTTCGATGGAACTTCATTGGCCCATTAACTGGGCCAATGGTGGATAACTATAACCGTGCCGACACCAATTTTAATATATTGTGCCAATAACCTGTAATGTAGCTGCCTGAAGTGGGCTAATGTATTTCCAGCAAACATTGAACAATCGGCCCGATAAATAGTTAATAACGGCCTTATAATATTTATTTTAATCGGCCTGATAACTGTAGTTTTTGTTGTCATCATCGTCCCAATTTATTTTAGTTTACCGTTTGTACACCGGCCTTTGATGGAACTTCATTGGCCCATTAACTGGGCCAATGGTGGATAACTATAACCGTGCCGACACCAATTTTAATATATTGTGCCAGTAACCTGTAATGTAGCTGCCTGAAGTGGGTCAATGTATTACCAGCAAACATTGAACAATCGGCCCGATATATAGTTAAGAACGGCCTTATAATATTTGTTTTTATCGGCCCAATAGCTGTAGTTTTTGTTGTCGTCACCGTCCCAATTTATTTTAGCTTACCGTTTGCACACCGGCCTACGATGAAACAACATTGGCCCGGTAACTGGGCCAATGGTGGATAACTAATACCGTGCCGGCACCAATTTTAACATATTGTGCCAATAACCAGTAATGTAGCTGCCTGAAGTGGGCCAATGTATTTCCAGCAAACATTGAACAATCGGCCCAATACAGAGTTAATAACGGTCTTCTAATTTTTGTTTGTATCGGCTCGATAACCGTAGTTTTTGTTGCCGTCACCGTCCCAATTTATTTTAGTTTACCGTTTGCACACCAGCCTTCGATGGAACTTCATTGGCCCTATAACTGGGCCAATGGTGGATAACTATAACCGTGCCGACACAAATTTTAACATATTGTGCCAATAACCTGTAATGTAGCTGCCTGAAGTGGGCCAATGTATTTCCAGCAAACATTGGACAATCGGCCCGATATAGTTAATAACGGCCTTCTAATTTTTGTTTGTATCGGCCCGATAACCGTAGTTTTTGTTGCCGTCACCGTCCCAATTTATTTTAGTTTACTGTTTGCACACCAGCCTTCGATGGAACTTCATTGGCCCGGTAACTGGGCCAATGGTGGATAACTATAACCGTGCCAACACCAATTTTAACATATTGTGCCAATAACCTGTAATGTAGCTGCCTGAAGTGGGCCAATGTATTTCCAGCAAACGTTGGCAGTTGGCCCGATATAGTTAATAACGGCCTTCTAATTTTTTTTTGTATCGGCCAGATACGGGTAGTTTTTGTTGCCGACACCGTCCCAATTTATTTTAGTTTACCGTTTGCACACCAGCCTTCGATGGAACTTCATTGGCCCGGTAACTGGGCCAATGGTGGATAACTATAACCGTGCCGACACCAATTTTAACATATTGTGCCAATAACCTGTAATGTAGCTGCCTGAAGTGGGCCAATGTATTTCCAGCAAACGTTGGACAATCGGCCCGATATAGTTAATAACGGCCTTCTAATTTTTGTTTGTATCGGCCCGACACAGGTAGTTTTTGTTGCCGTCACTGTCCCAATTTATTTTAGTTTACCGTTTGCACACCAGCCTTCGATGGAACTTCATTGGCCCGGTAACTGGGCCAATGGTGGATAACTATAACCGTGCCGACACCAATTTTAACATATTGTGCCAATAACCTGTAATGTAGCTGCCTGAAGTGGGCCAATGTATTTCCAGCATACATTGGGCAATCGGCCCGATATAGAGTTAATAACGGCCTTATAATATTTGTTTTTATCGGACCGATAACCGTAGTTTTTTTTGTCGTCACCGTCCCCATTTATTTTAGTTTACCGTTTGCACACCGGCCTTTGACGGAACAACATTGGCCCGGTAACTGGGCCAATAGTGGATAATTATAACCGTGCCGACACCAATTTTAACATATTGTGCCAATAACCTGTAATATAGCTGCCTGAAGTGGGCCAATGTATATCCCGCAAACATTGAACAATCGGCCCGATATAGACTTAATAACGGTCTTATAATATTTGTTTTTATCGGTCCAATAACTGTAGTTTTTGTTGTCGTCACCGTCCCAATTTATTTTAGTTTACCGTTTGCTCACCGGCCGTCGATGGAACAACATTGGCCCGGTAACTGGGCCAATGGTGGATAACCATAATCGTGCCGACATAAATCTTAGCACATTGTGCCAGTAACCTGTAATGTAGCTGACTGAAGTGGGCCAATGTATTTTAGTTATTTCATAAGCATCCCAGATTAATTGGGCCAATGTACTTGAGCAATAATCAGGCCAGCATTGTGTTGTCTTGTATTGGTCCGATACCTTTAGATCTGTCAGCCAATATCGGCCCATTTGATTTATGCAAATATTCAGAAACCCAAGATATATTGGTCCTATGCATGATAACCATAATCATGCCAATTAATGTTGTATTTAAGTGGCCTAGTAAATAAAATGTCAGCTGCCAGCATTGTACCAATGATGGAAGACTTTGCATGTGCTGATTCACTCTGTGCTGTACTGGGCCAATATCTGCCAGAACCGCTCTGTTTCATTTTAGTTTACCGGTTTCACCCCGCCCTTCGATGGTTCATTGGCCCGGCAACTGGGCCAATGGTGGATAACCATAATCGTGCCGACATTAATGTTAACATATTGTGCCAATAACCTGTAATGTAGCTGACTGAAGTGGGCCAATGTATTTTATTTATTTCATAAGCATCAAAAATTAATTGGGCCACTGCAGTAAAACAATAATCAGACCAGCATTGTTTTGTTTTATATTGGTCCAATACCTTTTGATCTGTCGGCCAATATTGGCCCATTGATTTAATTAAATACCTGTATACCAAAACTCAATATACATTGGCCCTATGCATGAGAAACATGGCCATGATAATTAATGTTGTATTTAAGTGGCCCAGTAAATCTAATGTCACCTGCCAGCATTGGACCAATGATGGAGGACCTTGCTTGTGCCGATCAACTCTGTGCTGTACTGGGCCAATAACTCTGCCAGAACCGCTCCGTTTCATTTTAGTTTACCGCTTGCATCCCGGCCTTCGATGGAACAACATTGGCCTGGTAACTGGGCCAATGGTGGATAACCATAATCGTGCCGACATCAATGTTAACATGTTGTGCCAATTATGTGTAATGTAGCTGCCTGAAGTTGGCCAATGAATCACAGATTAATTGGGCCATGTAATCAGGCCAGCACTGTGTTGTCTTGTATTGGTCAGATACCTTTAGATCTGTTGGCCAATATCGGCCCATTTGATTTATGCAAATACCGGTATTCAGAAACCCAAGATATATTGGCCCTATGCATGATCACCATAATCATGCCAATTAATGTTGTATTTAAGTGGCATAGTAAATCAAATGTCAGCTGCCAGCATTGGACCAATGATGGAAGACCTTGCATGTGCCGATTCACTCTGTGCTGTACTGGGCTAATAACTGCCAGAACCGCTCCGTTTCATTTTAGTTTACCATTTGCACCCCGGCATTCGATGGAACAACATTGGCCCGGTAAATGGGCCAATAATAGATAACCTGATTCATGACGACATAAGTTTTTACTACATTGTGCCAATATCCCTTAAAGGGGACAAAAACAAAAGTGTTAATAATGTCACTGTTATGAAGCTGGCTGGTATTGGTTGAATATTGGCCATATTGAGAACCGATTGCGGGAAACCATAATAATTCCAATACCAATTTTCACTCTATTGATTTGATAACCTAAACTCTGATTGCCATCTTTGGCCCAATTTGATACCGTTGGCCGTTTGCACAGCGGGATGTACGGGCCCAGTGCTGGCCCGTGTTTTGGACCAATAAAGGTAAACCTGAATCATGTTGACAGCAGTTTTTACTACATTGTGTCATTAACCCTTAAGCTGGCTGCCTGTATTGGTCCAACAGATGCCGGTTCTGCCGGATTTCAGAATCTTTGGGGTCCGAAACAGCGAAGTTTTACTGTACAGTATATTTTTTTTAAATTGGTTCAATGTTGGCCCTAATCAGGATCGATGTCAGTGAACTTGAATCATGCCAATGTCAGTTTTAACTTTATAAATCTGATAACCTTTACGTCGATTGCCCGCTTTGGCCCAATTTAATATAGTTATCCGTTTGTACAACAGGATATGTACCGGTATGTGCCCAGTAGTGGTCGATGTTTCGGACCGATGAGGGGAAACAGAAGTCATGCCGACTCCAATTTGCACTACATTCGACCAACAATCTTAAACCTAGGTGCCAGTATTCGCCCAATTCAATTTATATATCAGCTTGTATAACAGTTCTATAATAGTTTTAATCTGGACAAAAGAGGATGAACCATAATCATGCCATTATAGATTATAACTATATTTTGCCAATAACCATAAATCTGACTCATGTTTGGCCCAATTTATTTAAGTTATCATTTTCACAGTGAAATGTATAGGCCTAGTAACTGGCCCATGTGTAGTACTGATGATGGGAGACCGGAATCATGCCTACACCAAATTGTTCTATATTGGACAAAGTACTGTACCTTAAAAGCTGATATTTAAAATATATCGGTCCAAAACTGGCAACAACAATTGATATTGATATCCGTTTGCACCCAGGGATGTATGTGTTTAGTACTGGCCCATGTAGGCTATGTGTGTGCTACTCGAGGGAAAATCTACAAATAGTTTATTTTGAAGAGTTAAATGGAAAATCTACCCTCTCGCACATAGGGATGCGTTTCAAGTTCTTTGAGTTGGAGTAGGTCACCAAATGTGAACCCATGATTCGAAATGCACCCTCTATATATAGATAAGTACAGTAAATAAGAATCAAATTGACTAGATTACGTCCTTCAGAGGACGCATTAATGTTTTAGTAATTTGAAGGAGGTAATATGGTAATTTTCAATCACGTCCACACCATATGGTGGCACATACTAACCATTAATCAGTCTTACTTTTGCCACTGCTTTGGCAGTTGGATACTTCGCTCAATGAAAGTTGGCTAAAATTATTGATGCATATATGCGAGAGGGTTAAGGATCATCATCGTCGAGTCTAGTCATTTTGCCTAAAATAAAATTACATGTTAAGAAAATTAATGTACTGTATGCGATATCAGCATCTAATAATACTAATATTGTACCGGTATATACAGTATATCGGCATATACTGTATATATATATATATATATATATATATATATATATATTTTTTTTTTTTTTTTTTTTTTTTTTTTTTCTATGTGATTGAGGGAGGCAAAAGGCATAACTGCCTATAGCGAGTGCCTCCCCCATAGTTGAAAGAGTGACAGGGCCAAAATCAAGGGACGTTCGAGCCAAAATGCCTGGACACACAGAGTTTGAAGCAATTTAAGTCATAGGAAAGGGAAAGACTGATTCTGGGAGAGAGTTCCAGAGCTCAGATGTTGAGTAGAAGAAAGTTTGAGAGTAACGTTTCACTCTTGGGTTGGAGAGTTGCACAGAGTAGGGGTGGGATTGAGTTGCAAGACGGGTACCACGTGTCCTACGTAAAGGAGGTGGTATGCACTGGGATAGCTCTGAGGAACACTGATTATTATAGTAGCGATAGAATAGAGAGAGAGATGCAACATTGCGGCGGAGAGAGAGATTGCAGAGAGTTGGTGAGTGGACGGGAGTTAATGATACGAAAGGCCTTCCTTTCAACTTTGTCTAGGAGAGCGGTGTGAGAGGAACCTCCCCACACATGTGAACAATACTCAATACAAGGGCGCACTATGCCCCTGTACAGAGCAAGAAGCTGTGCAGGGGAAAAGAACCCCCTAAGGCGGTTGAGCACACCCAGCTTCTGGGAGGCTGCCTTAGCAAGACTGGTAATATGGTCCTTCCAAATGAGAGCAGAAAAAGAGACACCAAGAATATTGAGAGATGAAGGGTTGATTTTTGTATTGTTGAAGAATAAGGGATAGTCCGCTGGGAGATCCTGACGGGTAGATAGATGGAGAAATTGGGTTTTGGAAGCATTAAAGTTAACAAGGTTTTCTCTGCCCCAATTGGAAATAGTATTTAGATCAGAATTTAAGAGTTCTATGGCTTCATTACGTTTGTCGTTGAGGGATTGCTGGCTGGGGCGTTCTGAAAAACTAATGGAGTAGTGCAAGGTTGAGTCGTCTGCGTATGAATGGATGTGAATTAAGGTACAGTTAATGAGATAATTTATAAAAATTAAAGAGAATAGGAGATAGGACAGAGCCCTGAGAAACACCGGAGTTTATAGGGTGAGGAAGTGAACAATGGCCGTCCACAACCGCAGCTATGGAACGGCCGGAAAGGAAATTAGAGACAAAGGCACAGATGGAGGGATAGAAACCGAAGGAGGGTAGTTTAGAAATTAAAGATTTATGCCAGACTCTATCGAAGGCTTTCGATATGTCTAGTGCAATAGAAAAAGTCTCACCGAAGTCCCGAAAGGAGGATGACCAAGAGTTAGTAAGATATGAAAGAAGATCACCAGTAGAGCGACCCTTAAGGAAGCCATACTGGCGATCTGAGAGCAGATTATGAAGAGAAATGCTTAAGAAATTTGGAAGCAAGAATAGTTTCAAAAACTTTAGAAAGACAAGAGATGTAAGCAATTGGACGATAGTTGGAGGGTTGAGAGCGGTCACCCTTCTTTGGGACAGGTTGAATGTGAGCAAACTTCCAGCATGAAGGGAAGACGTTAGAGGATAGACAGAGACGAAAGAGTTTGCCTAGGCAGGGAGTCAGCACGGAAGCACAGTTTTTGAGAACAACAGGAGGAACACCGTCCGGACCGTACGCCTTATTAGTGTTAAGCCCAGAGAGGGTAGAAAGTACATCTTTAGTAGAGATTAGGATATTAGGCATAAGTAAGAGAGAGGAGGGCGGAGAGGGAGGAATAGCACCGGAATCATCCAAGGTGGAGTTTCTAGCAAAAGTTTGAGCGAAGAGTTTAGCTTTGTCAGAGGAAGAAGTGATGGTTGTGCCATCAGAGTGGGAAAGGGGAGGGAAAGACGAGGAAGAAAAATTGTTGGAGAGGTTTTTGGCTAGATGCCAGAATATATATATATATACCGGTATATATACATATACAGTACAGTATATATATACCAGTATTGTACTGTATACCGGTACCGTATATATTTATATATCAATTTTGCTACCGGTATACTTTAATACAGTGAAGATCACACTATAATTTATAACAAAATTGTTTACATGATTATGAAAGATAATAGCACAGCCATATGTTTATTGAACAATTTGATACATGTCCCTCTCAAAGTTCTATACAAAATGTTAGAAATACAAATACATAAAATACCCACTAGGAATGCAAAACTGATAATATTGTCATATAAATATTGGATTTTTATATGTACCAGTACTGTACAATTATTTGTTTATATACTGGTGTCGATTAAAGGAACATTTATATAATCCCATACAAATTGATATACCGGTTTGTGGGATGAATTTTCTCAATTAAATATTTTGTGTTTTATTTAATTAGTTTAACCTGATCCCAGCTGAATTAAATAGATATCTACGCTATGAAAGAATTACGGTATGGCACTCACATTTATGGCAGTGTTTAGTGGGCGGGAAAAGTGAAGAACATACGGGTATGTGTCTAGATAGCCTATATGGGTGATGCCATCCTGCTTGCATAAAGTGTGGAAGAACTTCACAGGGTTGCCACTAATTTTGATAAGTTATTTGAGGTGAATTTACAAATCAATCCAATTGAATGTGTAAGTAAGGTGTACCGGTACCTCTCCAAGCACATTAGCATATACCGGTAATATATAATAATTTATGAAGAAGGGATTATTGTAGTTATGGTGTATAATAGGGGTTGAAGGTGTCTTGAATGGTACCGTACCGTACCGTACATAATGCTCATATACCAGTACAGTATTTTGTTATACTTATTAGTTACATACTTACATACATTGCTTTAACGTTATTTTTCAATTACATGCATTGTGACGGTTCAGACGGGGTTACCTTTAAGTAGTTGGAGTGTACTGAAGTACAAAAAAGTCGCGCCACAGCACTGCCCCACCAAGTGATCACTGTGGCTGATGATGGTATTGGGCCTAGTGCTAACCGTGCCTCAGCAAGACTCAACAGAGTCCCCTTGCAGCACTTGCACCTGCAGTATCTGCAACCACACCAGCCTTAACACTAAAAGACAGCACCATAACAAGACTACTGTATATTAGGCAATTGGACTATAGAACAATAAAATCTGGCCCCAACATGCAAACACTGTTGCCGACACAGGTGTGGTGCCAAACGGCCCCCAGGTTAGACTAGGTCCCCTGTGGCACCTATCCGCACCCCACCAGCCTCGGCAGTGCCATACCAAGACAGTACTAAGATAAAGACTTTACTGTCTAGTAATGGCTGTTGATCCACAAGTCTATCGCCATCCCCCATATTAGGCTAGTCGCCTTGTACGACACGCAGTAGTATGCGTGAGGTATAGGCCTATTCTTTTTTTCCTCCACCATTAGATGAACGCCCCCTTACCCCCTGGGGGGCCTTACCCCCTGGGGGGTAGGGATTGCATTAGTCTACCATTTACATTTCAAGTGGAAACTGAACTGACCATACCTTACAGAAATGAGATACCGGTACTCATATTAATAAGAAACCTAATTACATAAAGCAGGTGTACACTATAAGTACCGTAGATTTGTACCGGTACTATATACTAATGGATATCAGATGAAAGATCGATATATTTTCTATTTACATTAATATGCACAGTATGCAGACAAGTTCCTAAATTTGTTATCACCATTCATGTCATTGCAAAAATTGGTTAGGTTCAATGAAAAATAAGTACGGTAAAACAAAAATTAGTAGCCCACATACAATTTTCAGTATATAGTTGTTTACTAATTATTTAATTATATACATTAGTTTAAAGGACTAAAGTTTCAAAATCTTATTATTTGTGTTGCTGGTGTTAATAATAATGTTGTAAGCTACTACCATGATGATGTCATAACAAAGGCTGTCAAGCTAACTAGTTACCGGTAACCTACTAGTAAATAATTTTTGCCCTTTTGTATTGACTAATTGACCTGACCTCACCTCAGGGGGTGAGGAGGCCTTCATCTTATGGTGAGGTAAAACAAGAATATGCCTCACACATCCTACTGCGTGTCATACAAGGCGACTAATTAGGGGGATGGCAATAGAATTGTGGACCAACAGCCATTACTATGCAATAAAGTTTTAATTTTAGCGCTGTCTTTTTATTGGCTGCCGAGGCTAGTGAGGTGCAGAAAGGTGCTACAGGAAACTTTACTAGTAGAGTCTTACCTGGGCGCTGTTTGGTACCACACCACCGTCAGCCACAGCAGGGTGTCAAACGAAAGCCAAGTTCTTTCTTTTTAGCCGTCCGGGTGGCTCAGTTGATAGCGTCAGTGCTTCACATTTTGCAGTCTTGCGTTCAATCCCCACTCAGATTGAAAAGTTTTTCTGAGACATAGCCGACGGTTACTGTCTCCCCATGAGCAAGGGGGATGGGTAATGGTCTCTGGTTGATTAAAGAAGTGTCAAGCGCTTGAGAATCCTCAAAGGAGGAGATCTATCTATCTATTGCCGGATGCCTTACTCCCCTTACGAGGGTGGCCCATACACAAAATGCCCCCAAGCGGACCTATTCCCTGTGAGAGGGACAACCCGAGCCAGTTTAGTGAAGGACTTACAGGATTGACCACTCAATTTAGGATCCGTCCGACTCCGAGGCCCTCTGTGTATCTTGTTAGCACTATTTTTCTACAGTGGTGTTCGGCTAATCCATCCACTAACCTGCCTTACCCTTAGGTAAGCAGTACGGATTTGTATCAGGTTTACTCCCCTAGACAGGTTGCCAACCAAGGCTGACGAGTCCCATCCACCCGGATTTGTATAAGGTTGTCTCCCCTAGATGAGTTGTCGACCAAGGCTAACGAGTCCCATCCACCCAGAGGAGGATGATACGGACGCTATATAAGTAACCAGACGATTATTATTATATGCAAGGATAAAATTGGGGTTTAGGCTATAGTTCAAATTATGTCTGGAAGTGATAAAATGGCCAAAACAATACTACAGTAGGCCTACTTCATGTTAATTTTCTTGTATTCCTCCTCATATTCATTCAAGCCTTCAAACAAAATAGTTCCGGATTGACACCCTGCCCCCACAGTGTTTGCATGTTGGACCAGTGTTGGGGCAGGACTTTAATGTTCTGTAGTCCAAGTTGTCTAATGTAGAGTCTCGTTATGGTGCTGTCTTGTCATAGCACTGTTAAGGCTGGTGTGGTTGCAGATACTGCAGTAAAGACTTTGTCGAGTCTTGCAGAGGCGTGGTTAGCACTACCAGTATGCCAACATCAGCCACAGTGATGGCATGTTGGGGCAGTGTTGTGATGGGACTTTATTGTACTACACTCCAACTGCTGAAAGGCAACCCCGTTTGAGCCGTTACAATGTACGTATGTAGGCTAATGGAAAATTACGCTAATTGTACGGTTTGTATGTATATATTGACCAAGTACAGTATGGTGTATAATAACTATACAGCTGTAAGAGATATATATTTCAAGTGTGTGTACCATACCATATCTGAATACAGTAGAATTTGTAAATTCGCTTGTTCAGTGTCAGCGGCCTTTAAGGTAGCCTACCGGTACCGCAACTTACCGGTTATGCATTCCTTTACATACATTTTATACGCTTAATCTTGGTACCGGTAACTTTTGAAATGTACGGTACCGTACTGAAATATAAAAGGTACAGTATATATCGGTAATGCATATATATTTAGCATAAAAATAAGTGCAAATACTCAAACAACTCCATAGCCTAGTCTAATTTACTAGTCCAGCGGGTGAGCATATAGGCTTACATAATCAACAGTCAGAATGGTTTGACTTGTGGGATGAAAAGGTCTATCCTTAGATAAAAAGGAATGACCGTCTTAGAAGTTGTTTACATCGTGTTCAGATGTGGTAGTGCTCACTTCCCAAATATATTTTTCCACAGTTATTGATGAAACAAACTAAGATATGGTGTTGGTAGAAGACACTATAGTTTGAATAATTAATAATATACAGTACTGTATACTGTATCATTAAACATGTTGGTTACGGTATCGTACTGTACTGTAAGTCGTACAGTGTAAGACTGATGATATACAGTAGACTGCTTTGAACATTGACAATTATTAATTAAACAAATTAAGCATTAATACGACTTTGTATTCAAATTATTAAGACCAGAGTAAAGATCTTACATGGAGATAAAAACAAGCTTACATGCTACGGAAATACGTGAAAATCGTCCGAATTCACACCAGTTTACGGTATCCCACATTCATTCTCACACACTATAGCCAATACACACCAATTAAATGGCGGTTGGGATTAAGCGACCCTCCCTGGTAAACAGGTAGGCCTACGGTACAAGCTAGATACTATAGTGAGTTTCCTCGGCATATGAACGTGATTCATTCGTGGCCATCCCTTCTCAGGGATTATGACATCTGGCAATAGATAGAATAAATATTCCCAGTTATGTTTAGTATTGTATGTGTAGCTGGTACATTAATTAGGGTATACAGTCATAGCATTAAAGAAATAAAAATACATATAGGCCTACTGTACATATATTTTTTTTATAAATACTGTATAATAAAGGTGTCCGAATTTGGACAGGATTTGGGGCAATTTCGGACACCTAGCCTGAATTTGTACATGGAAATAAAACATATTCATAAGACTAACAAGTGATCCCAGTATAGATTCGGACCTATCGGGTCAATTCGGACATCTTTGAACATTTAAAAGGGTCTTATCACACTCCCTAAAAACATAAATAGGCCTATCATATCATAAGATACGGTACGGTACAACCCTTTTGGGGCAAATTCAGACTAATCTGGATTTATGAACCTGAAAATGTAAAAATAAAGATTATTGTGACATAACTCAAAAATACCCTGTGTAAGTGACCACAATCAACCCAATTACAAACAATATCTGAATCTGACAGGTTGTATTTATTTTATTAATTTTCATCCTGTCTGAATTCACCCCATTTTTACAGAAATTACAAATATATATAATTAAATACCAAGTTACGGGAAATAGTATACGCAGAGCCTTGGCGGTTGAGTGGAGAGCACGCTCACGTGTGAATCTGCTTGACCTGGGTTCAATCCCAGCCAAGGCGGACATTTAGTGGGTGTGGTAGTACGTCCTAGCATGTACAGTACTGTATATCATGTTCGCACCCAGTCGGGGGACACCTCGATGACTTAGCCTATACAGACTAATGACATGCACAACAAAGCCATTCCAACACGTACTTCCTCTATCTACAACACCTCGTCTCTACTATTTACACTTTCCCAGCCGTATGGTCCTAGTGTACTGTCTGATGGCGTAATGGAATTCCAAATGAAAGACATGATGCCAATTAATTATTTTGTACTTTCACCGGTACCGGTAGTATATTTGGTTAATCACTATTATTTGTAATTTATTAATGTACCGGTATAGCTTGAAGATCATGAATCAACCTGTATGTTCCCCCTGACAGTTTTAAAGTGCAGACACTGCTTTGAATGACAGATTGGTCACACTAGTAACCTACATTTTCCATGTGGCAAGATTTATACACTATTTAAGACTAGAAAACTTATACCAACCCAAATTCAGAGAACCACTTGAAGGGAATGCTACGGTAATCTGCTTGCCAATCTGAGAAGGCCAAACTACCTGTCTATAAGATGAACTACGGCACGGTACCGGTACTCCATCATTGCAAATATATACGGTAAGCCTACCGTACCGGTACTGCTACCCGACCTAAATTGAAATTAGTTTGTGCTTGTCACTGTATGCAGAGCTTTACTGATTTACAAACCATCAATGCCTATAAAAAAGATGAGCTTCATTAATTTATCTCAGTACGGAACATGGAGACACCCATATTTTACTCACTTGAATTAGGCTAGCTGTAAACAGTGCATTTCTGCATGATGTGAGAGCATAGTTTCTAGTACCAGTATTTGATATACCGGTACCGGTGTTTGATATATTAAATAGTCATGGTAGGTGGGCCTGCTTACCTTAGCCAGCAGACCAGTATTTCTTTGCAAGCATAAACAAATATATAGCAAATATAAATATCACGGCAACTCAAGGCTACTGACTTCAGCTGGGATCATTAAACTGAATTTAAAACTCTGGAGAGCTCTCATAGGTTTCACACAGGCTGGTTCAAACTTGTATACACTATGTTCCTCTTAAGTTAAGAATAATTGATACCGGTATTGAGTAAGACTCACTAAATGTTTCTAGTCTCTCAGTGTATGGTATTCTGGAAATATGGATCCTACAACTATGTTTGAATTGAAATATATTCGCCTAGTGGGTTTCCCTTCTCCCTAACATAAATAGGATAGAAGGCTGAGTGTCTTTTAGACTGCCGTGGTGTAATTGATTAAAGCGTCGGCTATCATCCTGATGGTCGGTGGTTCGATCCCCACTGAGAGACTAGAAACATTTAGTGGCTCACGTGTATTTGTGATATATTCTCAATATTTGTAACTCTCATGCTTTGGGGGTTAGAATTAAATGAAATAAATTTCTACCCGAGTTGCGTCGGGACACTCAAAAATCCGTGTATGGTATTCTGGAAATATGGATCCTACAACTAGGTTTGAATTGAAATATATTCGCCTAGTGGGTTTCCCTTCTCCCTAACATAAATAGGATAGAAGGCTGAGTGTCTTTTAGACTGCCGTGGTGTAATTGATTAAAGCGTCGGCTATCATCTTGATGGTCGATGGTTCGATCCCCACTGAGAGACTAGAAACATTTAGTGGCTCACGTGTATTTGTGATATATTCTCAATATTTGTAACTCTCATGCTTTGTGGGTTAGAATTAAATGAAATCAATTTCTACCCGAGTTGCGTCGGGACACTCAAAAATCCGTGTACGGTATTCTGGAAATATGGATCCTACAACTAGGTTTGAATTGAAATATATTCGCCTAGTGGATTTCCCTTCTCCCTAACATAAATAGGATAGAAGGCTGAGTGTCTTTTAGACTGCCGTGGTGTAATTGATTAAAGCGTCGGCTATCATCCTGATGGTCGATGGTTCGATCCCCACTGAGAGACTAGAAACATTTAGTGGCTCACGTGTATTTGTGATATATTCTCAATATTTGTAACTCTCATGCTTTGGGGGTTAGAATTAAATGAAATCAATTTCTACCCGAGTTGCGTCGGGACACTCAAAAATCCGTGTATGGTATTCTGGAAATATGGATCGTACAACTAGGTTTGAATTGAAATATATTCGCCTAGTGGGTTTCCCTTCTCCCTAACATAAATAGGATAGAAGGCTGAGTGTCTTTTAGACTGCCGTGGTGTAATTGATTAAAGCGTCGGCTATCATCCTGATGGTCGATGGTTCGATCCCCACTGAGAGACTAGAAACATTTAGTGGCTCACGTGTATTTGTGATATATTCTCAATATTTGTAACTCTCATGCTTTGTGGGTTAGAATTAAATGAAATCAATTTCTACCCGAGTTGCGTCGGGACACTCAAAAATCCGTGTATGGTATTCTGGAAATATGGATCCTACAACTAGGTTTGAATTGAAATATATTCGCCTAGTGGGTTTCCCTTCTCCCTAACATAAATAGGATAGAAGGCTGAGTGTCTTTTAGACTGCCGTGGTGTAATTGATTAAAGCGTCGGCTATCATCCTGATGGTCGATGGTTCGATCCCCACTGAGAGACTAGAAACATTTAGTGGCTCACGTGTATTTGTGATATATTCTCAATATTTGTAACTCTCATGTGTGGGTTATAATTAAATGAAATCAATTTCTACCCGAGTTGCGTCGGGACACTAAAAAATCCGTGTATGGTATTCTGGAAATATGGATCCTACAACTAGGTTTGAATTGAAATATATTCGCCTAGTGGGTTTCCCTTCTCCCTAACATAAATAGGATAGAAGGCTGAGTGTCTTTTAGACTGCCGTGGTGTAATTGATTAAAGCGTCGGCTATCATCCTGATGGTCGATGGTTCGATCCCCACTGAGAGACTAGAAACATTTAGTGGCTCACGTGTATTTGTGATATATTCTCAATATTTGTAACTCTCATGCTTTGTGGGTTATAATTAAATGAAATCAATTTCTACCCGAGTTGCGTCGGGACACTCAAAAATCCGTGTATGGTATTCTGGAAATATGGATCCTACAACTAGGTTTGAATTGAAATATATTCGCCTAGTGGGTTTCCCTTCTCCCTAACATAAATAGGATAGAAGGCTGAGTGTCTTTGAGACTGCCGTGGTGTAATTGATTAAAGCGTCGGCTATCATCCTGATGGTCGATGGTTCGATCCCCACTGAGAGACTAGAAACATTTAGTGGCTCACGTGTATTTGTGATATATTCTCAATATTTGTAACTCTCATGCTTTGTGGGTTAGAATTAAATGAAATCAATTTCTACCCGAGTTGCGTCGGGACACTCAAAAATCCGTGTATGGTATTCTGGAAATATGGATCCTACAACTAGGTTTGAATTGAAATATATTCGCCTAGTGGGTTTCCCTTCTCCCTAACATAAATAGGATAGAAGGCTGAGTGTCTTTTAGACTGCCGTGGTGTAATTGATTAAGCGTCGGCTATCATCTTGATGGTCGATGGTTCGATCCCCACTGAGAGACTAGAAACATTTAGTGGCTCACGTGTATTTGTGATATATTCTCAATATTTGTAACTCTCATGCTTTGTGGGTTAGAATTAAATGAAATCAATTTCTACCCGAGTTGCGTCGGGACACTCAAAAATCCGTGTACGGTATTCTGGAAATATGGATCCTACAACTAGGTTTGAATTGAAATATATTCGCCTAGTGGATTTCCCTTCTCCCTAACATAAATAGGATAGAAGGCTGAGTGTCTTTTAGACTGCCGTGGTGTAATTGATTAAAGCGTCGGCTATCATCCTGATGGTCGATGGTTCGATCCCCACTGAGAGACTAGAAACATATATATATATATATATATATATATATATATATATATATATATATATATATATATATATATATATATATATATATATATATATATATATATATATATACCCCCCCCCCCATTAATTATTGTCATCAACATATAGGCTATATCACCAGCAGGTGCAAATAACAACAGTCAAATTATATGCGATGATGCAAATGTAACTGCGAGCATGCGTCTATGTAAAAATAGCGGAAGGTACACCCACCACCAACACAACTCTTACCGGCCTATGTTTCGGAAGGTACCGTACGCCCACCAACACAACTCTTACCGGCCTATGTTTCAATGAGACTCAAAAACACACTCACAATACACTTACTATATACTGGGTACCAATCTAGGCCTAGGCTATTGTCTCATGAAATAAAGTCCCCAAAATATAGCAAAATAAAGCTAGCCTACTATTACTATGCAATTTGCAACCGCAGACTGGCCATGTGGAAGCTTAAACTGAATATTGACAAATGCCATATGCTACACCTGGGAAAAAATAACAAAAACCAGTTATAAGTTGGAGGATGTGACGCTCTCGGCTAAAGAGCAAGCAAAGGATCTAGGTGTTACAGTAAGCTCTTCATTAAAATTCCATGACCATGTTGCTGAGGTTACCTCAAAGGCTAACCAGCTACTTGGTACATGAAACATTGAACAATATATTTAAGTTAACCTAACCAAAACCTAACCTAATCTAGTATATTAGGTGACTATTTATGAATGTAAAATTTAAAATTAGGCTATACCGGTATTGCAACATTACCGGTACCAAATTATTGAGATATAAGTACAGGTCTCCCCACTACACAGGATTATACCACGCAATTTCTTCAGCTTTCCTAGGTAAGTATTTACCTAACTGTATTTACCTAATTGTAGTTTACAGGAGTTGAGCTAAGCTCGTGTTGTCCCGTCTCTCAGTCTACTTTCATCCAATTTTTTTCTTGAAAATATGGATGTTCCTTGCCCCTACCACCTCCTCCTCCAGCCTATTCCATTTGTCAATACATCTATAGGGGAAGCTAAACTTGTGTTGTGTTGTGTTGTGTTGGCGGATTTGTAACCTATATTACGCTTGCGGTAATATTCCTGTCTAATTTGAATGCTTGGCAAGTTCCTGTGTAGCAGGAAGAACTGTTTTTCAGATGCCTATTTACTAAGGAACTTTGAACAATATTGGGAAGGATGTAGTATCCGGGTGTACTGTCGCCATGTTTACATAGGTCGTGCGCTCGTGGTTAAGTTTCAGTCTATTTTTTCTGTAATTTGCCCCCTGCTGGCAATATATATGATGATGATAATAAGTCATGGGGGGGAGACGGGGCCAAAGCCCCCCCCCCCCCCCCCCCTTCAACCCATTAATGTATCCCACAGCAGTCAAATTAGACGGGAACATGATCGCGAGCGTGTGCATAGACTGTAAACGAGGCACCCTAATACTAAACCCGAATACTACATCCTTGCCATAATATTTTAAACCTATGTATGTATATAGGCTACTCAGGCACACACCCCAATGCTGGGGTCGGCCGACTCAAAACAGAGCACGAACAGAAACCTGTAAAGTTCCAATTCTTAGGGTTCGGGACCACAGGACCTCACCCTGGCCTTAAGTGTAACCATAATTGTGAATACTACCAAAAACTATAGGCCTAGGCCCTAAGCTAATTCAAATCTGATTTTCGTGGAAGTGAATGAGCTCCTTCACTCGCTCCTCAACTCACCACTCGTTTGTCTTCCTCTTTTCGTCTCATTCTAGTTAACACTGAAGCTTTTAACTCACTCTCTGTGTCACTTGACAACATTATTAGGCCGGAATATGACTAAAATAGCGATAAAACACGAGAGGGGTGCTTCGTTTCACTAATTTTTTGAAACAGCTGGTGAGCACTGACCAATGAGCACCGCGGGTAACGTCACGTGACTATGGTACCTAGACGGAGAGCATGTCGGCCTGTGATTGGCTGAGGTTGTAGATGTACACATAGGGGATATAAGTCGCCACGCTATTGGTTACAGCTTATATCCGAGACTTCTAACTTGAACTCTGTTCTAAAACAATGAATTTCAACCTCTTCTCACGGGTGACAGAAGGTCTATATTGGTATGTTTTTTGGTTCAGCTCAGTCAGCTGTGGGAGTCTCGGACCCACAATATTCGCGCGAAAAACGAATTTCTCAAACGTGGAGTACCAAACCTTATTATTATACCGTATATATAATAAATATATATATATATATATATATATATATATATATATATATATATATAGTCCTTTGCAACAGCCCGGCTACCGCTAAGAAACCGTCACAAGAGGACCATGTCATATACCGACACACCTGTAACAGTGAGGACTGTGGACCTCACACTTAGTCGGTTTGACAAGGACTCGTCTGTCACGTCGCCTTACCCTCCACCTTCAAGCCGGAGCTATCAAGGACCACTACCACACATGTCACATCCCCACACCATCAGGAACTCACCAGACCCGACTTAGATAAACACACCTCTATTCTTGATAAAGAAATAGACTCACGCCGCCTATTCATTCTTGAAGCTATATATATACAAACATACCAACCTACTTTAAACACACAAGCGGAATACAGCCAGATCCTACCCTCGGCACGCCCTTCCAAAGCGAGGCCCCCCATGATGCCCCCAGGATTGCCCCCTCCACACACGCAGACAAACGAAGCAGAGGCCCCGCCCACTCCTGCGCCTAACCCATACGCACCGTCCAGCCAACCAACCAGAGCTAGCCTGAGGTTAGCCAACCAGCGTACAGCCTCACACAATAAACCCTCTCTTGATCTTGTATCGCCTATATATTCTTGACTTATCACCTTCCAATCCAAACACTGACCAGACCCTCATCCTGCATCATCTTTTCAAACTAACATAGACAATATCCTCAATAAAAAAAAAAAAAAAAAAAAAATTTCACTCATTTCACAATCAAAAAATAATGTTGTAAGCACACAACCGCCACTAGAGTCCCTCTCACAGTACCCAAACCGAACCCTCCGGCTATAAGCACAAGGGGGCCCCTTAGCAGGGGTGGAGAGGGTAACTGAAAAGGGTAGGCACCCAGCTGGATAGGGTTAGGAATAGGCTACCCACACGGGAAGATCCCCAATTTCAGGTTGACTCTTGCTCTCCTTCAGAAGGCGACGGGACACTCTTCCTGACCAGGTTTGGGGATTAGGCAGGAATTGTGCTTAACAAATTATTAAATAATCTAAACTTTAAAAACTAATAACAATCAATATCAGTCACTTTAACATCAAGATAAATTTGCCAACTCCAATCAAACAACAACAACATGCAGGATCCAAGCGAATAACATGGGGAGAATAAAAATCAAGCACTGTACCCCTTAGGAGAGGGGTACAAAACTCAAGCTAACAGAACTACTAGGTACAAAGGACATACACATCACATCAGTCAGAGAAGCCGCAGGAGGACTAGTCATAACAACCAGCAATGATGACGACATCAACAAGATCCTAACATCCGAAACCATCAGGACCCTTGAGGAGAACGAGTTCACCCCAGTTATCCCCATTGAACTCCGATGCAAACGCAGTGTAATATGCACCAACCTGGACTCCCTGGCATTCGACAACGACCCAGATCACATCAAACAAGAAATAGAGGCTAGAAACTCACTATGGGCCAAGGTTCTATGCATCTACAAATTCCCAAACCAGCAACCCAGAAAATCCAACTCTCTCAAGATCGAATTTCAAGACTCACTCATGGCTCAGCAAGCCATCAACAACGGACTCAAGATATTTTACCTATCAATTACGGACAAACAAATCAAACAAGAACGTTTCACCCCTATACAAACCTGCATGAGATGCTACATTATGGAAGACCACCCCACCTGGGAATGTCTCAAGCCAAGATAATTCAAAATATGCTCCGAATGCAGCTCCAACGCCCACACCTGGCGGGACTGCCAGAACACACTCAAGAAATGCGTGAACTGCGAAGGAGAACACTCCACCCTCGCCATGAAATGCCCAAAAAGGAAAGACGTCGTCAAGCAAAAAGAAAAAGTACATATCCAACCAGAAAAACAAAAGACAAAGACAACATACGCCAATGCAGCCAACCAACAACTCAATCATGCAACCAACACACCAACGATACTCAACATAAACAACCTGGACAAGGAAACAGCCTACAGTATTATCATAAAGGCATGTCAACAAAAATGCTACGCCTCAGGGATAGATTTCACAGAGTTATACCATAAAACCCTCAAAGAAAACGGACTCCCACTCATCAGAATCCCAGACTTCAATCAAGAGGAATCAGGAAGAGTGATCGAGCAAACCTTCACAGCCACCCAAGAATCAATAACAAAAAGAAGCAACCAAATACTCAACAACAAAAACAGACACAACCGCCAAGAGCCAAATGAGAAAGGGAACCAAACCACCGCCAGCCTACAAGAAGAAGAAGAAGAAGAAGAAGAAGAAGAAACAGTTTACACCACAGAAACGGACAGCCAAGCCAGTACTAGCCTCCACTCAGAAGCATCCGTGGAACAAAACAACGAATCTCAAGAAGGAACAACCCCATCAAAAACAAGCACCCCATATCAAAACAAACTCAGAAGCAAAACAAACAACCAAGAAATAGAACAGAAAATAGGTGATTTCGTAGAAGATCAAAGAACCAAGTCAGACCAATCTCATAGGACAGGTTCCCATGCACAACAAAAAAGTAACACAAAACAAACAACAAATCAACCAAACTAACAAAATGGCTCAAAGACTCATAATACCTCAACATAACGTACTCTCTTGGAACACCAGAAAACATGAACTATCTAATACCTACCTAAATCTACATGCAGACATAATATTAATTCAAAGCCATGGCCTTAAAACTGGAGACAACATGCACATCCCCGGATTTAAGGTTATTCAATCAAACATATATGAACGCCACTCAGACGGTACAGCAATTGCTATTAGACATGGACTACAGCACAAAATCACAGATAATTTCCTTACCAACACCCTAGCTATAGAAGTACAGACAGACACTGGCTCAATCACCATTGCCACAGATTACATACCTCCTAGTAGACCTTTCATCCCAACCCCCGACTATATTACTCTATTCAGAAAAAACACTCCAGTATATCTATTCGGCGACTTAAACGCCAATCACCCAAACTTTGGATACAGAAACACCAATACTGTAGGAAGACAACTTCACAACCTAATCACAACACGAATCATACAACACATTGGACCACACTTTACCATATTTCACAACCAAAACACATCTACAACACCGGACATTATGCTGAGCAATTATCATACTTACCATCATCTACATGCTAGCCGAGGACCACTAACCACGAGCGACCACCAAATTATAATCACAGAAATAAACTGCTATCCCATTATACTACCAATCCCTGACAGACCGAATTATAAAGCAGCCAACTGGGAAGAATTCCAAAACCACATAACAACACATACAACCAACAACACACCAGAACATATTACTCTAGAAGAAATAGATCATGAAATTGAAGAATGGTATAACAACATCCAATCAGCTACCAAAGAACACATTCCTATGAAAAATCACAAAACACTCACAGGAAAAAAAAACTCTCACAACACTCAAATAACAATCCAACAATACAACACATTAAGACAACATGCAAGCATACACGGATGGACAGCAAACCACTATAACAGATACAAAAATCTCCAACATAGATTAAAACAAACACTCCAAGAAGAAAGCAACACCAACTGGGCTAATAAACTTGTACAAATTTCCGACGCA
The DNA here is from genome assembly GCA_032716605.1 of Paralithodes platypus. Taxonomy (NCBI): domain Eukaryota; kingdom Metazoa; phylum Arthropoda; class Malacostraca; order Decapoda; family Lithodidae; genus Paralithodes; species Paralithodes platypus. The sequence goes on along the minus strand of CM064527.1, from coordinate 18,655,451 downwards.
TACCCTGATTCTCAAACATTCTGGAGAAAGATAAAATCTCTCACTGGCGAACCTCCCCCCACAGCACACTACCTTTTAGACCAACAACAAAACAAAATCACTGACATACCACAACAAGAAAGACTACTCAGAGACATCTGGGAAAAAGTACTAAACGAAGAAGAGGAAGATAGCGATGATGAAGATGATAATATTAACATAGTAAACAACTTCATACAAAACAATTGGCAAAGAACAACCCCCCACCATACATCAGACCCTTCCAGACTTCAAATTCACTGCCCCCTAACTAGACCTATCACCAATTATGAAGTCATCAAAACCATCATAAAATAAAAAAACACATGTCCAGGTAAAAGCGGTATTAATAAAGTCATAATGTCAAACCTTCCCGAACCCGCCATCACAAAATTCACCTGGATCCTTAACGCATCGCTATCGGCAGGCTATTTCCCAGATGCCTTCAAAAAATCAATTCTAAAACTCATTCCAAAACCCGGAAAAAACCCACACCTTCCCACAAATTACCGACCCATTTCTCTTCTGGAAGTCCCTGGAAAGACCTTTGAGAGAATCATTAACACACACCTCAGAACACACCTCGAATCAAACAATCTTCACTATAAGCATCAATTTGGCTTCAGAAGCCAAAGAGGAACAACACAGGCACTAACACTAATAACAGAAGAAATAGCAAACAGCAAAGCAGACGGAGGACAATGCCATCTTGTCCTGAGGGACATAACCAAAGCATTCGATAAAGTTTGGCACCAAGGACTAAAACAAAAAATACTTCAGCTCAACCTTCCCTCTATCACTGAGAAACTCCTATGCGATTTTCTCAATGATAGAGAGGCACAGATCAAAATAGGTTCATTCATCGGAGACAGCTTTGTCACCACTTGCGGCGTCCCTCAGGGAAGTGTCTTGTCCCCAACACTATTCACAATATACACACGCGACACCCCAGAATCTCTCACAGGTCTAAACATCAGCTATGTCGACGACATCACCCAAATAATCAGTTATGAGGGGAAGTCCAAGCATCTGATGAACTCCAGAACCAGAAGAGAAGTTGAAAGAGTCAACAACTTCGAAAAACAGTGGAAGATCAAAACAAACACTAATAAATTCACAGTCATTCCTCTCGGATCTAAGAGAAACGAGGACCTTGTCGTTGTTGAAGAACTAATACAGTTCCAACCCAACGGCAAGGCCCTCGGCCTAAAAATTTCAAACACTAGCTACATATCAAACGTCAGTGAGAGAATAGGCAAAGCAATCCACGCCCTCAGCAAACTCTTTAGACTAAGAAACTTAGAAACGAGAATAAAACTCCATCTAATCAAAGCACTAGTACTTCCAATCTTAGAATACCCCCCAATCCCCACCATTGCCTTAAGCAAAACTCAGATCAAAATTCTACAACGAGTGCAAAACAAAGCCCTGAGATTCGCAACCAACACACGCTACCCTTACGCTCACACCACCCAAGAACTTCACCAGGCAAACGGCCTTCTCCCACTTAATATACAATTATATTACCAAGCCAAAAAGATATGGCAGACCATGGAAGCCATAGACGAAAACACATACATCACAATAATAGACAAAAGACAACACATAAGACACTTTAACAGAAACTTTCCAAGTAGCCTCAGTATCATAAACGAAGAGGAACCAGACCCTATTTATACCTAAATTCTTATCAGCTAGCTAGCTATCCTGACAGCAGGACCCACCTTAGCTTAGCTACAAATGCAACTAAATAAATAAATGCAGGAATTTAAAGCACTGTCACTAGCTAGGACCATAAGTCCTCAAACCTGCAATTACCACAGCTTAAGCCCATCTTGCAACATGGGCACAGAATAGGTTTAGCAAACAGCCCTCAACACCATTGTATTTTGCCATAGAAATTATATATCACAGATTAGATTTAGCAAACAGCCCTCAGCACCATTGTATTTTGCCACAGAAAAATTATATTGTAAAATTATGTGAACAATAAACAAACAAAAACAGCAAGGTGGCCGGCCCACCAACTTTACTCTTCCACTGTATTTCATCTTTCCTACTTTCTCTTCCACCCACCCACTCTGTGGTGCCTCTCTTCACCTTTAAAAACAAATAAAAAATAATCTAACTTCACTTTTCCTTGATAATGATGGCTGCGCCCATCGAAACGTCGGAACCCTTCGCAAACCTCCTTTACCAACTTCCTGTAAATACTAGAAAAACTATACGAAAAATTGAGAGTATCAAAAAAAAACTCAATAATGCAAACTGTGCATATTATTTTAATCTCACCTGCCTGAAAGAATATATATATATATATATATATATATATATATATATATATATATATGAGAGATGAGAGAGAGAGATCGATCAATAGAGATACTGTACATAGATCTAGATTCTAGATAGTGGAGAAAATGAATTTCCTAGTGAATAAATATGGTTTGAAAGCACTCCACAATACTTTGAATAACCTTGAAGGATATATAAAATGCTTTGCTTGTAATTTAACCTAAAACCTTTGCAAAATTATTAAGATAATTACATAAGTCACAGACTTTTCTTTCCGAGCCATCTTCCTCAGTTTCCAGGTCACTAACAGTAGGCTACACCATCTACAGTACTTTTATCATAATAAATATCCAAATCTACAGAAATGTAAGTTGTATTTGGTAGGCTACTAGCTTTCAGATTCAGTAGAAATGCTTTCATTGGTATTGAAATAATTGTACTGGTAGGCCTATAGTCTATAACTTCACAGAACTTAACATGGAATCTGATAAATCTTTAACTGAGCAACCTCGATGTTGGGAAAAATGGGTGAAAGTCCTGGAGTAGTGGAACCATTATTTATTAAACCGTGAAAACATCATCATGTATAGGCCTATCATTATTAGGCATTATAATCTGTTGATATCATCCACTTTGACAGGCCACGTTTCTGAAGCATATAGGTCATTGCTCTTCTATTACATGAAGTGTAAACCTTTTTCTTTTAGGGGAGAGGGAGTCGTTTCATGGTTAGAATTGGCAGAAGTTCTCTGCACTTTCCCCAGCCGCATCTAATTCTGGCAATAGTGGCGGCCTCGGCCCCACCACAGGCAGAGATGGTATCTCCCAAGTAGCAAAACTTGTCCACCATCTCCAGTGACACATTGCCACGGTTCACACTCCTGAGCCAATCATTCAACACAAGCTCAGCTTTGCATACTATACACCCAAATTTCTCAATTTCATCTTTCTTCCTCGGCAGAGGTTCATTTATTCTATTACAGCGCTTCTTCCCATGAAGTACCCAGAAATGACAGATGCTACACTGAATTGAATTCACGCCCACCCCTATTCTGCATACTGCACATGGGTATGCACTGTTTTTTTCTACATTTCCACGGCCCAAGCTACTGTGCAAAAACCTTGGTTTTATTGATATTAACTTTTAATTCTTTGTTGTCATGCCCTCACTCTACCTTCTGAACCTTGGCATCCTGCACATTATCTGATTAGAATTAAGCCATCTGTGTATAGCAGTTCCCATGGGTCCCAGCTCTAAAATATCCAAATAGGGCCTCCAAAACTATAACAAAGAGGAGAGGGCTAAAAAAAAAACTTGGTGAACTCCAACATGGACTGCAACCTCCTCAATCAGTATTCCTTTCACCCTCACTTCCGTTTGCGAGTCCTCGTACATTTTCACTATAGCACACACACCAGCCACTCCTCTACACCAAGTTTTCTCATGGCCCACTGTACAACATCCCTGGGCACCTTAACAAAGGCCTTCTCCAGGTTTACAAACACAAGATACAGATCCCTAGCTTTAAGTAACTATCTTTGCCAGTCGCAGCAAGAAGGCTACGTTCAAGGAAGTTCCAGTGACTATTTACATCATATGACCTAGTGCCCCTATTCCTATCCATTTTCTCCAGTTCGCTGCAAAACCTATCTCTATATTCTGATTTATTCAACAACCTTAAATTCCTTTTTGGCATGCATACCTTCTTGCACACAAGATCTCGCTTTAATATCATGTCACATACTAGGAGCTTATGTTGAGAGATACATTCTCACTCGGGATGACCTTTAGCCTGCATCCCTAAACCACTTCCAGTCATTTCTACATGTTCACCAGGAAATAATCTATCTGGCTACTGGAACCCCCAGAATTGTATGTGATCAGATGACTCACCCGTTTCTTGAACTTTATGTTACACACAACCATGTAAAGTGTAACACAGGACTCTGGTATACATTCACCTTCTAGATTTCTCCTTCCGTATCCATTTCCTCCATGAATGCCCCCATACACATCAGCACGTGCTCCCACATTCCCATTTAGGTCACGGTCTATTACTGTGGTGTCATTCTCAAAGAGGCCCGAAACAACACAAATTATGGTCGTTCCAGAAATCTTTCCGTTCTCTACTCAAACCAACCTGTGGGGCATATGCTGATATCACATTCAGTATTCTTTCACCAACTTTCAGCTTCAGTACAATCAATCTTCCATTTACTCTCTTGATCTGAAGAACACTCTTCTCTCACTCCTCGGCCACCAAAACACTCACTCCTCCTTTTGCTTTTCCAGACTCATCTTCCTTCCAGTAGATCCTGTATCTCTTGATTTTTGCCAACTATCCACTGTGCACCGCACCACTTCCATCGGCTTTCCTGGGTGCAGCACACATCCACTCTTCTTCTCTCAAGTGCTTCCACAACTTCATTAGATCTGCCACTCAAACTTCCTACATTCACATTAGTAAGCCTGAACGCTCGGGAGGCTGCATGTCGTCCCCGGTGAGATTATATGCTCATCTGACTTGGGTGTTTTCTGTGATGTTGTAATTGTCATAGTCAGCTAAATGGAAGATCGCCAGGAAAATGTACCGTCCCGAGGACACCGGTTCCAGACTGCCCCAGAGGCCGTTCCCAGCATCTTTCCCCAACAAAGAATTGCCTTTTTATGGCCAAAGTACATCTACCAATAAGAAAAACAATATAGTTTTTGCTTAGTAACATAACAGTATCACCCATAGACTCCTCTACATAAGGACTGGCGTCGGCCATACTCGGTCCCGGAACTTGGGTCCATTGTCAGGCCCACAAACTGAGGTCTTATTTTAGTTTTACTGGATATGGGACTTTTTGTTTTTACTCTACAACATCTTATTAACCAAGTAAAGGAAAATAAAACATTTGTTTTTGGTTGATTGACTCATAAGTCTCTTTCGTGATTGAACATAATAGGAAAATATACAGTTATAATGAGATAGTTTATAAGAACATGTATTATACAAGCAAAGCATCATACCATGACTTACATTAATTAAATATTAGAAGAAATTAAAGTAAAACCTTTGCAAAATATTACTTTACACATAATTTTACATATATCAAAAGTCACATAACACAATAATTAACTTAAACATTAGAAAGTTTCTCTTGTCGCCTTAAGCAGCCTAGTGTACACTCCCGATCGCTTGTATTAAATACAAAGGCCTTAAACAACACATTACACAATGTCTGGCATGCTCCTGAATGGCTAGCTAAAGGAGCATCTACATAAGACAAGCATTGTTTCAAGTAATTGCGACAACACTTTTTCGAGTCTTGAAGAGATATTTGAAGGGTGATGCCACTATGTACAAAGAAGACAGTAGCCAGTGTAGGCATACTCAGCCCACCTCGATTGAGAGCAGTCAAAAACTCTGATGACAAGCATTCCCCAGAATCTACTTCCTGTTGTCCATGTTTATGAGCTAAAAATTCCCCAATGTAGACAATTTTATGTTTTAAAGTATCATCTGAATCTAGAAGTAGTTGAGTGTCTTGTAATGTCAGCTCCTCCAGAAGTTGTAAATCACCATCATCTATTGCTGCTGTACAAAATTCACAGCTTACTTCTTTGGCTCGGTCAGGAACGATGTCACGTTTCAACAGCTGATGCAACTGCTGTACTTTGGATGCTGCTTGAACATCCCCAATGTCAATGTAAAAATTTCCTCCACTACGTTGTCTTGCTTGACCAAAAAACTTTTCTAGGGGATCTTGTGAAAAAACAGCAGGTAGGATGTAAGCAAAATCATGGGTTTCAAAAAGATATTGTGCTGCTTCTATGTTATACCTTGTTGTGATGACAAAGGCATCTGCTGTTGACTGTGTTAGTTTCTTCTCTCTGCCATGCCCACCAGTCCACCGACAGCTGGATACAACTGTACACATTTCCTGCAGAGCTTTGAAGTTTGTACAGTTTAATGTCCAAGGTTCACGATATTGGTCTCGTAAATGAACTGCGCTGTACTTGCTTTTAACATTCATCATTTTAAACCAATTGGTTACCAGTGTTATGTATATCACTGTTCCATCCTGAAATTTAACAGTTCCTTTAAGACCTTCAAATGCAGCAATCGTTTTCTCATTGAACACTTGGCAAACTAAGGGACACTCTGACGTTGCAATGGTTTAGGAAATACTGATGAGCGTGTGAGTTTTGTCAGACGAAGTGGTGTCTTCTGATCTTCATTGTAAAGAGCTTTAACATCACTCCCAACACGCCAAATATTCTGTACCGTCCTTGCTAAAATGTAATTCTTGACATTTCTCTGTGATCCAGTTGTTTCTCATATTCTTGAGGATGTGAACATAATCATAGACAAGGACAACATTTATGCTATCTGGTGCTAGTGTTACTTTTCCAGGACCCCCAAGCATTCTGTAAACAGCTTGATTCAGTGGACAGTTGTCACAGACGAACGATACTGGATGGCCACCACTAGCTTTAACAACATATACAGCCTCAAGTAATATTTCCTTCAGTTGAATAGCATTCAGTTTTGATACAGGATGAATTCGTATGATGTACCGTGGTCCTCCATAGTGACAAACAACTTCAATAGCAAGAGCAGATGTTGCTAGATTTGCTGGTCCGTTTGTTGCATAGCCTACTATATGCTCTCCTGTAAATCTAAGGGCCTGCTTAAGCTTGACTTCATCAAACAAAATGTTAACTAACCGCTGTTGTGGCTTCAACTGATCAAAAAGGATTGGGAGACACATGTCAGCATAAGTGCGAGATAACAATTGGCGAATCTGTTTCTCACAAGGAAGACTAATTGCTTTGGAGTTTCTAAGCATTCTATATGCTGCGGGTGATATACAAAACAGTTCTGCTGCAAGAATTAACATATGCTTTGTATATCGGCGATTTTTAGGATGAATAAGAAGGAGTTGTAACTGTGCTTGAATGAACTGAAAACCTTCAATTTCATGAAATTCTGTGATAGAGTCGAGTTCTGAAATTATTCTTTTTAAGCGGTCAGTATTAGTCGCTTCATGAGTGTTCATAATTTTCACTAATTCTTCAATTTGAGACCACTTACTTACCAAGCTATTTTTTTGAAGATTCAGTTTACTTTTTGGTATCTCCAAGCCACTTTTCTCTGCTACTACCAGCTGCAGAAAACCAAAAGGAGACTGTACCTCTTTTGTTACGACCGGGGCTCGTATAAAACAAGGGCTCTTAATCATTGGACTAGGAAAGCACACAGCCACAACGGTAACACTAGATCCAACCCCTGAACTTATAATGCCGGCGCACAAAAACACCTATACCCTCCAGAGTTAAATCTGCGATAACGGGGTATCCTATAACTCAGTATAAGTGCACTACTACTACAGGCTGATGATCTCTGATACAGCCTGATCGTTGCACAACAACATACAATTACGGTAATAAGGTATACTAGGAAAAGATAGAGATCTTAATTAAATCACTGCAATGATTTAATGCAAACTAGAAGAAGGTATATTTAAAGTTTCTCTAAACAATAATGAACTGTCACTCCTATACTAAAGAAAGTGAACGAAAGTCCCAAAGCATCGAGCAGGAATCTTCTGAAGAAAGTCTGATGCTGGGGTAAGATGATCGTATCGGATTTTGAACTGTAGTATAAAGCAGGAACAGGATATGACAATTGTAAGGACATATAGGGTTAACTGGCACAGGAATAATAACTGCGCAATAGTAGGAACTCAAACAGCAAAAGAAGTACTTCCTCATCAACGAAACAGCCTACTAGGGTTGTGCAACTCAACAACAACCTAGACTAATAAATGCCGTGAATAATAATGCATACATAACAGAAAGAGTTTATAATCTAAATCTGGTGTCTGCTAGGCGAATAAAGTCTAGCTGGGATGTAGTAGGCTAGGAAACAATGGCTGAGCAAGCGGCTCGTAGCCTAGCGAAGTCCTTAAGGCTGTGCGGCCAAATTACGTTAATTGACGGGATGCTCTCTTGAGAGATCCAGATCGCTAGTATCTGGTTCTCTCCTGGCGACCCTCTCAAAGTCAAAGCAAACGAGTTAGCACAGTGTTGGGTGGCAGAGGCAAAAGCCCTCACTCGCAACACAGCGCTAAACTCACAAGGTACACAGTCAGAAAGACCACCTAGGCTTCCCACGTCTCCGTTGCGATTGTACAGGTTCAACAAAATCTAGTACACATCGGAAATCACAACACCAGTAGCCTTATCCCAGTCTAGCATTAAATCCCCCAGCAGACCACCAAGATACAGGAAGGGAGACACCGTCAGTGTGTCGAACCTCTACAGACAAAAATGGTAACCCTTCCAAAATGCCTAACTAAACATGTGTTATCTGAGAGCTTCAGCATATAATACGATGGCCGATATATGAAATCGTGCAGAACCAAAGGTAAGTTATGATATTAAATAGAGTAGAAGAATGAGAGGTAAGAAGTTGAGAGAGAGAAACAGTGCTCTATAGGTAGAAGTCGGGAGACAGGGGTGCAAGGGACATGTGAAAGGTATGCTAGTCAGGAAAGCTCTGAGGAAGGAACTCCTCGGGACCCCTCCAGGATCACACACAAAGGCATGGTGGTCAGCCAATCACAGGCCGCTACGTCACCAGGCAGCAGGGCTGCAGAAGGCGCCAGGAACCACCAGCCAATCAAGAGGCGCGAGACTGCACGCGCGCGAGCCTACAAAGCGAGGGGGGAGGCAGCACATGTATACGCACGCACACACTACCACCCCACTGCCTATAATTATTATTCTCTCTCCTTAACTATATACAATGCATCCTATGTTCAACTCATGATATAAAATGCTTCCCGTTGTCACAGACGAAAACAAAGACCTCCACGGGACTGTCTGTAACAACACGAACACTATTAAAGAAAGAACAACATTGTAGACAGACTGTAGCCAAATATCTTGCCCCGGCGAGTGCTAGCGAGTGGCCAAGTGAGCGGCTGAGCCCACGTGGCGTTCTGCTGAGCTGCAGGCGTCACACCCCACCCAAGATATTAGACGCTCAACCATGAGCTCTATATCTGACAAGCAGAACCCCGATAAGACTCGCCACCCCTAACCACTTCGCAACAAAGAAGGCAAAGCTCAGTTCTCATCAACAAATAATTACAACCCCTCCCAACACAATAGCTTAATTAATTCATACTGCTATGCTCCTAGAGCGAGCTTCTACTAGCCCAGCCTTCTGAGAGAAGCACAGGTTCGACTCAGAACTTTAGCTATAACATACTTAACAAAATTTAACTATTAAAGAAAGAGTTTTATAGAATTTTCATTTTTAATATGTTTTTGGCGGCTGCACTTACAGGGGCAAGCCAATTTTACTCCACTCTCAACACACACTGACTGAACGGCGAGGGTTCTCCTGCAACCAAACCCTCCCATGACAAACAATCAGCCAAAACATTATCAGTGCCCTTAGCATGCCACACATCCAACTTGTGTTCCGGCAGCACAACAACACCTGACACTGACAAACTGCCCAGTTCATCACAAGACTGGCATTTCTCTTCGCTCTTTCCGGCAACGGGGCCTGCCAATAACCTTTCACTAGTTCTACCTTCGTGATAGGTGATGCAGCTCCGAGGCGGTCTATGGTGTCGTCAACTCTCGATAAGGTATAGGCGTCTGTCAGGGATAATGCACACACACTATCGCAATCAACACACTCACTGATCTTGCCACTTAACACAGGTTGCCAAGTTACAGGCAACGACCACTCACGACATACTTTATCCCTCAGACCCTTTTTCCACATGTCGTCTAGCTCTGTTTTCACGACAGACTTTTTTGCAGGATTTATACGGTAGGGAATTAAACTGAGCCTCGCACTGTCTTCAGCCTCCATGTCGGATTCTACCCCGTACATCAGGCCTGGAGAAGCAACAAACATGCGGATGCACTGCCACAGCCTAGTAAACAACTTATCTCGCAGAACAACAATCCTAGTGCCCTCCCACAACCCAGACGAGACCGCAGCTTCTAACCTATAGTCTCCCTTCTCCACCTTCGTCCCTAGAACAGCCAGGTCATGAGAGGGACAATCAGTACCACCTGTGCAGTCACTCCCATAGTTCATTATTGCTAAGGCTTCCCAGCCGATACCGTACATTTGCACCCCCGCATTCCTTAAGACTACATCTGCCTGCGCAGCATCACCGCTTTTAGCGACATGGCCAGATACAGTCGGTCTATGGTAGGGCTGTTGCAATCGACTAGAGCAGCATTGGGAGGCTATGCGACGACTGGGCACTTCTATGCCACAGCCAACCTCACCAATCTGCTCAAAGTCCTCCTTTTGACCACCACCCTTGGCAGCCATGGGTCGACCCTGACCTGGCAACCATGCCAAAGCCTCGTCGCCCACCTTGAACCACCGAAACAACGAGGCTAACGGTCTCCCAACATTCGCGTGACCTGCCCGCTGAACATCTTGCACCGCCTGAGTTGTGAGGCTCAGGGGCTCGGCACGACCAGTGGGGTATGAACCGAGCTGGTGCTGGAGCGCTGCACAATGCTGCTCAGGCAGGTGCTCTAGCGCTTCCACAGCCACCAGACTCGTGTCCCCCGCCCACTGCTCCGCCGAGACATGATAATCCCTACTCTCCTCCACCTGTGCCCTACTGCCCCCCTCTCCTTCTCCACCTTGGCCGCTGCAGACCAACGCAGGGACAGTAGGCTGCTCAGGTGGTTGCCTCACAAACTCCTCCAACAGGTTCACATGACATGTTTCCCCGTCATCGTGTTTGATCTCGACAGCACCATTACCACACTTCTGAACTTCCGGATCCTCCAACTGCAGTTTACAAATATCTGAGGGAACCAACCTGTCTAGATGCTTCCGAAGCAACCCAAGTCCTCCCCCAATATTAAGCTGAGCAACCCTTTTTTCTCTCCGTGTGTAACGTTTCTGCCTCGGAGTCTCTTCCTGCCCTACCTCCTCACTAGATGTGACAAGTCCTGGGGCTTCTCCAGACTCCAACAATGGTGCCAATACTGAGTTGCCAAGAAGAGCTGCTGGTACTAAACTCTTCAAACTGTTACCAACATTAGCCATCTTCTTCCAACCGTTCCTCCGTTGATCAGAAGACTGAGGAATAGGCTGTGACACTTTGGATGCAAGAGGTCTTGTAACAACGCACGCCATAGGTTGTACATGACATTTCTCTACCCACTCCTGTTCCTGCCTACTCACGTCGGCCGGCTTCTCGGCAACGACTAAGGGTGAAACCTCAGAAGTAGGCACCGCAGTCGTTGCCGAGAAGGAGGTCGACGCCCCCAACAGGCAAGTTCTCCACAACACCCACATCCAACTCTCGTGTCACACCATCCACCTCCAGTTCCATCCTGACCAACGGGTATGACTTGACAGCATTGATACCCTGCACCACAACCACCCGTGCCGCGTTTATTGGTCTACCAGTAAAGTTCTTCATTAAAGTCTGAGAGGCACCCGTGTCTCGCAACAGCTCAACTCCATGCTTCTTACCAGCCCACTTCACGCAGCCATGCCCTCGATGGTCACAAAAGACATCGCGGACAGGGTTCGAGCCTTCCGGATTCTTCTCCACTGGCTGTGTGCCAGCCTCTGACGTTATACCCCGGGCAAACTCAGACGCCTTCGGGGACACCCCAATGTTGCGAGCCAAAGACACAACTGCATTAGGTAGCTTGCTTGGACAGGCTCTTGCAAAATGCCCCTTCTCATGACAATGAAAACACTCTAACTCCCCCTTGGGCTTCCCTTGAGGTGGGGAAGGGCCCTGAGCCTTCTTAAACGGGACGGTATTAGGTTTATGGTCAGAGTTAGTATCGTTGCTCTTGTTGTAATGGTTATATGGTGTATCACTGACTCGGGGGGGTGGAGTGTTGCGCCCCTTGTTACCTGCATCGTTCCGTTGTGCAGACCCGCACCCACGAATCAGTGACATCCGAAGGTCAGCCATCTCAGCTGCCTCCTGAAGAGTTCTTGGGTTTTTCTCTTTAAGATTCAACGTCAGATCGCTGCCCGTACACTTAAAAAATTGTTCTAGAAGCATCAGCTGTTTCAACTCCTCAAACGTCGATGCCTTCTCAGAACGCAGCCAGTTTCTAAATGCATCGGACAGATCCCGGGCATGCTCAAGAAAGGTGCACTCACAACCCTTCGTTACTCCACGGAACTTCAATCTGTACGTCTCTGGTTGTAACTCATATGCCCGCAGGACAGCCTCCTTCAATACCTCGTAATCGATGCAGGACTCCAAGGGCAACACATCATATGCCCTGAGTCCTTTGCCAACCAATCTAGAGGAAACAAGGGCTGCCCACTTAACCTCGGACCATTGGTGCTCCCGGCACTTCTTCTCGAAACGCATAAAAAATTCAGTGACACCCGACTCATCAAATACAGGGACCAACTTGAGCAGGTGCGTTAACGACTGATCAAGACCTCGATTCCTAGAACCGAGACGCTGCCCTGTCGACTCCACCCTAGACTTCTCAAGATCTATGTCTGCACAGTACCTAGCCTGTCTCTCCTCAGACTCATTCTCTCGCTGCCGTTGCTCGAGCTCATATCTGGCCCTTCTCTCCTCAGCCTGAATCTTAGCCATCTCAAACTCCCGCTGCTGCTGCTCAGATTCCCGCTTCTGCTGCTCAGATTCCCGCTTCTGCTGCAGCTGCATCTTAGCCATCTCAAGCTGGAAGAGCATATCTTGAATCAAACCTTGAGGAGGAGGAGATGCAACAATTGGAGACCCACCCTGTGACAAACCACGCTGCCAGTGACTATCGGCCTGAGGGAACGTACCCAGCTCCGGAGCCCGAGGGGGCGCCATGGTAGGAGTCGAGTGGAATGGGGGCTGGGCCGAAGGTGCCCCAGCTCCCGCTTCACCCGAAGCCCCACGCACCCCGCCGAGCACACAGGCCACCAGGTCACCTCTCGACATGCTGCTAATGCCCACATGCCCCTTGACCGTGGCCAAACACTGGAGACCAAACCGATCAATCCCCGACACCCGGTCAGCAGTAATAGGTGTCTCCAGAAACTTCCTTGCATCCTCCTCACTAGCTATAACTCTAATGTCATCTAACAAAGCCCGCTGCTGCACCTCAGTTTCTGTTTCCCGTACTGTGTCCTCACTGTACACTGATCCGTCGTTCGACATAGTGTCCACCAAAATTCTCAACGTTTATATAAAAAAAAATAGAAGTACCTAAACTCTTATGTAGCACTATTCACTCAAAAAATGCTTGATAACTCTTAAGTGTTATACTACTTGCCAAAAAAAAATCCACGTGTCCACTATATTCCTTCAAACAAAAACAAATGACCACAACACTCCTGCAATATTTCTCTAAGTTCACAAAATCCTAAGCAAGGTCGCCATTTGTTACGACCGGGGCTCGTATAAAACAAGGGCTCTTAATCATTGGACTAGGAAAGCACACAGCCACAACGGTAACACTAGATCCAACCCCTGAACTTATAATGCCGGCGCACAAAAACACCTATACCCTCCAGAGTTAAATCTGCGATAACGGGGTATCCTATAACTCAGTATAAGTTCACTACTACTACAGGCTGATGATCTCTGATACAGCCTGATCACAACAACATACAATTACGGTAATAAGGTATACTAGGAAAAGATAAGAGATCTTAATTAAATCACTGCAATGATTTAATGCAAACTAGAAGAAGGTATATTTAAAGTTACTCTAAACAATAATGAACTGTCACTCCTATACTAAAGAAAGTGAACGAAAGTCCCAAAGCATCGAGCAGGAATCTTCTGAAGAAAGTCTGATGCTGGGGTAAGATGATCGTATCGGATTTTGAACTGTAGTATAAAGAAGGAACAGGATATGACAATTGTAAGGACATATAGGGTTAACTAGCACGGGAATAATAACTGCGCAATAGTAGGAACTCAAACAGCAAAAGAAGTACTTCCTCATCAACGAAACAGCCTACTAGGGTTGTGCAACTCAACAACAACCTAGACTAATAAATGCCGTGAATAATAATGCATACATAACAGAAAGAGTTTATAATCTAAATCTGGTGTCTGCTAGGCGAATAAAGTCTAGCTGGGATGTAGTAGGCTAGGAAACAATGGCTGAGCAAGCGGCTCGTAGCCTAGCGATGTCCTTAAGGCTGTGCGGCCAAATTACGTTAATTGACGGGGTGCTCTCTTGAGAGATCCAGATCGCTAGTATCTGGTTCTCTCCTGGCGACCCTCTCAAAGTCAAAGCAAACGAGTTAGCACAGTGTTGGGTGGCAGAGGCAAAAGCCCTCACTCGCAACACAGCGCTAAACTCACAAGGTACACAGTCCGAAAGACCACCTAGGCTTCCCACGTCTCCGTTGCGATTGTACAGGTTCAACAAAATCTAGTACACATCGGAAATCACAACACCAGTAGCCTTATCCCAGTCTAGCATTAAATCCCCCAGCAGACCACCAAGATACAGGAAGGGAGACACCGTGAGTGTGTCAAACCTCTACAGACAAAAATGGTAACCCTTCCAAAATGCCTAACTAAACATGTGTTATCTGAGAGCTTCAGCATATAATACGATGGCCGATATATGAAATCGTGCAGAACCAAAGGGAAGTTATGATATTAAATAGAGTAGAAGAATGAGAGGTAAGAAGTTGAGAGAGAGAGAAAGTGCTCTATAGGTAGAAGTCGGGAGACAGGGGGGCAAGGGACATGTGAAGGGTATGCTAGTCAGGAAAGCTCTGAGGAAGGAACTCCTCGGGACCCCTCCAGGATCACACACAAAGGCATGGTGGTCAGCCAATCACAGGCCGCTACGTCACCAGGCAGCAGGGCTGCAGAAGGCGCCAGGAACCACCAGCCAATCAAGAGGCGCGAGACTGCACGCGAGCCTACAAAGCGAGGGGGGAGGCAGCACATCTATACGCACGCACACACTACCACCCCACTGCCTATAATTATTATTCTCTCTCCTTAACTATATACAATGCATCCTATGTTCAACTCATGATATAAAATGCTTCCCGTTGTTACAGACGAAAACAAAGACCTCCACGGGACTGTCTGTAACAACACGAACACTATTAAAGAAAGAACAACATTGTAGACAGACTGTAGCCAAATACCTTGCCCCGGCGAGTGCTAGCGAGTGTCCAAGCGAGCGGCTGAGCCCACGTGGCGTTCTGCTGAGCTGCAGGCGTCACACTTTAAAATGAAGAAACTTATCAACTGCTCTACCATTACCATCTGTCTTAAACATTGTCAGTTCTCTACCATTTTGCATTATATAAAACTCAGGGAAGTGTTTTCCAATCTCTCCTGCAAATTTGTCATAACTATGCATTTTGTCTTGTTCATTTTCAAATTCAGTTTTTTTTTTAAGTCTTGCTTCACTTGTCACTGTTTTAGTTAACCTAGGAGCTGACGTAAGTTGTTTGAGGCAAGACTTGGGTACACCTTTAAAAACTGTAGGAGGCCCAGCTGGTCGTTTTCCTCCCCGAACTGTGACCCAATCGCAGTCGAAGTGTGATGCACAAATCCATAGTTTCGACCTGTCTCTCAAACTTTCTGGGCTATTTGGCATAGCACTAATCCATGCATGTCGTTCTTGTTCTTGTTCTTCATTCGGGAAACACACCATAGGACTGTATGGCTCTCCCCTGTAGTTTCCACGACAATTGAATGCAGCACATCTTTTCGGCATTGTTCCTGTAAAGCAAAAAAACAAGAATAGTTGTAAAATGGTTATCAGTACATATCAAAGCAACCCGTTGACATCAGCTCAATTCTAATATTTATCAGCTAAATAAGTTGTTAACACAGATCCTTTTGTGACTGGTAAGTATTTATAAGAAAATTACTTACAATAAGCTGAAAGATAACGAACAACAGAACAAAAATGTGTTGCCTCTAACGTGTCTCGTGGGTGACTGGGCATCGTCCTGGGCTGTTCGTTTTCTGGCGAGACATTATGTCGCCAATATGGCGGGGATATGGACGATTGCGTGTGAAATTACATGCATTTATATGTAAAGTTGTGTTTGTGTACATATTTTTGTGTTTAAGAAAGTCGGAGAGACCACTGCTTTCATGATACTGCTTTTAATCAATGGACCCAAGTTTCAAACTCCGAGAGTGCTCGTTTCCAGTCCTTATGTAAAGGGGTCTATGGTATCACCCCAACATCTGACAGCCACCCAATATCCCATTATAGAAAACATCTATCTATTTCATATCAGGCCGATATCCTTTTGCCATTTCTAAACTGTTATACATTGGTCTCATATAGGAAATCTAATATCCTTTAGTATGGTTATATGCCAGTACCAGCCGAACATCTGGTACCAAACACAATGCCGATTAACGGAAAGCCACTATAAATATGATAAAGGATCAATATAGTTTTGCCTTCTTCTGGCCGAAGTACAATGGCCCGTTGTAAGGAAGCCATTATCTCTTCACATAGGGAAATTCATTTATGAATTCAATATTGGGTCGATATAATTTGGCCATTTATTTGCTGCTATGCATATCCCAATACAGGACAACTGTTATCCTTTAGTACTGCAATATGCCAGTATTGGTCCTACATATGGAAGACTACCTTAGGCCGGTTAATGTTTAATAGTAATGAACATAATATTAGACCACTATCTTTGGGCCTTTTTTTGGGCTACATACAACGGCCCGATATAGGCAAGTCATCATCTCTTACTTTCCGTTATATGCCAGTTGTTACGACCGGGGCTCGTATAAAACAAGGGCTCTTAATCATTGGACTAGGAAAGCACACAGCCACAACGGTAACACTAGATCCAACCCCTGAACTTATAATGCCGGCGCACAAAAACACCTATACCCTCCAGAGTTAAATCTGCGATAACGGGGTATCCTATAACTCAGTATAAGTGCACTACTACCACAGGTTGATGATCTCTGATACAGCCTGATCACAACAACATACAATTACGTTAATAAGGTATACTAGGAAAAGATAAGAGATCTTAATTAAATCACTGCAATGATTTAATGCAAACTAGAAGAAGGTATATTTAAAGTTACTCTAAACAATAATGAACTGTCACTCCTATACTAAAGAAAGTGAACGAAAGTCCCAAAGCATCGAGCAGGAATCTTCTGAAGAAAGTCTGATGCTGGGGTAAGATGATCGTAACGGATTTTGAACTGTTATATAAAGCAGGGTCAATATAGGACAAGTGTAGAGACAGACAGTGTCAACTGACACGGGAATAACGATAAATGGACACTAGTATTATCTCCAACAACAAAAGAAGTCCTTCGTCAGGCAACTCAAAAAACCTGCTCCAGGTTGTGCAACTCAACAACAACCAAGGCTTACAGTCAACGTAAATAAGAATGCTGCATACATAACATAAGAGTTTATAATTCTAAATGGGTGTCTGCTAGGCTAATAAAGTCTAGCTGGGATGTCGTAGGCTAGAAAACAATGGCTGAGCAAGCGGCTCGTAGCCTAGCGAGGTCCTTAAGACTGTGCGGCCAAATTACGTTAATTGACGGGGTGCTCTCTTGAGAGATCCAGATCGCTAGTATCTGGTTCTCTCCTGGCGACCCTCGTAAAGTCAAAACAAAACGAGTTAGCACAGTGTTGGGTGGCAGAGGCAAAAGCCCTCACTCGCAACACAGTGCTAAACTCACAAGGTACACAGTCAGAAAGACCACCTAGGCTTCCCACGTCTCCGTTGCGATTGTACAGGTTCAACAAAACCTAGCACACATCGGAAATCACAACAACAATGGCCTCACCCCAGTCTAGCATTAAATAGCACAGCAGACAGCCAAGGAATAGGCAGGGAGACACCGTGAGTGTGTCGAACCTCTACAGACAAAATGGTAACCCCTCCAAAATGCCTAACTAAACATATAATATCTGAGAGCTTCAGCATATAATACGATGGCCGATGTATGAAATCGTGAACCAAAGGGGAATTATGATATTAAATAGAGTGGAAGAATGAGAGGTAAGAAGTTGAGAGAGAGAGAAAGTGCTCTATAGGTAGAAGTCGGGAGACAGGTGGCAAGGGAATGTTAAGGGTATGCTGTTCAGACAAGCTCTGAGGAGAATAGCTCCTCTGGACCCCTCTAGGATCCCACACAAAGGAATGGTGGTCAGCCAATCACAGGCCGCTACGTCACCCGGCAGCAGGCCTGCAGAAGGCGCCAGGAACCACCAGCCAATCAAAACCGAGAGAAGGATCACGCGAGCGAGGGACTCCTCGAGGGAGGAGGGAGGAGGAAAAACTACCTTCTCACTGCACGCTCGCTCTCTCTCTCCTTCCTTCATTACAATACATCTTATGTTCAACTCATGATATAAAATAGAATCTCTTGTCACAGGCGAAAACAAAGACCACTTCTATACTGCCTGTGACATGACGATTCACAAGAAAGAAAGTACAACATTGTAGATAGACTGTAGCCCATTTCACTGCCCTGACGAGCGTTAGTGGCTACCGGGAGGCGATTCTGCCAACGCTGGCAGGCGTCACACAGTATTGGCCCAAGGTCTGATAACCACATAATTCTCGATGATTGAAAATATTGATTACATTAAAGTTGGGCCGACATAACTTTGCCACTTCATTGGCCCAACACAGGAAGTTTATTATCCATCATGACTAGCTAATGCCAGTATTGGCCCCAATTATTGAAGACAACCAATTACCGGTTAATGGAAAATCATACTGAATAAGATATTGGACCAATACAAGTTTGCCATATGGCCGAAACACAATGGCCAGGTATAGGAAAGCCATCATCTCGTATCATCCACTATATATACCGGTATTGTCCCAACATCTGCCATCTATCTACTATCCTATGATGAAAAACATTTATAAATACAGAATTGGCCTGATATAGATAGCTTGGTAGGTTTTTGGCCGCTATACTGTACATATGCCCAACATAAGCAAATATTGTTTTGTAATGATTTATGTCAATAGTGGCCAAACACCTGGAACCCAATCCAACGCCCAGTGAATGGAAAACTATTTTGAATAATAATATTGGACCAACATAATATTGCCTATTTATGGAAAAAGTACATAGACCCAATTTAAGAAAAACATTATCCATTTTGTTTAGTAACATAACAGTATCACTCCAACATCTGACAGCCACCCAATATCCCATTATAGAAAACATTTATCTATTTCATATCAGGCCGATATCCTTTTGCCATTTCTAAACTGTTATACATTGGTCTCATATAGGAAATCTAATATCCTTTAGTACGGTTATATGCCAGTACCAGCCGAACATCTGGTACCAAACACAATGCCGATTAACGGAAAGCCACTTTAAATATGATAAAGGACCAATAAAGTTTTGCCTTCTTCTGGCCGAAGTACAATGGCCCGATGTAAGGAAGCCATTATCTCTTTCTTTCTCTTCTATTCTTGTATTGGCCCAACATCTGGCAAACACCAACTATCACATAGGGAAATTCATTTATGAATTCAATATTGGGTCGATATAATTTGGCCATTTATTTACTGCAATATGCCAGTATTGGTCCTACATATGGAAGACTACCTTAGGCCGGTTAATGTTAAATAGTAATGAACATAATATTAGACCACCATCTTTGGGCCTTTTTCTGGGCTACATACAATGGCCAGATATAGGCAAGTCATCATCTCTTAGTTTCCGTTATATGCCAGTATTGGCCCAAGGTCTGACAACCACACAATTCTCGAGAATTGAAAATATTGATTACATTAAAGTTGGGCCGATACAACTTTGCCACTTCAAGGCCGTTACTCATTGGCCCAACACAGAAAGTTCATTATCCATCATGACTAGCTAATGCCAGTATTGGCCCCAATTATTGAAGACAACCAATTACCGGTTAATGGAAAATCATACTGAATAAGATATTGGACCAATACATTTTGCCATCTTCTGGCCGAAACACAATAGCCAGGTATAGGAAAGCCATCATCTGTTATCATCCACTATATTCGCTAGTATTGTCCCAACATCTGCCATCCATCTACTATCCTATGATGGAAAACATTTATTTATTTAGTATTGGGCCGATATAGCTTGGTCGAATTTTGGCCGCTATACGTATGCCCAACACAGGCAAACAATACC
Organism: Paralithodes platypus; assembly: GCA_032716605.1. Taxonomy (NCBI): domain Eukaryota; kingdom Metazoa; phylum Arthropoda; class Malacostraca; order Decapoda; family Lithodidae; genus Paralithodes; species Paralithodes platypus. Next base: position 18,634,973 of record CM064527.1, on the reverse strand, counting down.
CTTTATTAATGCTATATGCTAGTAATGGCCCAACACCTGAAATTCAATCTAATGCCGGTGAACGGAAAACCATTTTGAATATGATAATGGAAAAACAAAATGTTGCCTTCTTATGGCCAAAGTACATCTACCCAATATAAGAAAAACAATATCCTTTACTTTTTGCTATATAACAGTATCGGCCCGACATTGGGCATCTTATCCGTATCCAATGATGGAAAACATTTATTATTTCAATATTGGGCTGATATAATTACGCAATTATTTGGCCGTTAGACATTGGCCCAATACAGAAAATAAGTTATCCTGAATCCTGTTAAGTGCCGGTGCTGGCCCAACACTGTAAACCCAACCCAAAGACGGACAAAGGAAAACTTTTTATAAATTTACTATCGGACAGACATAGTTTCAGAATATTCTGGCCAACATACATTGGTCCAATATGAAAAAGCCTACATTCCAGACTTGCCGGCATTGGCCCGTACTTCCAATGTTTGCTGAGAATATATTGGCCCTTTTATTAAAAATGGTTATCCATTTATTGGATGTATTTACTGTATCAGCCCAACATTGTGCATTCTCTTCTGAATCAACTATGGAAACCCATTATTATTTCTACAATGGACCGATATCATTATACCTTAATCAGGCCGATAAATATTGGCCCAATAAACAAAATAAGTTATACTTAACCCGGCAAGCGCGATAGGCCTCACGGAAGGCTTCCTATAGGGAACGCGATAGGCCTCACGGAAGCAAGACCATAACAAAAGCCTTCCAAAAAAAAAAGGACCTATCAAAACAAAAGAATTTGTCTCTAGGTGACAAAATTCCCCTCTAGTACTCATCCATGTGTTTCTCACCCCCCCCCCCTCCCCTCCTTCCCCACCTTATTCCCCCCTCCCCCCCTCCTCAATTATCACCTATTTTTCCTCTTATTTTCATCATTTATCGGTTATTTTTCTCTCCCGCGATAATGTAGCACAAGTGGGTTGCACAAAAGATCGTTATGTAACACCCAGACACCGGCACACACCGCCCCGCTCGCCTCAGTTGACTCACAGACAGCGAGAGGGGAGGGTTGCCTGTGCCTCTCTCTCGCCTGAGATTATGACCGGGTGGCAATCTTCGTTTTTCACCACCCAAATGCTTTTCCAACTTATTTTAGCACTCTTGAAGGTTCATATATACATCATATATGTAAAATAAAAGCATACCGAAAACAAATAATGCTCTATATTGTAAATATAACGAATTATGTCAGAATCCAAGGCTAGAAATGCACAAATAACTACCCTAGCCCCTAGGTCTATATCGCACTTGTCAGGTTAATTAATAACATCATTTGCTAATGCTGGACCAGCATAATGTATTCTGCCCCAAAACGGACACAGGAAAACATTTATAAATAATATATTGAACCAATACTGCATTAGAAGATTATGGCCAACATATTTTGGCCAGATATACAAAAGACAACATATTTTACCTTCATGTAGTTGCTATTATTGACCCAATATCTATCATCTAACAACCTATCTATTATGGAAATCATTAATAAGATCAACAGGGGGCCAATATATTTTGGCCACATTATGGCCGATACATATAGGCCCAATGCAGGTAGATGACATTATTTGGTAAAGGCGATATGCCAGTACTGGCCCAACATAAATATTCCATAATGATGGCGGAGATTGGCAAGCCATTTCAAATATAATGTAGAACCAACAATGTTCTACCAATTTACGGCTAAAATATATTGGCCCTTTTAATTAAAGATAGTTATCCATTTCTTGAATGTATATACTGTATCGGCCCAATATTGTGCATCCTCTTCTGAATCAACTATGGAAACCCATTATTATTTCTACAATGGACCGATATCATTATGCCTTAATCAGGCTGATAAATATTGGCCCAGTAAACAAAATAAGTTATACTTAATAACATCATTTATCCTGCCACAAAACGGACAAAGGAAAACATTTATATATAATATATTGAACCAATACCGCTTTAGAATATTATGGCCAACATGTTTTGACCCGATACAAAAAAGTGAACATATTTTACATTCATGTAGTTGCCATTATTGGCCCAATATAAGAACATAAGAAAATGGGAGTCTGCAGGAAGCCGATGGGCTCACACAAGGCAGGTCCCTGTCACACCCAACCCCAATTACAAGGCCTAATTACAGACCCAACTCATTAATACCTTGAGGACTGACCTCACCAAAATGGTCAGAGATCAACACAGGATTACAGGAGTCTGCAGAGCGCCGATTGGCCCACACCCGGCAGATCCCCCCTCATACTCAACCCTTCTCGTCCATATGCCTATCTAATTTTTTATCTTAAAGCTCCCTATCGTTCTTGATCATACCATATCACTTGGTAGCCTATTCCACATGTCTACAAATCTGTTACCAAACCAATATTTGCCTATATCTTTTCTGAAACGAAATTTTTCTAATTTGAAACCATTTGTTCGAGTTCTTTCGCTATCACTGAGCTTCAGTACATTTGTCATGTCCCCTTTATTAATCCCACTAACCCACTTGAACACTTCTATCATATCCCCTCTAACTCTGCATCTTTCTAACGAATGTAAGCCTAATTTTTTTCAACTTTTCTTCATATGGCAGATTTCTAATATTAATAATTTGTGTCATTCTTCGCTGTACTCTCTCCAACGAATCTATGTCCATTCTGTAATAAGGACACCAAAATTGGACAACATAATCCATATGAGGTCTCACTAATGATAATTAAAGTTTTAAGATAACATCCAACAACCTACCTATTATGGAAATCATTAATAAGATCAACAGGGGGCCAATATATTTTGGCCACATTATGGCCGATACATATAGGCCCAATGCAAGTAGATGACATTATTTGGTAAAGGCGATATGCCAGTACTGGCTCAACATAAATATTCCATAATGATGGCGGAGATTGGCAAGTCATTTCAAATATAATGTAGGACCAACAATGTTCTACCAATTTACTGCCATAATATATTGGCCCTTTTAATTAAAGACAGTTATCCATTTCTTGAATGTATATACTGTATCGGCCCAACATTGTGCATCCTCTTCTGAATCAACTATGGAAACCCATTATTATTTCTACAATAGGACCGATATCATTATGCCTTAATCAGGCCAATAAATATTGGCTCAATAAACAAAATAAGTTATACTTAATGCCATCATTTGCTAATGCTGGACCAGCATTATGTATCCTGCCCCAAAACGGACAAAGGAAAACATTTATTAATAATATATTGAACCAATACCGTTTTAGAATATTATGGCCAATATATTTTGGCCCGATACAAAAACACCAACATTCCGGACTTGCCGCTACTGGCCGGAATTGGCCCGTACTTAAAATGTTTCCTGGGAGTCTGTATCTCCCAACATTGCGTCATTTCATTCACGTGTGTAGTAGAAGATACCAGATTCACTGGTGACATATATATATATCGCCTGAGTTCTTGCAGTTTCGACTATTGACCAGCTGACCTTAGCATCTCGTCTGCCCCTCTCTCTCCTGCCTGTACATAGTTTACCATTATATCTAGTGAAGTGACATATCTCTCCTGGCTACCATCATAAGATATAGCAGTCTGCAAATCCTTGCCTGTAATCGAGGAGTTGAGCATATAAGTGTGTCACCTATATATATAGCCTACTTATTATTCTATGACATTTTGTGTACTAGTTATAAGTTAATAATTAATTAAGTCTCTGCCAATTAGGATTATTTCTTGATTTCCCTTTGATTACTTTTATTATTATTGTTATGAGTGTAAAGCATTGAATTAATTTGTGATTAGTTTCCAAGTTTGTGCAATTTGAGCAGTTTAATTTAGTTAGACCTTTTTTGTATTTTCAGAAGGAATATCTTCTCAAGTGATATTTTAGTGCTTGTTTCACATTTAAATAATTGCATTAACTATTTGAATTGCTTCTATTAATGTATTGTGCATTTCCTTAAGTTATTAACCCATTCGTAGCGGGGGCGGACTTAAGTCCGCCTCCAATTTGCAGCAAGTTAGGATCATTATTAAGGCTTTTAAAGGGTTAAAATCGAGTTAAAATGGCCGGGAGCGCAGCGGGCCAGACAGCCGACTCCCAGGGCTTACCGCCGCCCACTGACTCATGTTCCCTTTGTTCTCGAGAGGCCGGCAGCGTTGCCAGTAGTGAGCGTAGTGGGAAAAAATATGCCGCTATACGCTAAACTCCCATGTTGGTGGCAACACTGCCTGAGAACGACGAGTGCTACGTAGCTCATTATGGTCTCATTTTGAAGCTTTTAGCGCCTAGTTTTTTGCTGAATAAATTTCTTTTCATGCAGATACTTGATTTATCATTCAGGAGGGCCTGAATATGCCCAAATAAGCCCAAAAAACCCTGCTCGACAAGGGTTAAACATATATTAACCATTTCCAGTGATCTTGAGAAAATATTAATTCTTGTTTGATTTAACTATTAAACCTTGCATTGTTTCAGTAGGGGTATATACTTATTATTTTTTTCCTTGCTTATTGTTGGTGAATTATTCTTTTACTGTTAAGCCAAATCTCAGTGCATTATATATTCTTATTCTTGTCCTGAAGAGCCTTTATTTTGTTTGTATATTATATACTTAATTTAATTAAACTAAGAATTTATATTCTAGTTTCCTTGAACCTGGATATTTTTGAGTGTTCTGACATTAATCTTGAATTTAATATTTAGCCTATTGTTTGTGTCATTTCACCTCGTCCAAAACATAACAACATCAAGACCTTGGCTCAATATCTTCAGGACTTGTTATAGGAATATATTAATACTATATTCTAGTTATTATTGATTGTGATATATTCAAATTTCATCATGTCTACTATTTCTACTTCAGAAGAAGCTGGGGATTTTGTAGCCGGTGTTGAGACATTTGTTGAAGTAGAAGGTAGGAATAAAAATGAACTGAAAATTGTTGCTCAGTACCTGGAGATTGATCCTCCTAATGCTAGTAAGGATCAAATTGTTGCTATGATTAATCAAAAGCATTTTGATGCGACTCCTCCAGTTGACATGTATAAACAAAATGAACTTGCAAAGATTCAGGCTCGTATTCAGGAAGCTCAAGCACAACAGACACAGGCACAAGCACAAGTTGAAATCGCTAAGTTAGACCATGAGTACCGTATGCAACATGCTGGAATTAGGCCATCTAATGCTGAAAATTTTGATGTGGCCAAAAATGTTAGACTTGTCCCTGTCTTTAACCCGTACTGTACCGTAGGATACAGTAATAAAAGTCCCCATAGCAGTCCCAAGGAATGTGGCCAAAATGACAGGAGAGACCACCTTTTCACCTCAAGAGATGAGGCAAGAGTGGATCTATCACTTTTTTTTTCTTTACAAGACAAATTAAAAAAAAAAAAAAAATAGCCTTGTACAGGCAGTTACAAGACAAATACATTACTGACTGACGGCTATAACCGTCACTGGGACTGGGGAGTTAATTATATACTGACGGCTATAGCCATCGCTGGGATTGTATGGGTTAATGAATCTGATGTAACTAAATACTTTCAATTGTTTGAGAAGGCAGCTAATGGTTTCAAATGGCCCAAGCAATATCGGCCAATACTCCTTCAGAGTGTACTCACTGGTAAAGCTCAAATCACTTATGCATCTTTGTCTTAGGATCAGTCTGCTAATTATGATGTAGTTAAGAGCCTGATTCTTAAAGCCTATTAGCTTGTTCCTGAAACCTACAGAGCTAAATTTAGGACCACTTATAAGCAGGATAAGCAATCTCATGTTGAGTATGCCATAATTAATGAAGATTTGTTGGATCAATGGTTGAACTCTAAGAATGTAAATGCTGACTTTGATAAATTTAAGCAGATTATCTTATTGGAGGACTTCAAATTATGTATCAGGAAGGATGTAAGTTTATATATTGATGAGAGAAAGGTATACACTGTTTCTGATGCTGCAATTTTAGCTGATGAGTATGTTCTCACTCACAAACATTATACAGGTAATCAAATAGAGATATGAGAGTAAATATGTAGCCTCTTCTCAGAGTACAGGTGTAAAGAAGGAGAGTATAGATAATGTTTCTCAGGAAGGAAATTCTAGTTCCACTTTTAACTTCTCTAAGAAGAAATGTAATTATTGTGGTAGACTAGGTCATGTTGCTGAAAACAAATAAAGAAACAGCGTGATGCTAATAATAAACCTGCAAATGTTCAGTCAGTTTGTCTGGTGTCCACTCTTGAGAGTTCCCAATGTCTTATAAATGACTCTGTTTCACCTGCTTTGAGTGCTTTGGAGAGTAACGTAAGCTCAATTGATAAATGTCCTCTTTTGAGGAGTAATTCTGTTGTACCTGCTTTGAGTGCTTTGAAGGGCAACGTAAGCTCTACTGATAAAGCTCTTTTGAGCAGTGATATGGGTGACACTCTCAAGAGTTCCTATGCAAATTTCCTGTCTGATGGTTTTGTCACTTCACTTAATGGCAGTGACAGGTAATCTGTTAAAATTTTACGAGACACAGGTGCTTGCCAATCACTATTAGTGACCAGTGTTTTAGGCTCTAATAATTTCCTCTGGTGAAACTGTAATGTTGCAGGGTTTAGGTAGCAATTATTTTTCTATCCCTCTGTGCAGAGTGTGTCTTGAGTCTGATTTTGTTCAAGGTCCAGTTGTGGTAGGATTGGTTGAGACACTCCCTATGTCTGGTGTGACTTTTCTCCTTGGCAACGACATTGCTGGGGGTCGGGTTTGTCCAGCTCCTCGGTTGTCTAGTGAGCCGGTGGCTGGAGTCAAGGACGGCTCCTCTGATGTGTTTCCTGCATGTGCTGTCACTAGGGCAAAATCTAAAGTTACTAGTGATTTAGAGGGTGATGAAGATGATGATGTTCTCGTGGCTGATATTTTCCTTGCTAATTTAAACCATTCGGAGGATAAGGCAGTTCCCCGCAGTGTGGATTATTTGTCACCTTGTGTGTTGGTAGAGTTGCAGCAGGCTGACACAGAGTTGGAAGGTTTAGCTAGCTCTGCTTGTAGTGAGTAAGAGTCACTCTGTGCTTCTACTTGTTACTATTTTAAGTCAGGAGCATTAATGAGAAAGTGGAGACCCCCAACGTCATCAGCAGACTGTGAATGGGAGGTTGTGCATCAAATTGTCATCCCTCAAGTTTGTAGGCAGGATATCATTAGAGTGGCTCATGACTCCAGTTTGGCAGGACACATGGGACTGAGGAAGACTGCAGCCTGTATTCTGAAGCATTTTTACTGGCCAGGTATTTTCAAGGATGTTTCCTGGTATTGCAAATCTTGTCACACCTGTCAAGTAGTGGGGTAGTGTAATCAAAAAGAGAAAGTTGCACCACTCGTTCCCATTCCTCCCTTTGAGACACCATTCACTCGGGTGTTGGTTGATATCGTAGGACCTCTTCCCAAGACTTCTTCAGGGTTTTCCTATTTGCTGACACTCATTGATATGGCTACTCGTTATCCTCTCAGAAATATTTTGGCGAAGAATGTAGTGAAAGAAATGCTTGGGTTCTTCACCAGATTTTGATTGTCTAAGGAAGTACAGTCAGATCAAGGGAGCAATTTTATGTTCAACGTTTTTAAGCAGTCTTTGAAAGAGTTGGGCATCACACAGATCACGTCTTCAGCATATCATCCTCAAACACAGGGAGCTCTGGAGAGATATCATCAGACACTCAAATCTATGCTGAGGAAGTACTGCTTGGAACACCAGAGAGATTGAACAATGGCCGTCCTGGGATAAAGGTCTTCCTTTTGTGCTGTTTGCTTCAAGAAAGTCTCCAAATGAATCACTAGGCTTCTCACCTTTTGAACTACTCTTCGGGCATGAAGTTAGAGGTCCTATGCAGTTGTTGAAGGAGTTTTGGCTGTCGGAATCAGATGACGTCAGGTCCTGCTGGAATATGTGGCGAACTTTAAGGAGCGGTTATCAACAGTGTTCCAGCTAGCTCGAGATAATTTGGGAACTGCACAGGAGATGAAAACGTGGTAAGACAAGAACTCAAGAGTACGCCAGTTTCAGCCAGGTGATCAGGTCCTAGTCTTTGAAAGAGTTGGGCATCACACAGATCACGTCTTCAGCATATAATCCTCAAACACAGGGAGCTCTGGAGAGATATCATCAGACACTCAAATCTATGCTGAGGAAGTACTGCTTGGAACACCAGAAAGATTGGGATAAAGGTCTTCCTTTTGTTCTGTTTGCTTCAAGAGAGTCTCCAAATGAATAACTAGGCTTCTCACCTTTTGAACTACTCTTCGGGCATGAAGTTAGAGGTCCTATGCAGTTGTTGAAGGAGTTTTGGCTTTCGGAATCAGATGACGTCAACCTGCTGGAATATGTGGCGAACTTTAAGGAGCGGTTATCAACAGTGTTCCAGCTAGCTCGAGATAATTTGGGAACTGCACAGGAGAAGATGAAAACGTGGTATGACAAGAACTCAAGAGTACTACGCCAGTTTCAGCCAGGTGATCAGGTCCTAGTTCTGCTGTCAATACACGGACAACCTCTTCAAGCCAAGTTTAGTGGACCGTACATGTTGCAGAAGAAAGCCAGTGATGTAAAGTACGTTATTGCCACGCCAGATCGTAGGAAAAGCAAACAACTTTGTCACGTCAACATGCTAAAATTGTACCACAGGAAAGACCCTGATAAACCCGTCTGAACTGTAGTTGTTCCTCAAGACCCCGAAAGTGAGGCACTCCCATGCAGTATGAACTTGAGCGATAGCCTGGGGCAGAATGTTGCTATCATGAGTGATCTGGAGACTAAGTTATCTCATCTAACCCCTGAGGAGAGGC